>JARKHS020009835.1:0-319490 GCA_030143305.2 Amblyomma americanum
CGGCATAAACGAATGGCTTTTGTGCTTAACATAAGTTGGTAAACTACGACATGGGAAAACTCAACAGCTACGATCGTGTTTCAGGAAGCAACACTCATTTTAATAAATAGTCAAACAAGCGAGAACCAATGAGTTCTTGGAGACAAGCGACGTTAGTTCTGAAAGTGTGCTCCGAGCAGAATGCATGGTAGACTCACGTGAAGAGTATGACGGCTCCACCTGTCATGATTTTTTTCTCTCTTCAGCACTTTCTACAGTCTGGAGAAACGATCGACATGCATCAAGCAGTATTTGCTGGAATACTTATTACTTCTGCTTCCGGTAAGTACAGAGGCTGCTATTACATAAACTTTTGTTTGTTCTGCAATTTTCTGTCCTTTCATTTCGCTTCACTTATCCGCTTGTTGCAGGTGCACGGGTCGATGAATGCACATTTAAGATTTTTTTTTTGCATCGTCGCAAAACGATAAGAATAGTATAATGCTGCTAGATTTAATGGAAACCATTTCCGGCGCCTGCGTTGGAAAAGGGGTGAAAACTAACCAGGTCATACCCGAACGGTAGAGAACGAATCATCAGCACCAGCCGACTGCGCAAAGTGATTTAATGACACTATATGTCATTAATGACGCCATAATAATGAGGCAATAATGATGCCACGTGTAGCGCAGTTTCACGTGGACTGCAAGGACGGCTGTCCCCCTCTTTGTCCAGCAGACATGTGGAGAAGTTTACAGCGAGCAACCTTCTCCAATCCTTCCCGAATAGGGACGAAGGAAAAGGTACGTAGCACGAGGAAGGATAATGTTTATGGAAGCGTGACGAACATAACCCGACAGTAACGGGTCGAGTACCGCGTCGCGATGAGCAAGGTCATCCGAACTCAACGACTGCGCGTTTACATGAACTAGCTACCAGCGAGCCAAGTCACTCTTTAATTGACCTTGCAGGCGCAACGGTGCGAGAAGTAAATGAGTTCCTGCATGAACTCCTAGAGATCTAAAAGCGACACAAAGACAGAATGGACGCGTCCTGTCTTTTGTGCTTCTTCAATATCCTCGTTTGAGCTGCGCTGTTTCAATCTTTGCAATATGAAATTGCAATTTGCCCAAACCGAAGTTTTGGTTTTGAAGGGAATTAAGCCCTCTCCGCCTGCAGAGGGGCCAAGTGAGACACCCACCCTTTGCTGTTGGGATGACTCAGCCCGATGGGCTAGCGTTTGCATGATCCCAAAGGTGAATCTCAGCTTGACACACAAGCTCTACCCAACGATTTAAAGCTCATGTAAACGCCCATTGTAGAAGCGGCTGCCATATTTTGCAGCTCTGTTTTTATCAGGCCTCTTCGTGCAAAGTAGACGAGGTTCGTGTTTGCGGAATGTCGTTATCAGCGAGCAGTGAGCTTTGTCACCTATTGTAGCTAAGTGCTGCCTGTCTGCTAGTCTCCGCGCACGCCTGGTTGTACCACTGTGGAAGCTTTCATCTACTGTTCAGTTCTATGTTTTCCGAAGAGACCGTGTGTTGTCCATTCACAACCACCGAGGAAAATCCGCCGGTTGTGTCGTTACTCGCCATGTCACGCGAACAGGGGAAAAATAAGAAATATTACTTGTCAAATTTATTACTAGGACCTGGAAGAGAAAAATATCAGATGTAGATAAGCTGGCAGTCGCCATCTTTCACGATGAGTGTGGAATCGATTTGTCCAAAGGACTGTCGAGACGGTAGTAAGAATTGGAAGCCATTTGAAGCACCCATGAATATCAAGAGCCTCGACCAGCTATATAGTGATGAACGACCCCGTGTAGCTTCAGGTTACGGGGCGCTTCGCATCACAAGAGTGCTGCAGCGCAACCGACTTTAACAAACATTGCATATTGTCGGGAAATTGACGGCCCCCCTAGACTAACAGGGTCTCCACACCGAAGACAAATGTGTCGAATCAACAGGAGCAAATAGGGGCAAGGAACATGGATGCCTCCAAAACAGTTTGCCAATCCGTCGTCCTTGCGTGTCAGCAAAGTGGTTTAAAAAATGAGGTTCACCCAGTTCTATCGGCCACAGTGCTCAGAACAAGTTTCTGTGAGTGCGGCAATGGATGGTGGTGGTGGTGAAAAAATTTATTAATGATAGAGAGAGGTGTTGGGGGTAATGACCTGAAGGGTCACGCCCTTACAACCACTAGGTTGGATGCCTAGTCAGGCACCCCACTGGCGGTTGCTGCCATCCGGGCGCGCTGCGTTAAGGCCCTTTGGGCCTCGAGGGTGCAGCAGCCGGACAGGGTCGCCTCCCAGTCCTCTCAGATGGGGCTGGGGACAGGGGTTAGGGATGGGTTCTGCTGGCAGGCCCACACCATGTGGTAGGTGTCAGACACCTCGCCACTGTGTGAGCACCGCCCGTTGAATTGAGGATCGAAATGCTTTAGAGTTGCCGGGCACAGCATCGTGTTAGTGAGCAGGCGCAGGAGTCTCCGCTCGTTGGCCTTCCCCAGCCCTTTGCACGGGGTGGGAAGGGTTTGGTGCGTGGATTTGTAATAATCGCATATTTCCTTAAATGTGTAAACCGGATTGAAATCGGAGTCCTGGTCAGCGTTGGGTCCCGTGGAAAATGCCCGGAGAGAGAGTGCGCGGGCGGCGGCGTCAGCTGCTTCGTTTCCGCGGAGGCCTTGTCCTGAAGCTCAAACGAGAGATCGGTGCGCAGGATCCGAGTCTCGGCTACAATTTTGGTAGGTGCGATAAGCCTGGGGAGTAGCCCACCCTTGCTCGACGTTTCGACAAGCCCCTCGCGAGTCAGTGATTATATATTTGGAGGAGGAGTCGGAGGCTGCCAGGGCGATGGCAACCTCTTCTGCGCGAATTGCTGACTGGTCCTTGAAAGTAAGGCCGTCTACTGTTTTGGCTTTGTGGACGACCACGGCTGTGTACCATCCCTTGGGGTCCGGGCGGGAGGCGTCCACGTAGAAGACACCTGGTTTTCTCCCAAAATGCGGTGCAAGGCTTCCGCCCGCGCCAGGCGCCTGCCATTATGGTCCTCTATGGAGATGTTGGTGGGGAGAGGCCGCACGTGGAGGGCGCGTCTCCAGTGCACGGTAGGCGGCATCTCTCCTCTGTGAACTGGGTGTGCTGGATGTGAAGACGGGCTAGAAGGCGGAGTCCCGACCCTGTCTTTTTGAGACGAGTGTATTGGTTGTTGAGGTGGGCCTCCCGAAGCTCCCTGAAAGTGTTCACCGTCCCCAGTGCCATGAGGTGGTTGGTAGAAATAGAGACCCGGAGGTCCAGCGCTCGTTTCATGATTTTGCGGAGGATAACCTCAAGGGCCTCCTCTTCCTGTTTCTGCAGGTAGAGGTAGGCAGTTGAATACAAGATTCGACTGGTCACGAATGCGTTCGACAGCCGCAAGGCGTCTTTGCATCGTAACCCACCGCGCTTGCAGGAAACCCGGCGGACCATGCGGCCCACCTGGTCCCCCACCTGACGGAGCTTGGCGAGTGTTGTGTCGCAGCGTCGCTGCGCTGGTTGTGTATGACGAGTCCGAGGGCTCTGATTTCCCTCGATTCGTGAATGGGACCGCTTTGCAAAGAGGGATGGATTTGTGTCGAGCATGTGCGCGAGGGGCGCAGATGCGCGAATTCCGATTTCTGCGGGGAGCATTGCAGGCCACAGTCTCGGGCATAGCGGTCCACTATGCTGGCGGCCGTTTGCTGGCTGGTCTCCATGTCCCCTAGGCGTCCTTACGTAGCCCAGAGGGTGATGTCGTTGGCGTGCAGCTCGTTCTGGACCCCTTCGACCCAAACCAGCAGGGCAGGTAGGCGCATCACGGCTATGTTGAATAGCAGAGGGGACAGCACCGCGCCTTGTGGGGTCCCCCTCGTGCCGAGCAGGAAAGGTCCATGCTCTTGGTCCTGTATTTTGATGTAGGACAGTCTGTCTGCGAGAAACTGTTTCACATAATTGAAGGCATTGGTGCCGCAGTGAGTTTGACTCAAGTGTGAGAGTATGACCTCGTGGGTTACGTTGTCGAACGCAATGGCGATGGCAATGACAATGGCAATGCTTATGGCAATGGGGATGGAAATAACATGAGCGCTAAGGCATAAACCATCATTCAACGACTCCGACCACGGTTTATCTGTCCGCTCACAACACGTGCACAGTGTCAGCACATAGATCTCGCCGGACGTAGAAGCTAGGTCGCTAAATGGAACATGGCCTCAAAAATCTACAGAAAGAAGCTTTATATTTATATATCTACCAGGGAACGAGGTGCGAAGAGTTCTTATACGTACCCCGTTGCACGTTCGGCACATTCTAGATTTGACCGAGCCAATACATGAGGTACGCATTTGAAAAAGACAAGCACTCTGGAATGCACTACTGCATATGCATTCCTGTAGCCTGTTGTATCGAGATGAATCCATATTTTTTGGCGAGGTACGACAGAAAATAGGCAAAATTTATTTAAAGGGCACTGAGCCTACTGACACACAGAACTGATGCATGTGCAGTCTCTGGCAAAAATATGCAGCCCAAGGGATTCGGTTCTAAGCCGTTTAGATTGGCTCTCAAGCACATTTGACAGTCCTGCTTGGAAGGTTTGGTGACAATTTCCTCCCACCTCCGTGAGATTAGGGTCACTGAGTATGCATGAGAAGCCGCGGTGTAGGGCTCAGAAGCAGACCCCTTGGACTGTATACTTTTGAGAAAGACTATATTTGCAACTTATCTGGCTCCAGTGAGATGTGAATAGTGAAGAACAAATTGTTTCCTAAATATGCGAAGATTCATGTTGAAGTAGTATAGCAGGGACCCAGTGCTACGACTTGGAAATTTAGGCACTAAGAAAACCCAGAAGGATCATGCATTTAGGCTAAAAAAGTGGACAATACTTTAACGTAAATATGCAAGACAAGGAAATTAGTCATAAAAAGGTTGTTAAGATTTATGACTCATAATCTTGCGCCTCGATGTTCCTGAAGTATGAGATCGCCGCCGAAGCACCGGTGGAAGAAATTAACACAGGTGGGACACGAAAATAGGGAGAAAGAAGCTGGCAACTAAATTTTCATGGATTTCCATCATGGGTGAAATTTAGACTAGGTGCTCGCGGAGTGGCTAGAGAAGCGGCCTCTCTGTTCTGGTCTTTGGTCGATTTTCTTTACGGACCCATGTCGTTATTCTGTAGTCGCGGCGCAATCCTCGCGATCCTCGTAATCGGGCCGCACTGGTAGTAGCCAAGGTCCCAGTTCCAGATTCTCCGGGGTCTGCTGCAGGGCTCCGGGAAGGCATTCTTTGTATCGGGGCGCCAACGGCGTCGGCGAGTAGCCCGCGCAACCTGCCCACCAATGGCCGCAGCGTAATGCGTAGAGTTATTGACTACTGCTCGCCGAGTACGCTTCTTTTTCCCGAACTCACACACCCGAGGGAAAGGTGCTTTCGAAATGGCGACACAAAAACACATGGACTTCACCAAGGCCCGTTATGCTGCTAATTTATGAGGAAGCTGCTCTCGGCTTAATGCGCTCGGTGACCCTTAGGAATCCACTGTGCAGTTCGCTTGGTAGGACCCTTGGGCCTTTGCGCCGATCACAACAGTACTGACACAGTGATGGAATGACACAGCAGAGAAAACTGTAACAGTAGCTTGGTTTGGGCTAGTTGGTAACAGTTCTTAGAAAACATAGCGCAAAAAGGACACGTGTCCTTTTTGCGCTATGTTTTCTGAGAAAACTGTGGTTAAGCAGGGAGAGCTCACACTACTGCAATCTTGCTGCAATGAGACAATCTAGGTTTTCAAGTTCAAATCCTTTTTTGTGCGGCTCTTTTCCTCTCCTATACAGTGAAAGTTTTACTTTCCATATCGCACAGCGTTATTGGTTCGGATATGAGGTATTAGGACTCATAAGGCTGCACTTTTCAATTGATGCAGTCATACCTACCCCGCTTAGCACACGGTATTGTGTGATACAGCCTCAGGGCTCTTGCTTTTCCCGGTTCCCGGTTTGAGCGGCGTGCATCCCCGTCGGCGTTACCGAGCGCGAGAGCAGCGTAGGATGAGATATGGCGATAGCAAATAGTGTGAGGAGAAAGTGGAGGAGGAGGGTACGGTGGTAACCTGAAGGCAGGTTGCGCGGCGGCGAACCGCGGCCCCATTGCGCCACCCGAGTAGCACGCGCCGTCGCCTAGCCGCCGATCATGTCATGGGTGAGGTATGCTGTGCTCGCCAGATATGGCGCCAGAGCAGCGTACTGCAAATGCACTGGCCATTCGCACGAGGCAAGGCTCATCGGCGGCGGAGCGCTGTGCGGGTTTCCTATGATGTCTCCTACGGTTCGAGTACGGCAGCAGCTGCGTTAAAAAATCGCCCTAGCGAAAAACGCAATCGACGGTTAATTTTCCGCCTGCTACTGATCTTATACCTGGAATTCGGTATTCCGTCTACGGGGCCTGCGTAGTTTGCGTGCTGCAAAGCTGCAACGTAAAGCTTTCTTTGGTGGGCTCTCTATGGCGATGCGATGCAGCGGTTGCTGCTCAGTTGTCACCTTACACTACATGTTGGTGAAGGAAATCCCGGACGTTCCCACCAGAGAGCCTATTGTACGAAGAAACCAAGACGAGTACGGAAATTAGCCCTTTTAATTATTCATCGAGTGCCCTTGTATTTATCCTGCAAAGCACAGTACGGCATACACCTGATTTCAAGACTTGCACAATTACCTATTGGGTACTATGCGATTGGAGAGGTGGCTCGTTGGAGCGTAAACCCTCCTATGCACTTCTCCACTCATGAAGTCACACCCTGTCGGGGTGGGAAATAAAGGAATAGAATTTGCTCCAAGCGGGATTCGAATAGATCAGCTTCTCTGGTGGTGCCTAAGAGAACTGCGCCATCACCGCATCCTGCCATCCAGCATGTTAAACTGCCAGTCGCAGCATCCTGCCGTCCCGCATGTTAAACTGCCAATATTTAGCGCAGTGCTTAGGATATATTTTACGATTGAATCATAATTTCGTGAACCCTCGAAAGATTTAAGCAAGAACGAGGAGAAAACCGAGGACAAAACAGATACAAAGCAACCCCTTTCACACCTGAAAATCACCGCACACCTGGCATCCAGAACTTTACAGGCCAGAATGTAGTCACCGTGGAGAACTTGCGGATCTATACCTCATGCTATGTGGCCAGCCATCATCAAAACAAGACCATGTCCCCATCCCTTCCTCATCTCTTCCCTAACCCCTCACCACTGGGAGGCCGCCGTGCTCAACGAAGGCCCTCAGGGTCAGAAATGACTCGTAAACAGGGCTACCGTGTGGACATCGACCAATGGATGCCTGAAATAGAATTTAACCATGTCATATCCAATTTTGTCAGTGAACGTTTTCAACAAGTACAGAAGCCTCTTTGCAGCAAATACCAGTCGGCGCACTCATACCCTGTAGGGGAGTGAATTAAACTGGCTGCTACCGGGATTCGATCCCGGGGTGGCGCGAGCGACTCGTTTTTGGTGGCCACTACCTTAGACCACTGCGCCATTGCCACAGCCTACCATCCCGGTGTTAAACTGCCGGGCGTTGTTGTGTTGTTGACTTCTGCAGAAATGGCACATACCCACGCGGGGTGATTGGCCTAGGTTTGGTGGTACCAGTATCTCAGGCTGTGCTTTGGGAACTTCAGCGCCATCATCAGCTTTCATCCGCTCCCAAAGGCAATGTGTAAAAATGGCGAAATGAAGCACTTTTTGATGTGGAGGGAGTGGAACGGAAGGGCGGGAGATTTGAACCATCGCTGCAGGGCGGCATCAAAAGCAAGGAACTCTCAAACCACACAGTGCACGCTATCACAATCTGTCGAATCAGTTACGTTGGTCGTTCCCTTAATTTTTTTTGCATCTAAGCATTTTCAGTCAGAGTCAAATTTTCGCCGTGCGTGAACTATTCTTAACTGAAAGAAGAAAGCGTGGAATGACACGGTGCGAATTTCGGGCAATAAGGAATATGGGAAGAGTCACGAGCTGTTTCCAGCGTATAACAGGCTCATAACACTGCATCATATTGCCAATACAAAACTCGATGTGAACTAGATAAAGACAAATGAAGTCTGGCAGCAGAGTGCAAGACATGCAGGACTAGGGTTTCATAAAACACGTGACGCTATTTTTTTTCTTTACCCAAGCACTTAACCACAGGCAGTTCTTGACATAAGCTGAAAGCATGGTGACCAAAAGACCCTGCTGATAAATATGCACGGGTTATGAGGCGCCCTTGAGTACAAATCAGGCCAAAAGAACATTTATTTATTTAGAAGAATACTGCCAGCCTCAATGCCAGCCTGAGTGAATATAGAGTAGAGCGCTTAGAATACTGCGTAGTTATAATCGGATTTGCGCATATGGTAAACTGCAAGTGAGCGCCGCGTATGTGAAGGCACCGAACAATGTTTTTTAGAATGACGATGGATGACGGAGAGAAAAGAAATACGTGCGTGTTTTAGTTCATGAGAGCATTGCTTTTACTTTGCTATAATTTCCTTGCAGTCGTCATCAGTGTAAAGCCAACGGTCAAAGCTCAAAATTGCGATGGAGTTCCCGCAACATGTCTAGCACTACTGCGTACAGATGTACCAGGATGGAAAAAGTGGAGCCCAGCACTGGTCGATGTCACAATAGCCTTGATTAAACTGATTCAGGTAATTTCTCGAAGCTTTTTTTTTCAGTAGATTATAAAGAGAATTGGCAAAAGTGATTCCGGCATTTTCTTTTTGCTGGCTTGCAGCAACCTCTTCCAGCGTGTTGGACATTACGTACATGCTGTACAGTCACGGTCAAAAGCTTGCCTCATGGGGATTCGCGGCGAAACGTTTCTGAGCAGTCAGACAGAGTAGGTCAATCCAAAGCATAGATCCATGCATGGTCAATTGTTCTACATCTTCTGAAACCGATAGCAGCACACTGGTTCTCGACGGAACGCCGTAGTAAATATGTGTCTGCGAAACCGCGTACCATAAACTTTCGCCATTGACTGTAGACTATCAACCTTCGCCAGAGATAAGGAGCCCATTGGTCTTGCTTCTTTGCCATTGAGTGCAGCTAGGCGTGGGACGTCAGCTTTCCGAATATCTCGAATGAGAGGGAGGCTCTTCTTTTCATCCCTACGAATCTGAGTGCTTCCAGGGGATCCCCATAGTACAAGCAGGGTTTAGAAGTGCGCTTTGGTTGTATGGGCCACACATGGACGCTGGAATGAAATTACAGGGTCAGTAGCAAACTTCAAGCCGTGCTTCTTGGTTACCGGTATTAGAAGTGCCTTCTGGAGCGCTCCGGGCCGTCACGGAGAGAAATGACAACAGAGCAGCGCTACGCTATCTCTTGTGTCTCCTCTATGTCCACCCACCGCGCTACCATGAACCCTTCCTGAACGGCACCAGTGCGTGGATTTTACATCTGCATAAATATATGATGCGTGCCAAGAACAAAAAATTAATGCGTGCTTCCGGATACGTGGTAAACGAATCAGCCGCCGTCTTCTGAACGCCAGAACATCAGGACCGTGAATTAAAATACTGAATAACTATCACACACTGAATTTCGATGGTAATTTGGTAGTGTACAGTCTTGGTAAAAAGTCTTAAGGCCAAAGGCTTTTCGCTTCAGCCGCATAAAAGAGCCGTTACGGCACTATTAAAGACCGAGTCAGCTTGGAATCCTAGCAGAAGGTTTCTTCTTGCGGCAAAGAAGCTTCCTGTTTGACTTGTGTTTTGAATGATCTTTTACACGGATCATTCTACGAACATTCATTTCGCTGCAGCTGAACGCTGTGGCCTTAAGCCTTGACCAAGATTGTACATTTTATTAGAGAGATGGCAGCAGGTGTAGAAAAATGAAATAATTTGTACTTATCATATACAGTAGGAACTGAGTATTATTAAAGTGAAAGAGACCTATTGGAACATGTGCTATTTTTATTTGAAAGCTTTTGAGAAAAAGTGCTATTTGAAGGCTTCAAGTTCTTCACCATCCCGTGTGATGGTGGGACGACAATGGGGAACGCCTTCCACTTCGTTTCGGAAGCGTTCATTTTCGAGCGGTGGCCGTTAGTAGTGCGTTCAACGGAGGTCACGGGCTCCAGTGACGCCTAGTGTGACGACGTCTACGTCCCACCCAATGCACACTGCCCAAGTGGAGAGTCAGCAGCGATCGCTGAAGCTCTCCTATTACAAAAGACGCGTAATCAGTGTTAATTGTTTTGGCCGCATAGGCTTCATAAATCTGTTAACTTCTTTATATTTGTTCGCTTCACAGCCACTATGATTGCACTACTGACAGGACAGTTCTGCTTCGCGCCCGCAGCAAAGGGCGCTATAATACGACTACAGTTCAGCCTAAAGTACTTGGCACTCAGCAAAAATGGCGTTGATTTGTTCACATCTGGTAGTGTATAGAGCTGTGTTTACAATTTGGCGGTATTTAATATGCGAAGGAGTCAGCATGGTTTGCAATTCGTAATATAAGGCGGATAGTTTTTACATGTTCCGGGTTTTATATCTAGTTGTTTTCGACTTATGCGAGTACGATGCTTATCTCCCTCGAAGCTTCAACGGTCATTCGCGAACCACTAACTTAGAAGGAGCTTAGTGTCGTTATTGAGAATCGCGCTGTGGCACCGGTTGTTGCGTCTTTCGTGTGATGGACACGGACTTGGTCTGGAAATTCCCGTGTGACAGAATATTGTCCTGTCGTTTCTTTTTTTTAAAAAGGTAGAACTTTGGGCTTGCTAGTGCATCACTTTTGAAAAAGACAGAGCGCATGAAGACAGGACAGAGCAGAGACAACACAGGACGAGCGCTAACTGACAACTGAAGGTTTATTTGAAATTCTCACTCGAGGAAAACAGTGCGCATGCTCAGCCACACAGCAACAAACGGAAAAATTAGGACACCGATAGAGTTATCATGAAAACATCACATGTAGAAAAATTCAGAGCCCCAGGAAAATGGTAACAGCAAACACCCCCTTTTGATCTTTGACTTTCAGCACGAAGAAAAAATTTTTACTTTGAATTGAGGAAACAAAATTCTTTATGCAAGAGAGCAAGGGAAGGTTCGCTAACACACTTGTCCCTTCCAGTCCTTTGGATGTTAGACGCCTCAAGAATTTCTCTGGCAAGCTGGTCTTTGGCGCGGCCAACAACCTTAGTTTTGTACAAAAGAGGACGGCACCCGCAGTCCCTACAATGCATGGGCAAGTGCCTACCGCTTACACTCTCGAGTGAATTGGAGTGCTCACGTAAAGATCATTCAAGAATCGGCCAGTTTGGCCTATGTAGACGCTGCCGCAGCTTAGAGGGATTTCGCACACAACGCAAACAGTGCACTCAACAAATTTAGTTGCATTCTTGATGTTGCAAGCCGGTTTCTTGGCAATATTCCTGCTAGAAAGAGCGCAAAGACTTCAAAGCTTTCGGGGGGCTGTGAAAACCATATCTACTCCGAATTTTCCAGCTACTCTGTTTAAATTATGCGAAATGCTGTGGACGTAAGGCAGTACTTCAAATTTTTTTTCTGAATTTCTTTCTGGGAACCGGACCGCGTTTTTTGTCGACGTAATTTCTTCATCAAGGCTTATGCCACTGCCGTGAGAACTGACATAGGAAAACCAGCTTGCTTGAGTCGCTCAACTTGGAGGTCAAAACTTGAACCCACTCTGTGCAAACAAGACTTTAAAAGCGCGGCTCTAAAAGACAACGAAGCTATTCCTCTTTTCGCGAGTTTAGAATGTGAAGACTCAAACGGCAACACAGCCTTAGTTGAGAGTGGCACATAGGCCCCACAAATGTGGCTAGTGTGCTTAAAAGCAATCTCAAATCTAAAAACTGCAGTGAAGGATGTTGTGGGAGCTCAAACGTGAGCTTTAGGCCCATAGAAACTGATGAAAAAGCGTGAAGAACTTTGTCAGCGATAAAAGCGATATTATCTTCCGTTGGTTGTAAAAGGACCAGGAAGTCGTCAACGTACCTAAAAAATTTAGCAACAGGTTCAGTGTTGAATTTTTGGTTTAGAGCACGGTCAAACTTTTCTAAAAAGATTTCACACAATACAGGCGCCACGCAAGAACCGATACATATTCCACTTTTTTGAATGTAGAATTTCTTCTTCTCCTGGGTACGATGCTGTGAATTCCAGCCGCGGCGGTCACGTTTCGGTGCAAGCATAACGAAAAAATAACCGTGGGCTGTGTGAAGTCAGTGCATGTCAAAGAATCCAAGCTCTTTGAAATTTATCTGATGTATTTTCCTGCGGTGTCGCGGAAAACCCATTCCAGGACTTTCAATTTCAGATACCGCACACTATCGTCTTTTCAGATTACCGCATGTGTTTTTCTGCAAGGCATCAACTTCCTAACTTTTTTACCTTTCCGAAGCCAGAATAGTGATATCTACCGTTTGGGCGCATTCTTTGGTTAATGCTTTTTTTTTTCGTGTCAGTGAGTACATACCTCATCCGGTCTAACTAAGAAAAAAAAAAGAAAAATTTATGAAGGTCATTCACATTTCTGGGGTTGGTTCACGGACAATACCGTAGTCATTCAGACGTGTCCGTTTATGTGACCATTCTCTCCTGAACGTGGGTACACGGTTATGTGTCGTCTTAATTTACGCCCTTGCGTTTCACTTTAAGTGCACGCTCAATTAAGAACTGTACGCACTCTCGTTGTTACCAGTACTAGGTCCTCGAACGATGTCTACGTGCTTTGCCCCGTTGCCCCATTGGCATCTTAAAAGGAGCTTCCCAGCATCGGCTAGCTTGTACAGGTTAGAGCAGCAAAACGCATTTTACCCACGAGGACAAATGTATGGATGGCGCTTATAGACGAAGCCCACCACTATGTTTGCCTTTTTACAAAGACATATCAACGAAGACATATCAACGAGACCTCCCGCCTCTTTGGGCGACATTACCCCCAACGAGTAGGTGACTGAGGCAGTTCTTGGATGTTGCATGACAGAATGCTCAATGCACTTGAAATTAAAAAAAGGAAAGTTGGTGTTTGGGGAGAAAAAATGGCGCAGTATCTGTCTCCTATATAGGCGGATACCTGAACCGCGCCGTAAGGGAATGGATAAAGGAGGAAGAGAAACAAGAAAGGAAGAAAGAGGTGCCGTAGTGAAGGGCTCCGGAATAATTTCGACCACCTGGGGATCTTTAACGCGCACTGACATCGCACAGCACACGGGCGCCTTAGCGTTTCGCCTCCATCGAAACGCGGCCGCCGCGGTCCGGTTCGAACCCGGGTACTTCGGATCAGTAGTTGAGCGCTCTAACCACTGAGCCACCGCGGCGGGTAGAAATTGACCTACGCATATATAACTGCAGAAAAGTTCAAAGTTAAGGAACGGGTAAAGTGTCTTGAGTTCACTGATTACTTATTTAGCTCATTCTGAAGATCAATGATGTAACAGTTATATTTCACATTCATTTTATACTTCCTCTGACAACTTTAAATAATTGTTGAGATACTGCATATTTATTATAAAATCATGTCCACGCACCTACTCGGAGTACCGAAGATTGGTCCATTCGAAGCTTCCGCAATAATTATAAGTTTCAGACACTGCAGTATAATTTGACATGTATCCTAAATGAAGACAAAATAGCACAAAAGCCAGCACTGAATGATGTTCGATCACTCTTCCTAAATATAGAGTAGGGTGGGAATATTTTTACAGAGTTACATCTTGTTTCCGTTTCCGTGACTACATTTTTTATATTTCAGGTGAATTTGTGTTCTAAGTGGTTTATCCCATTTTATTCTTATCTGTTAAGTTGTACATTTAAAGAACATTTTACAAATACACTTTTGATTTTGAACTGTACGTTTTTGCTATTTTTGGGCATGCGCTGTTTTGTCGTTCTGTTTGTGTACAATTGTTTGTATTCTGTAGCTTGAATATTGCTTTTAATTGCGACGTTCTTGTTTTTGTTTTGCTGTTGTGCCTAGAAAGAGTTGTACCGCCATCTGCCAAGTGATGGGGTTCCTCAGCTTCGTGAAGCTGTTCCAACAGTTTTTAGCCGTGGGACATTTCGGGGAGGCTTTCTGGATAAATAAAGAAATGAAAATGAAATATTCTTACTGAACGGCACTTTAATCTCCTTTCAGGCACTGCGAAGCTTGGCACTAACTGAAGCCTATCGTATTTTATCTGAATACATGATGAGGAAGAATAATCTGGAATTTGTTTCGTCATATGCCTCATCTTCTGATGGGCTGCTTGACTAGCTGTTCGGGAAACTTAGACAGTCTAAAGGCGTTAGTCGTGAAACAAGTAAGATCCATGTTTACCTTCTATTTACTGGATGATTTCTCGTAACTACGCATCAGCGCTACCGCAGAGCAACGCCATCCTCACGATCGATTAAGTAGGGAATTTTTTAAAGTGATTTCCCTTATACTGTAGATGTGTCGGGTAGTTACAGCTCGCCTGTCACCCTCAGGAGCTCCATACGAAGATTCGCATCATTACAGAACTATAATATAGCACTTCAGTCCTTACAGTAGCACACTGTAGTCGATATTGCTCTACTACCAAGTCAAATCCAAACGCGTACAAGCCATGTTTAATATCTCAAGTGTGTAAAGCAGCACGTATGCGTGCCCAGTTAATGAATATGCGCTTTGAATCGCACTTGAGGTATACGGCGTTGAAACTTAAAAGAAGATCCAAGTTAACTGCACTCCATCGCATCGCTATTCTGTGCTACTCCTTTGAGGTGACAGATTTCGAAAGTGAATACTTCTTCTTTTACCTAATACCTAAAATATAGCTTGAGCACATGCTTGATACTATTTTTGCTGTTTTTTAAGTGCAAACGAATTGAAAAATGTACAAAGCACTCTTCTTCATAACAACAGTTTCCTTGCTACTTTTCGTTTAATGTGATATTCAGCTTGCGTATTAACGCAAAGCATGCGCCAACCAAAGCCCCTAATGGCACGCAGATGTTATGAATAAACCTATATCAGACTACAAGCTGCGGAATGAAGAGAATACGCTTAACCATGAAACCAATAAAGAACGCACTGGACGTACCTTGCGCTGAGGACAGGGAATTCGGGGCTCAACAGAGCAGTCGCGAGTTAGACTGCTGGCTGTCGTGTGGGAGCTTATACAACGGTAGCGGCATATAAAAGGTCGGACGAAATTATGGCATCTTCTGCGGTGTCGATGCCTAAGCCAACTCTCCCCCACTCTTCCTCATTACGCCCACCACCCCACCGGGCTCCTCCCTTCCCCCTTCTCCCCATACCTCGTAAAACTGTATTATTACTTGATTCGGACACAAGAACTCGCCAACACTCTGAACTAAAGAAATTCACTACAGCAGAACTCTAGCTACAGCTTACGCGTCCGCTAAAGCGATTGTAGAAGCATGAATACGAGAGAGTTTCCAATTTGAAAGCATTGCTTGTCTCATGTGTGGCATCACCGGAAGCTGTGGACAGAGTGTGTCCGCTGGAACTGAATAAAAATCATGAAAAGATAACGGCTGCGTAGGCGGTAACGAAACCCGGGCCTTCGGCTTGCGATACGGGAATGCTTCCACTCCGCCACGACGGTACTTTTTTATTTTTCCTTATTGCAAGGAAATCGTGCCCCAAAAAATCTGAGTATGCTTATCCGTTTAAACACCAGGCTGTGTAACATGAGCCCACCATATTCCTGTGCGTCCCCACCTTCTTCGTCACGACGGTTCAACATTTAAAATTGAATAAAGGCGAGTCTAGTGAATTCACAGATGTAACAGAAACGTATCTTGGAGATATGTACTGCGGCATACATGAGTAGTTATGAGCGCCAAAATTACAGATGTACATGTTTGTTAAATTTCCCCCGTACTTGGAGTGCAGTCGTAGCGCCATCATGCGTGACCCACTGAAACTGCCCCCCCCCCCCACCCCCTCCTTTGCAATATACGGCGATGGTCCAGCACATGGCGCGCGCTTAGGCGCATAGGCGAGATGGCGGACGCGCATGAGGAGAAAGGACGCGCGCTGTAAGAGAAATGCTTTCGCATTATTCCACCTAAGCAGATTTAAGAGGAACCCAAGAATTTTTAATCTTTCTAGTCCTAGCAAACGAGTGCCATTTCACGAGTTTTTTTTCTTCGTTTTTTTACATCTCCAGGCCCTGTTTTTCATCAATATTCAGCGCTGGAATCAAACATGCTACGACGAATTAGGCTGCTTCAAAACGGAGAACAGAATGGGACTGCCCATTGGGGGTCCAGCAAAGCCCAGTGCAGTAGGAACTAAGTTTATTTTTTTTAGCAGCCGTAACGCTACGGGAGTTGTCATAAACCACACCAAGTGGATGACGATTTTCAAACGTCACTCTTGGAATATGCAGAAGCCACTCGTCGCAATTATACACGGTTTCACCGAAAATGGAAAAGCTACGTGGATGCACGAAACCAAGGATGCTTTTATTGACTACGTAAGCAAAACTTTTTCAGCGTTTCGCCATACGGATCATAAAAGCGCACATATTTATATTAGGTGGGCTCGACAAACTGCAAACTTTGCCGAACTAAGCTGTCATAAAAATACTGTGATAAATGTCCCACTGTTTTCTCCAATTGAATTAGGTACAGCTACTTGTCTATGTTTAGTTTATTAGTGCACAAGTAAACAAAGCTGTGATGCGGCATAGACTCGGCTAGAAGCAAGTTCTGTTCTGGCATAAGACTGAACACCTCTTTAAAAACAGTCATAGTTCGTTTAATATTGTGGCTTCACATAAACCTTATGAACACGCGATGGTATCCCGGTTTTTTGGTTTCCGAAGAGTTCGTAGAGGGAGGCAAAATTTAAAGGCGTCCTCTCCTTCGTAGTGCTTAGATTTGCCAGCGGCACGTCCTCACCTTTTGCACTAGTAGAGTTGTTTCTTTAGTAAACAATCCTATTACATTCTTTGTTCACAAAGGCGGAACATCAATTCCAGGGAAGGGAAACGAAGTTTCTAGTAACTGCCTCTGGAAGGTGCATATCGGCTCTCTGTTGCAAAGTTTAAAGAGGTGAGGGATATATAAGAAATTAATTACAAAGGATGAACGTGATTCATGTGTGAAAATATGTGTTAGCATTAGATTAGCTTTAGAAAAGAGCAGCCGCTTGACATTTAATCTGGCACACCCTTTTCCATGCCATTGAAACTCCTTTAGATTGCTCTGTTGTTCTTTTTTGTGTCCAGCACCATTATTTCTACCTCATATATGCCAGTTGTTGTTACTCATGGCGGTGTGCCTGAGTGCCTGAGCTGTCGGTCGGTTGACGGCTTCCTTCTTTGAATGTCCTGAAGGTGTTGAGTAGTCTGCATCTCCGCTTGTTTTCTGCGTGCCAATAGTTGCAAAAGGTGCAGTTCTGGAGTTGGCTGGCCATCGTTTTCTGTTCTATTGTTGGTGTCATCCCAATGTGTTAAGGAGTCTTTAATTCGTTTTTTTTTTCATTTCTGTCTTACTGAAAGCTGTTTATGGGGGGTGTGACCACTTATCCCATGTATCGAATTCTGCCTCCCAGTACGGTGCACCAGGACCCTTCCACCATGTCAGATCTGTAGCTTGCATTCACGTTGCAGGCAGTGTTGCGACCCCGGGTTGATTTAGCAGCGTGAGCACTATGTATAATAGCGTGTATATTTTGCCTTTATTTGCAGTCATGCTCGTACCCTTAAGCCTTATGAATTGCGTTAATGTCCCCGCCTATTAGTGAAAACGTTCCGAGGTGCGTAAGACAAATTGGTTTTAGGCATCTGAAATTGATTAACGTGTTTCATGGTCGAGCGTTGACTGTCTCTATTATTAGCGGTGTTTTATTTGCATCCGTGAGTACAACAATGACTTCCTGCTGACTGTTGGACCACCTAACCAAATCAATTTAGGTTTGAGGAATGTTGCTCTTTATATGTTGTAGCTGTTCCTGGCATTTGCGTCGGTGCTTTGGTCTTTTATCACAGATGGAAGGGTACTGGTACCCAATATGGTACCCAATACTGGTACCCACTACAGCTTATGAGCCGCCGAGGTGGCTCAGTGGCTATGGCGCTCGGCTACTGACACGAAGACGCGGGTTCGATCCCGGCCGCGACGATGGCATTTCAATGGAGGCGAAATTCTAGAGGCCCGTGTGCTGTACGATGTCGGCACGTTAAAGAACCCCGGGTGGTCTAAATTTCCGGAGCCCTTCACTACGGCGTCTCTCATAGTCAGAGTCGCTTTGGGTCATTAAATCATAATAATAATAATAATTGGTTTTCGGGGGAAAGGAAATAGCGCAGTGTCTGTCTCATATATCGTTGGACACCTGAACCGCGCCGTAAGGGAAGGGATAAGGGAGGGAGTGAAAGAAGAAAGGAAGAAAGGGGTGCGGTAGTGGGGGGCCCCGGAATAATTTCGACCACCTGGGGATCTTTAACGTGCGCTGACATCGCACAGCACACGGGCTCCTTAGCGTTTTTCCTCCATAAAAACGCAGCCGCCGCGGTCGGGTTCGAACCCGGGAACTCCGGATTAGTAGTCGAGCGCCCTAACCACTGAGCCACAATCCCATAAGCCAAACCAAACTACCGGTTGTGTTCGTGTATCAGGAACGCCCAGGAGTGAAGCTTGCCGTGTGAAAACGTTCTTCTAATTTCCCCAACTTTATTCCAGAGCCCTCCACAGTTCTATTGTGTTAACCCTTGTCGTTTTTTGAAGTCGAGTCTAGGCATCGTGTACGCTGCTTTGATTAAGATACGTCACTTGCGCAAGGGTCTAGTGCCACCTCCCATTATGTAGTGTTAGTGGATGGCTTACCTTTGCCACATTCATCAAACTTGCTGTTTCGCTACAGGCAGGCATCTCCATCTGGCGAACTAATCTTTCCTTGCGTCGTTCTGCTGCACACGGTTTCTTTTGTCGGAACTTTTAAATTTTAGCTGCCGGCATAAAAGTCTGTATATTACGTCCTGCTCGCGTGTGCGGCCCTCCTGTCTTGGGAATTCATCGGCAGCTCACGACGGCTGCACTCGCTACCTGCTTCGCCCATTCTTTAGAATTTTAACATTTGCTGACGTGTGCTGCGTGTGAACCACGATTCGCCTTACTTTTTCAGCCGTCTCATCAGAAAGCTCTGCGGACAGAGCAGCAACACTTTTCTGTAGTAGCAGCGGTGTTGGTCGATTCGGTCATATCGTGTAAACTGTTGCTTTCGTTTTCTCTTCGGACACTGGCAAGAAGTGATGTCTTGGTCATTGGACTTGCATACTCCGCATCTGAATTAGGCCTAACCAGTTTCTGTTAGGCCGTCTCAGTCGACTGCATTCGGACAAATGATTGCAGATGAACCGCTTTGTGCATCTATGAGAGTGAACTATTATAGGCTTGCACTGTTTAGGGTGTACTATGCACCCATCGTAATAGAATCTATATGGGAGACAGTCTGGCCCCTTTAATGTCACAAGGAAGGCTCCGTTGTTCCCCATCCGACGTGATACTAATACTGTATGCGTTGCTGATAATAAGTGTCTTGTTACCATCCCAGGGGAATCGGTTAGATCCAGGTCGTACACGACACATCGCTGAGTGTTGCGGCCTAACGCAAAATGTGTTTTAACTCCTGTAGTGAAACTAGTGTCTGTGTTATTAAGTACAAGTTTCTTGTGTCCTGAAGGGTAGCTAAATGTCGAGCTAGATGTCCTGTGGCTTTCAAAGCTCTGGTATCTTGTAGTAATAAGTGTTGAGTCGATAACGTTTTGGATAACTTCGTTCGGCAGCTTGGTAGTATCAAACCTTAAACATGGCATGATGTGCCACTCGATCGAGTGGTCGTGGATGTGCACTCGAAAAGAATGCTTGAGAGGAAAGGTAGGTATTTTTGCACGTGCGTGTAAGTCTTAGGCTATAGGAATAGGAGGAAAATAACTTAATAGAATCAAGTATTGTTTGTAATTACTTGGCTGTAATTGACACTTAGTTCAGTTACATTTCAGATGAAATAACTGTAATCGATTACTTCTTTGTAACTTGCAGAACAATGATTTTACTAATGTCTTCCAAATGACTGCAATGAATTTGCACAACACCTGAGCTCTTTCTCTGTGCCTCTTACGGAGTCCACCAAGATTGAGATCGCGCCTTTCCATTCACCATAACGTTGTCCTCGTCTAACAAATATATCCACTGGTCAGTTACCAATAACGAGCAAGATATAATGCTCTAGCATTGCTACAAATGCTCTGCGGGGTAGGGCTTTGAATACATGCTCAATCGGCTGAGCGCAAATAAGTGTCACAAATACTTATGTGCGGGCGCCTGCTTAACACTCGGTACGAAGTACGGCACGCAATAAACAAGACTATCTCTCACCGTGTCCTGGTTCACACGCAATGTGTATTACCAGTGCCACACCTAACTGGAACCATCCGCCATACTAGTATGCTTAAAGCTTCTCTTGAGACGCTTGATGAATTGCCCGGCTCGCATGCACTTAGCCTAACTTCTAAGTGCCTGAAGCTTACCTTCAGGTATTGCTCTTTACAGTTCGTAGCGCGGCGCTGGAAGTGGTAAAAAAATGCACCAACTTAGGGCAGGAAGTGTCCGCTGATCCGGACCCTGAAAGAGAAGCAACTAGAAGAATGAGGTTGACAGCATATCGCAGGTTCTCTCTAACCATGAATGGCAGTTTACAAAAAAACCTTTGATAGAAAAGTATACAACAGCTGTACCTTACCGGTGCTCACCTACGGGGAGGAGGGGTGGAGGCTAACGAAAAGGGTTCAGCTTAAGGTATGGAAAACGCAGCGAGGTATAGAAGAAAAATTATGAGTAATCTGAAGAGTTCGGAGGCGGGCAGAGTGGGTGAGGGAAAAAACGTGGGTTAATGGCATCCTAGTCGAAATCAAGAGGAAGAAGTGGGCCTGGGCGGGGCACGTAACGCGAAAACAAGATAACCGCTGGTCCTTAAGGGCAACGGAGCGGATTCTAAGAGAAGGCAACCGCAGCAGGGGCGGCAGAAGGTTAAGTGGGCGGATAAGATTAAGAAGTTTGCGGGAATACAGTGATCAGAGTTGGCACAGGACAGAATTAATTTGAGAGACATGGGAGAGTCCTTTGGCCTTAAGTGGGTGTAGTCCGGCTGATGTTGCTGCTACTGATGATGATGATGATTGCGGCCCTTTTATCACTCTGTAGACAATGTAATTCGTCCTTACATTGGATAATTAGTAATATATTTGCTGCTATATTGATTAACCCTGCATAACAGCCTTTCGTGCGCGGCGTTTTAAAATACTGCCTGGTCTTGGCTGCATACCCCGATGTGGTCGCCCTTTCAGGCCATCTACAATGTCATTATCGTCCACTGGGGACCTGGAGCATCACTTCCGAACTACGCAGTTGCAGCTGCAAACACTCCGCATCCTGGCGCTCTGCTGTCCCTGCTGCTGAAGGAAATGGCTAAATCGGCCAAAGATCTCGCTTTTACTCAAGAGTATCTCGTGAGGTTCAGTCTCGGAGCGCAGGTTGCTGGGTTCTGTGGTAGGCATCACTACAAGGCTACCGGACGCCTACTCAACCGTATTACAGGTAAGATTTCTGCAGACATGGCGTGGGTGAGGAGCCTGCCACTTCCGGGTAAATGATCTTGCATCCAGCGCTTTATGAAGGCTATGTGCGTATAAAAAAGTTCACAGTCTTAGTTTCGCCTGTAAGCACTACAAGCAAGCTCAGCTTACTTGGATGCATTTTACCTGTGTAATGAAATTTATAAATTTCATCACACAAGGCGTTACAGATAATGGGCGCCAAGATTAACAAAAAATGCAGCGCCCTCTGCGAAGGGTCAACTACTACTTGGTATGAGCAGTTGTTGTGTTCATGTAAATATACTTTTTAATTTAGTCGAATATGTTAGCACAAATGTACTGAGTTTATAATCGTTAGGTTTAGAAAAACATATTTAGAGTTGTCGAAAAATTGAGAAAAGTCGATTAAAGGTGATTGCTTCAAGCCTAGTTGAGTGTAATTTGCAAATTCTTTTGCCTGAAATAAATCACCAAGAATTAAAAATTGTCACGCGGTTAAGTATGTGCGCTCGCGTCGCTATATTACCACCGTAAAACATGCTCTGACTGAAGGACCATGGATACGCAAAGCGGCAATCAGCGAATGGGCTGCAGATTGCAGCCAGGGTTGTGTATTTACCAGCGCGGACAACTTGCTTTGTTAAAATCATGGTGTATAAGGAGGAGCGCGACTACAACGTCACCCTTTTTCTGTGCGATGCCGTGTGTGTGTGCGCTGTCGCGGTGCGTCTTCGAGAACATGAGCCGGTAGCAATGCATACCCAATAATTCTGGAGAAAGTCATATTTGAACGGGAAAAATGTTATGAACGCAATTTTTTAAATAAATTTTAAGGTTTCACTAGAAGAAGCAATATATGAGCTGATCTCCGGTCGGAAGGCTTGCATTTTTTCGCCATTAACGTTTTTGCTATCGTCAAAAAGTGTGTGCCAATGGTTTTCTATGGCAGCCTTAGGTGCTAGACATGGACGATGGAAAAACTTTAAAAGATTTTGTTACACCAAGGTGGCAATCTGGGCATGTTGGTGATTCATGATGGAAATATACAGCGCAAATAATGACGAGGGCACAAACACGACACATGAAAGCACGACACATGAAAGCACGACACATGACCTGCAGAAGTTTAGTTTGAACCTCGGGACAGTATATATAGCTGAAAAAAAAACGGGAAAACATCACGCATGCGCAGTAGATGACACAATCAAAGGTTGACGCAATTAGAACAGCTCCTTACCAGTAAGAGCAATAGATGACTTTACCACGCAGGACCCACCCAACCAGTCTATCATTTCATCCGCTATGGTTTCCCGAGCCAATTGGCAAAGGTTTTTGGCAATAACAGAGCAATATTGGTAAGCGGGCTAGCACACGAACACTTCATTTGAATCGCTATCATTTTCGTCTTCACCGTTTTTAACCTAAACTGCTGCAAGTCAGCGCACGTGTGTTCCATGCGTTGTCGTTGTGTCCTCGTCTTTATTTGTGCTGTACATTTCCGTCATTTCGCTACACATAAGAGCAATGGCCTATTTTCCTGAGCATTGCGGTAACAGTGCCTCACAACCTTCCAATGTTCAAAATTTTGTCCGAGAATGTTGGACATGCGTCACCTTCAGGCGTTGCGTCCAAATAATATGCAGGTGACCTAAACATCAACTCCCTTTCATCCGAAGCACAATGTCCTCTAGCTGGGGCACACAAAATTCTACTCAGACCCCCAAAAATTGTGCGCAGACCACACCAAGATAGAAAACAAAAATGTACGCAGAAAACTCATTTTAATATGGATACGATAGCTTTGATAACGTTTCAGTGAGTGTGTTTTAGTTTGCTTATTTTGCAATAGCGAGCGTTTTGAACGTCCTAAGACGTGCTCATTTGTTTACACAGCAATGTCATATCACTGTAATCGTTCAAGAGATGTATAACTGACACCTTAAATGCAGTTTTAAATCATAAAGTAGATCCTGCCGAAATTGCACAATTAGTCATTCAGAGAAAGTGGAAGTATTTTGTAGGTTCGTGGCATGCTGCTTGTAAATATCCTGAAAGTTGAAATCTCCCTCCCCTTCCGAACAGGATATTCGTCAGCGCCCCTAGGCGATGAAAACTGCAAAGAGAGTGGTATAAGCGCTCTTCGACTAACGGGGTCGCTATTAGGAGAAAACGCCCAGGGGAAAGCGTTCCGTGACATCTTATTGAAAAAAAAGGGCCAAACGTGACAAAACAGCGGTATTTTCTAGCTGGGTACGCATTTCGCGGGAGTAACGTTTCTCAAACACTGTGAACCAAGTTATCTTCCGATATGGCAATTATGGAGGGCCTAATTTCCAAGATTCAGTGCCCAAAAGAGCCTTCGGAGAGAGAACGCCATCAAGGACGGCCGGTCTGTGGAGGGTTAGCTTGTGACGTCTTGCTTCCTTCTAGTGTTTCGTCCTTTATGGTTTTGAGCGAGTCAATGCACGTGCCTGTTTTTTCGTAATTTCATACATTATTTAGCCTCTGCGCCCCCGAAGCCTTCCCAGTCTCGCGAAATTTTTTCTGTCGTTTTCCGTCTGTTACTGAGTTTCGCCATAATATTTTGACAAGGCTGCATGCTCACTACAGGAACGTTGAACGAGAGACAGGCCGCAGGGTGGACTCGCGTGACGATGTCCACCAAAGTGGAGTCATGTTTTTGTGGGTGTACACAACTAAGGTACTTTTTGCTTGTCGCTTTGTCAATTCTGTTCATTTGACCACGAAGTTACGTCGAAGATATTATACTTATGCTTCAAAAGATTGTTTATGCCTGAGAACAGGGCAACAATTTTACAGTCGACTTCTTTGTTTTCAGGACTAGACCCCGCTGGTCCGTCCGTTGTTTCAGTCGACAAATGTGGAGCTATCAAAAACAGATGCTAAGTTTGTTGACATCATTCACACTAATCCTGGCGACCTCAAGGACTATAAATTTGGAATCAAGACTTCTACGGGGCATGTTGACTTTCATCCCAACAGAGGATCAGAGCAGCCGAACTGCACCGATAGTAAGCTCTACGAACTCTCTCCTCCTCATCAGTCTTAAATAGAATTTCTTTCACACGTATTTTTCAGTTCTGTTTCAAGTTCTGATTCTATGTTTAGCCATCGTGGCGGTTAAATTCAAGACGCTGATAGATCCGCACGGCGTGAGAGTTTCAAACCGGAGCACCATCTGACTAATGAGAAAATTCGAGAAATTGGTATTTAAATTTATTTAAATTCAGACAGAATACAATTTTCTAGTTGAAGAGGGCTAAAGGTGACAAATGAGGTTCCTGGCTAAGCCCTAAACACTCTACATTCATACAGGACAGTGTTGACATGAAAGTCAATTCAATAAAATTCTGCAATATCGTCTGATATCACATACAGCAAAAAAAAACCGCACCAAACAACATTACGACAAAATTCTACAGGAATGTCGTATGATCCCACATACAGCAAATAAAAAAAGGTTTCAAAAACACAGCCTGGCTACAAGTCAACGTAATTGAAAAAAAAAGAATAACCACAAATGTGTTTCATTGACAAAACAAAGAAAGATAACCAGATTGGAGGGGATTGCCTGGAAAACAGCAGTAAATACACTGGCACCGTAGTTCCTACAAACATAGTCGCGTTTATAGGTAAGTCAAGAAAAAATTCTTTGCCTGCATTCGGAAAGCATGCAGAGAAGAGCAGTCTTCCATGATGCCCAACAAATCAGGATGAAGGTTCAGCAGGTTGGGAATAAGCCAACTGAATAATTGCTTTCCATAGTTAGTCCTACATTTAAATTTTATAAAAGCAGTTTTCCTAATCTCGTAATGCGGCTTATGCTTCGTATACTTCCATAGGAATAGTTGTAGATCGCTTTTAAAATCTAAAAAGGCAGTGTCTGACAAACCTAACTTATACAAGGATTCAATATCCAAGATTCTATTTTGCATAAAATACAACCATGTTGAGTCGCGTTCCGGTAGGTTTTAAATGAAGCAGACGCCTTTCTTCTGTAATAAATATAGGCTTTCCATGTTTGACCTACCAGTTGTGCCCAATACAAGCAAACAGTAATGAAGTCGCGACTGAACGGTATTGAAATTGAGCTCACGTCGTAAATAACGAGGTAGCAGTAGACGGCACCTGTTAAACAAACCAATGAATTGTGCAACATTACGTTTATTAAAGCGAACATAACAAGACACACGAAGGTTTTCGTGAAACCGGACGCCTAAAAATTTGATATCTGAAACTCGTTCGAGCGGTCACGATTGAAATGTCACTTCATTACTAATATAACAGGTATGTTAACAAAACTAAAACAATGTACTTTGTTTTGCCAACATTTAACGAAAGTTTATTTTCAACAAGCCAATCAGATAGATTTCTAAGCCGTAAATTTACGCGAAGAACTAAGGAACACCAAAGTTGATAAACTCCGGATCGGACGTGGCATTATTAACTTAAACATACTGAGAACGACCTGACAGGTAGTTTTCTAATATAGCCGCCGCGGTGGCTGAGTGGTTACGGCGCTCGGCTGCCAGCCCGAAAGACGCTGGTTCGATCCCGGCCTCCGCGGTCGAATTTCGATGGAGGCGAAATTCTAGAGGTCCGTGTACTGTGCGTTGTCAGTGCACGTTAAAGAACCCAGGTGGTCGAAATTTCCGGAGCTCTTCACTACGGCGTCTCTCATAGCCTGAGTCGCTTTCGGACGGTAAACCCTCATAAACCAAACCAAACCAGTTTTCTAATAATTTCAGAGATCCCTCGTATTCCATAATATGGCAACTTGCTCAGAAGTATATCATTATTAGTTGAATCAAACGCTTTGCTGAAGTCTAGGAAGACACCTAACGTGTACAAATGGTTTTGAATGAGTTCATCCTTAATACTAAGCAACGCAGATTCAGTTGATTTCCTCTTTTGAAATACGACGTGGCTAGGGGAAATCAACTGATGTTTATTTAGATATGTTATCCTATTATTAATTGCTTTCTCTACTATTTTTGAAAACAAAGGAAGAACTGATATAGGTCTATAATTACTAATTAAATTTGCAGCACCGTCTTTAAACAATACCGCCACACGTGCCACCTTCATTTTTTCGGGGAAATGCCTGTTGTGAAGATTTGATTTGTTAGATGATAAAGGAAGTCAACAATAAGGTCGGCAATTGCTTTAATTGGTGCTATCTTAATGCCATCGAAACCACATGAGAAATTCTTTCTGAGGCCTAATACTATATCATTAATCTCTGCAGGAGTAGCGGGATATAAGAAAAGGCTATGCTGCAAATTAGATTCCAGGTATTTTTCAAAATTTCTGGGTGTTGCAGCAGAAAAAGCTCCAAATGCGAAAAACATGTTTGTTGAACTCATTTGCGAAAGCGTTGCCACTAAGAATGGTTCCTTCAAATGTCATTTGAATTGGTACATTTTCTTTTCAAGATTTCTGCACAAGATCTCTTACAGTACGCCAGGTTCTCTGGGGACCAAAGGATATAACAGAAAATTTCTGAGCATAGTAGTGAATTCTAGATTTGCTTATATCTGCACATTATTTATTTCTAATCTTTTTGTACTCCTTCAAAACTGTCAAATCTTTGGAGTTTACAAGCTGTCTGAAGAGTTTATTTCGTGCCTTGGTTCGTCTAAGCAGATCTCGTGTGATTCAAAGCTTCCTTGTTTTTCTGGATTTAGGCTTTGTTACAAATGGGAAAGCACGTTCATACCACTCTATTATTTCGTCTAAGAATGCGTCGTACAAAATATTAGGATCTTCCCCGCATAGGAGGGTACTGCTGTCGACTGAAGGAACGAGCAGACGAAAATGCTCAATTTTTGTTTGGCTCATAACGCGGAAATTCTTTGGCGCGTCAGTTTCTTCGATGATTTGTTTACTTGACTTTTCTATAAGGCAGAAAGTTGACAGGTGATCACTAATGTCGCTCAGAAGTACAGCTGCAGTTATTCCGGGAATATCGCTATTTGATAGGCAAATATGAATAAGTGTTTCGTTGAATCCCGTGATGCGAGTGGGTACTGTAATTATGTTAGAGAAACGACTGGCAGATATCACGTCAACAAATTCATTGACTGAATGTGACTGTTCAAGTATGCTAATATTGAAATCACCCATTATTAACATAGGTTTTCTTCGAAACGAACAGCCCTCTAGCATAAGATCGAGAAAATTAAAAAAAAGCTTCTGAAAAGGCGTGGGAGGCGGCCGATAAATTGCGACAAATATAAATGTATTCGCCGCAACGAAACGTGATTCATAGAAAAGGTTTAAACTTGTGCACTGCGGGAGTACCTCATATAGAATGCTGCTTTTTATGTACAAAGCTATACACCGCCTCCCTTTTTAGCTTTTTTAAACAGCGCTTCACACTTATAACCGGGAAAGCGGACAATATCGCAGAAATCAGAATACCACGTTTCAGTTAATCCCAGTACATTAAATGCACGCTCTAGTGACGACAAAAAAACTATCCGCTTCTTCTTTGTTTCTTAAGCTACATGCATTCAAATGATAAAAGGAGAAACGTCCAGATTTTGATTTTGTAACCTTGATACATCTGAGACGGTTGGCATCATGATAAAGACTGTTATCTATAGTAATTGTAATTTATAGGGGGATTTAAGAACCGCAACAGCACGTCATGTCATCTTACCAAGGTCACTTTCATCGCGGATGCGGATCGCGCCCTCGGCTTTTCGCACAAATATGTGAACATTTTTTTGCCAGACATAACGATAGTTCTTGTCTTTACCTTTTACATTTGTTAGCCAAAGAAGGCGCGTATTGAAATGGGTCAGGTTGGCCATGAATTTCACGTCTGGTGCTTCATCCTCAAGGCACGAGCTCTTCCGCATCCACTCTTCTTTATGCCGAAGAGATGCAAACAAGCAAGAACGATGGACTTCTGTCCCTTTCGTGCTGGTAACCCATGAAGTGCATCAAGGCTATGGTTTTCGAGCGGTGGTAGTAGAAGTTTGCAGGCCAGGACATTCATTTTTTTAGTAGGTCCTCGTGTTTCTCTAGTGTGAGTCCGTGAACTTTCATGTTTTGTCTGCGACGATATTGTTCTAGTTCGTTTACTTGTAGCTTGATTTCGTTCGTGCTTGGTGATGCGCCTGATTCAATATCATTTACCTTACTTTTTAAGGCTGCAATGTGAGTGTCTTGCTGGTCTAACTTATTCAAAAATATATCATATTACAAAGAAGAGGTGACTGCAGTCAGGAGAGCTGAAAGGCTGAAAAAATGTTGTCGAGACAGAACTCTTTATTTGGGCTAACTTTCGCCCACAATGGACTGAAGAGCTCGACGGCGGCGTAGCAACAAGTCTGCTCGGCGGTAGTCGAACAGAAAGCCCGCCGCTGTCTGCAGTGCCGATTTTAAAGCTGATGGCGAACTTTTGAGATGAAGGGTGCAAATTTACTAGAACATTCTGGAACAACGTAGAATCAGCTGTCTGGATTCGATCAATCGAGATAAATCTGGTCGTGTCTTGCATCGCAAACAAAGCGATAAAGCGGGGTGGCGGCAGATTTGAAGAATGAACAAACAAACAGTGCACGGATTCGCGGCATTATCTGTCAAAAAACAACTGTATCGAGACTTCAATGTCATTGGCTGTTTTCGGTAGCTGCGTCAAATTGTCAACTTTCGCCCCGAGGGGTAGGAATAGAATAACTTTTTGATCTTGCTGCTTCAACTGCTTCTGAATGAGTCTTCCATTGGTGTGGGGGCGTTCCTAGATCTTTTTTTCCCCAAGTTAACATGTTTGACAGCTCCAAATAGTCTTGCATGAGTCACCCTTAGTACGGAAACGGTTACCTTCACTCCAAAGCATTTGCCTAGATGGAACGGGTAATCGCAAGTAGTGTATGTTATGTACATTCCAACATCAGGCATTGAACCATGGCATGTCAAACACTCCTTTTTATCTTCATTCGGCATCGCAAAGAAAGATCTAATAAGCACTTCATGGGGGCAGCAGTGGACAAAATAAATTTGTGATTTTAAAATTAAGGGTTAAGGAGTGCCAACAACGTGCGAAAAAATGTGGAAATCGCTACGACGTGTCTTCGCTGCCGAGCACTGCTGCCGCGTGAATGTTGGCACATCCATAGCGTCCGTCCTTTCGTAGCCAACTTGCGGTCACGTGGCTTGTCTGCGGGTATAGAGGCGAATATCGGTAGGCGACGAACGGATACGAAGATCTGATGACGCTTCCAGTGTCAGCGTGCTTCACAGATGATAACCCTTCGGCTTCTGTGGGGTCTCAGCGGTTTTCTGCGAACACATGTGGAAATCGTTTCGACGTGTCTGCGCTGCCGTCCACTGCTGCCGCGTGAATGTTGGCACATCCGTAGCGTCCGTCCTTTCGTAGCCAACTTGCGGTCACGTGGCTTGTCTGCCGGCATAGAGTCGAATATCGGTAGGCGACGATCGGATACGAAGATCTGATGACGCTTCCAGTGTCAGCGTGCTTCACAGATGATAACCCTTCGGCTTCTGAGGGGTCCCAGCGGCTTTCTGCGAACACATGTGGAAATCGTTTCGACGTGTCTGCGCTGCCGTCCACTGCTGCCGCGTGAATGTTGGCACATCCGTAGCGTCCGTCCTTTCGTAGCCAACTTGCGGTCACGTGGCTTGTCTGCCGGCATAGAGTCGAATATCGGTAGGCGACGATCGGATACGAAGATCTGATGACGCTTCCAGTGTCAGCGTGCTTCACAGATGATAACCCTTCGGCTTCTGAGGGGTCCCAGCGGCTTTCTGCGAACACATGTGGAAATCGTTTCGACGTGTCTGCGCTGCCGTCCACTGCTCCCGCGTGAATGTTGGCACATCCGTAGTGTCCGTCCTTTCGTAGCCAACTTGCGGTCACGTGGCTTGTCTGCCGGTATAGAGGCGAATATCGGTAGGCGACGATCGGATACGAAGATCTGATGACGCTTCCAGTGTCAGCGTGCTTCGCAGATGATAACCCTTCGGCTTCTGTGGGGTCTCAGCGGTTTTCTGCGAACACATGTGGAAATCGTTTCGACGTGTCTGCGCTGCCGTCCGCTGCTGCCGCGTGAATGTTGGCACATCCGTAGCGTCCGTCCTTTCGTAGCCAACTTGCAGTCACGTGGCTTGTCTGCGGGTATAGAGGCGAATATCGGTAGGCGACGATCGGATACGAAGATCTGATGACGCTTCCAGTGTCAGCGTGCTTCACAGATGATAACCCTTCGGCTTCTGTGTGGTCTCAGCGGTTTTGTGCGAACACATGTGGAAATCGTTTCGACGTGTCTGCGCTGCCGCCCACTGCTGCCGCGTGAATGTTGGCACATCCGTAGCGTCCGTCCTTTCGTAGCCAACTTGCGGTCACGTGGCTTGTCTGCCGGTATAGAGGCGAATATCGGTAGGCGACGATCGGATACGAAGATCTGATGACGCTTCCAGTGTCAGCGTGCTTCACAGATGATAACCCTTCGGCTTCTGTGGGGTCTCAGCGGTTTTCTGCGAACACATGTGGAAATCGTTTCGACGTGTCTGCGCTGCCGTCCGCTGCTGCCGCGTGAAGGTTGGCACATCCGTAGCGTCCGTCCTTTCGTAGCCAACTTGCGGTCACGTGGCTTGTCTGCCGGTATAGAGGCGAATATCGGTAGGCGACGATCGGATACGAAGATCTGATGACGCTTCCAGTGTCAGCGTGCTTCACAGATGATAACCCTTGGGCTTCTGAGGGGTCCCAGCGGCTTTCTGCGAACACATGTGGAAATCGTTTCGACGTGTCTGCGCTGCCGCCCACTGCTGCCGCGTGAATGTTGGCACATCCGTAGCGTCCGTCCTTTCGTAGCCAACTTGCGGTCACGTGGCTTGTCTGCCGGTATAGAGGCGAATATCGGTAGGCGACGATCGGATACGAAGATCTGATGACGCTTCCAGTGTCAGCGTGCTTCACAGATGATAACCCTTGGGCTTCTGAGGGGTCCCAGCGGCTTTCTGCGAACACATGTGGAAATCGTTTCGACGTGTCTGCGCTGCCGTCCGCTGCTGCCGCGTGAAGGTTGGCACATCCGTAGCGTCCGTCCTTTCGTAGCCAACTTGCGGTCACGTGGCTTGTCTGCCGGTATAGAGGCGAATATCGGTAGGCGACGATCGGATACGAAGATCTGATGACGCTTCCAGTGTCAGCGTGCTTCACAGATGATAACCCTTGGGCTTCTGAGGGGTCCCAGCGGCTTTCTGCGAACACATGTGGAAATCGTTTCGACGTGTCTGCGCTGCCGTCCACTGCTGCCGCGTGAATGTTGGCACATCCGTAGCGTCCGTCCTTTTGTAGCCAGCTTGCGGTCACGTGGCTTGTCTGCCGGTATAGAGGCGAATATCGGTAGGCGACGATCGGATACGAAGATCTGATGACGCTTCCAGTGTCAGCGTGCTTCACAGATGATAACCCTTCGGCTTCTGTGTGGTCTCAGCGGTTTTCTGCGAACACATGTGGAAATCGTTTCGACGTGTCTGCGCTGCCGTCCGCTGCTGCCGCGTGAAGGTTGGCACATCCGTAGCGTCCGTCCTTTCGTAGCCAACTTGCGGTCACGTGGCTTGTCTGCCGGTATAGAGGCGAATATCGGTAGGCGACGATCGGATACGAAGATCTGATGACGCTTCCAGTGTCAGCGTGCTTCACAGATGATAACCCTTGGGCTTCTGAGGGGTCCCAGCGGCTTTCTGCGAACACATGTGGAAATCGTTTCGACGTGTCTGCGCTGCCGTCCACTGCTGCCGCGTGAATGTTGGCACATCCGTAGCGTCCGTCCTTTTGTAGCCAACTTGCGGTCACGTGGCTTGTCTGCCGGTATGGAGGCGAATATCGGTAGGCGACGATCGGATACGAAGATCTGATGACGCTTCCAGTGTCAGCGTGCTTCACAGATGATAACCCTTCGGCTTCTGTGTGGTCTCAGCGGTTTTGTGCGAACACATGTGGAAATCGTTTCGACGTGTCTGCGCTGCCGCCCACTGCTGCCGCGTGAATGTTGGCACATCCGTAGCGTCCGTCCTTTCGTAGCCAACTTGCGGTCACGTGGCTTGTCTGCCGGTATAGAGGCGAATATCGGTAGGCGACGAACGGATACGAAGATCTGATGACGCTTCCAGTGTCAGCGTGCTTCACAGATGATAACCCTACGGCTTCTGTGGGGTCTCATCGGCTTTCTGCGAACACATGTGGAAATCGTTTCGACGTGTCTGCGCTGCCGTCCACTGCTGCCGCGTGAATGTTGGCACATCCGTAGCGTCCGTCCTTTTGTAGCCAACTTGCGGTCACGTGGCTTGTCTGCCGGTATGGAGGCGAATATCGGTAGGCGACGATCGGATACGAAGATCTGATGATGCTTCCAGTGTCAGCGTGCTTCACAGATGATAACTCTTCGGCTTTTGTGGGGTCTCAGCGGCTTTCTGCGAACACATGTGGAAATCGTTTCGACGTGTCTGCGCTGCCGTCCACTGCTGCCGCGTGAATGTTGGCACATCCGTAGCGTGCATCCTTTCGTAAGCAACTTGCGGTAACGTGGCTTGTCTGCCGGTATAGAGGCGACGATCGGAAACGAAGGTCTGATGATGCTTCCAGTGTTAGCGTGCTGCACAGATGATAACCCTTCGGCTTCTGTGGTGTCTCAGCGGCTTTGCATCTGTGAACAAATGTGGAAATTATTACGACGTGTCTTCGCTGCCGTCCACTGCTCCTGCGCGAAAACTCAAAATGAAGGGAAATCCAGAAGGAAATATAAATAGAACTCACCGTAGCCTTCGCATTGTCTGCAAAAAATTGGAGGAGACACTCAAGCCTCGCAATAAGGGTACGTCTGCAGCTTTCTCAGCAAAAAAGTTTGAAAACTGGAAACTTTAAGACACTCATATGGAAATAATAAAGGTAGTGGTACATAGCAAAAACGTGAATAGAAAAAATTGTCTTCCGTGGAGTGATCTGCAGATATATTGATTATTATACTTAAACTTTTGTATTATTTGAAAAAAAAAATCGCGTTCATATTACGGTTTTCCGCTTAAAAATGCTTTTATCCAGATTTGCTGGGTATGTGACTGGATAGCATAATGGATTAATTCCATTATTAATTCCCTTTCTATATTCTCCAATATTAATTCACTTTATACTTTACATTCATAGGACTCAGGTAGTCCTCCTACTCCTCCGGGCGCAGTGCCCTGCGATGAGAGGTGCTCCGAGCTGTGGGCCTTGTCGGCACAGGTTTCTTTTGGCGAGGGACCAATCGTTAACTTATCTGCCACCTGCAACGGTGGGCAGTTTGCTCACTATCCGGTGGGCAGGTTGGGATGGCGCCGCACGGTCACGTGACTTAGGTAGTTCACACCGCCTTCTAGGTTGCTTTATGGGCACCACCGGCCCTTTTTTTTAGCTCACAACGCCGGCGCCGAAATTTCTGGGATACGGGTCTTTAACGCTGTCGCGTTAAAAAACAGGAAGTTTGAATAAAAGGAAAGCCCAGTGGAACGTTACATTAACGTTTGAAAGAAGAAACGACAGACACACACCACTGCTAGTATCAGAGCCCAGGACATCTGCATGTCGCGTGTACTGCTCTAGCATCAACTTTTGCACCCTTTAAGGCGGTTTCCTTCTTTGATGCATTTACGCAACTGCATGGCTCTACCGCGCCCGTCACGGGAGTACCTGCTTCTATCGCAAGCGCAAGATGTATCCCATTGTCACAGATCGCCTGTTCTCAAAAGCACCCGCTAGTGAGCCCAATTACCCACTGCAGCCCGGCCCTCTTGGATACCATTCAGATTGCAGGGTCAACCGTTTAACAGGAGAGTGTTCGGTTAACTGCTACTCCGACGAGGCTGATACCGAAACCGTGTATCCGATAGAATAGCAGCACAGATATGATTTTGCGAACTGCGCTGTCATGTGAACGTCACGTTAATTCAAGAGTCAAACTCTTCCGCCGTATTGGGGATAACTTCCCGTTTTCATCTAAGTGACGTCTGCAAGCTGTCTCTTTTTCGTGAAGGTTCAAACATGAAGCAAGTAAAGGGTACTTTGTTCGTACTTTTTAAGCACGCACCAACTCATCCACACGAAGAAAAGGAAAATACAATGTTCAATGTTATGTGCTTTTTTTATTAGGAACGAGCTATCATCAGAATCCCTATCACCGACCAAGCTTAGTACACTGCAAGGCAACGGCATCTCACGAATTAATGAGACAGCTCTCACAGCCTTGGACCAGGTAACACTGAGGCACTCTCGGTTCCTGTTGTTTGTCGTCGTTGACCTATTCATCTTCAGCCGAAACGAGAACCTAGTCACGTTAACCAGTGCTCTGCGAGCGCACTTTTCGAAAAGCCATCTTTTTTGTTCCTTCCGGAAATAAGTGAGCACAGGTACGAGGATCACTGTGGAAACATGTTTTGTTTCAAACTCGGAGACAATGCAACTGAGGCTTTCGCTAAACTTCAAAAGACCCACGGGAAACATTAAGGCAGGGATTACTCACTGCTAAATGCAAAGTAAAGCTATACAGCTTTCTCAGAAACTTCGTAGTTAAAAGAAAAATTCGTCCTTGTCCGAGGTTCGAACCCGGGACCACCGCCTCACTGGAGCAGTCACTCTACCAACTGAGCAAACCGGGACGTGAAGCTTTTGGTACGGTGACAGCGAATTGATCAATAACTCGAAGTGGAAACAGTGTTGGTCAAATGTTTAGGGGAATCCCCCAAGGTGGAGTAGTAAATTTGTAATAAGGGAGCAATTACTCACTGCCATCCACCCATGCGCAGCCAATGGTGAATGGGAATGAGTAATTACTTCCTTGTTACAAATTTACTCCACTTGGGATTTTTCCTTAATTATTTGATCGAGGGAAGGTTACCTTGTCAAGAGCCAGTGCATTTAGATAGTGCAGAGCATTTCCACAAGACTGAGAATCCGTTGGAGATGACCAGTGGTCAAAATGCAGTCAACGTCAAGAACAGACGAAAACGTGGGACAAATAAGAAACCTGTTAAGAGGTGACCGTCATTTAACAGTCAGATTGCTTGCAGATCATCCAATTTGAACCACACACCCGTTAATTCAATTTTGATCGAATAATTGGCGATCAAAGAAGTTTGTGCCAAAATGATTTTCAAAAGCCTCATTTCTCCACAAAAAGAGAAGAGGAAGGAAGTGTGCTGTGTCCGTCTGGAGCGGCTTCACAATTATCCAGATTTTCTCACAAATGTCATTACAGACGGAAAAACATACATCTTAGATCACGATCCAGAAACAAAACGTGAAAGCTACACCTCAAAGAAGATCAGTTTGGCGCGACGGGAAGCACAGAACAGGCTACAACCGACAAGCTGAAAGCCATTCCTGTTTCTGCGCTCCAGGACTGCTATAAAGAATGAAAAGAACGCCCAAGGCGCGTAACGCTTCTAAAGAAAACTACCCTGAAGGATACAGAATTTCTTTCTAGACTAATATAAACTAAGCTATTAAGTAAAAAAGACTCAATACTTTGTTTGCAGATGTAATGCTCCCCCTGCACAAGCTTAGGCCACCTTGCCTCCGAAAACTTTCTAATTTCACCCACCCAGCTGACACTCTGTAGGGCCGTGCTGCATTTATCTCCCTTTAGATCCTACTCCATAATCCTATGAGACCAACCGTTATCTTCTATTTGTCTCCCATGCAGTACCCATGCCCATTTTTTTCGGCTCGATTTCGTCAACAATGCCATTAACTCGCTTTTGTTCGCTGACCCACTCCGTTTTCATGCTGTTTCTCATCGCTGCGCTACCGTTTGCCTTTTCATACATATCTGTGCTGTGGTCAACCTATTTAAGCAATTTTTGGTTAAGACCAAGCTTCTACCTCTCAGAAATGAGCCGTAACAATTTGCAATTCTTTTTTGGAGTCAGCTTTTGTACGAAGTCTGCTACGGAACAAAAAGGGGATGATGAAATGGATTTAAAGACAAACGGCCAGCATCTGCCAACAGTACGTACCATTAGAATACCATGCACTCGAACAAAGTAGAAAACGTCTTAGCAGTTAGCACGGTGAATCTTCTATTGAACGGCTGGCATGTGTGTGGAGAAAACAAATTATCCTTTGTTTTCTCCTTTTGCGCCTTATGCCAAGATATGCTTGAGTGATCATGAGCCAACCCAAAAGTTAGTTAAACAAACGGAAATGTCTAAAATGACCGAGTGAACCGGGAAGAAGTGAGCATGATCCATGGTCGCAACCAATATTCTCATGAAGTTATTTTTTACAGGAATCAAAGATGTCAGTTGCAGTCACGGTCGAGCGCCGGCAATGTTTCTCGAATATCTGAAAAACCACAAATCCTCATTCAAAGCATATACTTGCAAAGGTGGATGGAAGCAATATCGAAGCTGTAAACGACACGCGAACCCTTCCAGCATTGGAGTAATGGGATACCGCAGCATCAACAAAAAAGGAAGAGGAGATGAATATCTTGAAACACGTGGAGTGTCGCCGTACTGCATTTCCTAAGGCGGGCAATGAAAAGTGAACGAGTTCTAAAATAAAAATTCCGAAGAATCCCGTGTTCTCACTGTTGCCAGTGTCACTCTCTACGAATACGTTCGCGAGCTTTTCTATTAAGTTTCCTATTGTGCGCGAAAACGTTCAGCTTCTCTGGTTTTAAGGGTGGCAACTGCACATTTTGTCGGACTGCTGCTCAATTCGTCTTGAATAGCTTATGCTGGAAGATGTTGCAGAGAATCCTGAACCATAGGAAACTTATAAGAAATCTTTAGTAATGAAGCGCTGTTAGTTGTCAGATGAATGACATAAAGGGAAATTATTTTCATGAGCGTGAAGGCAGAAAACCTGCAGGGTGCTCCTCTATATGTGACACCATGTATAAACAGGATTTCAGTCAGCGTTTTGTTGAGCAGCAGGTATCAAAGCCTGTTGATTACAAGAAGTCGGCGTACCAATCAGCTCAAGTTTGGCGTCACCGGAACCGGTACTGAAGCGGAGTCAAAACTCCAGTGATCTGTTGTAGGTAATATGGTTAAAAAGACCATACTTTAATATAACGGTCTCGATGCACGAGCTGCCATGAAAAGATTGAACGTGGAAAACAGCACCAGTCAGCCATACGAGCTACTCCTTGTGATTCTGATGCCCCAGCTAATACGAGGCTCCGAACTTGTCACTGGAGCCCGATTTACTGCTTTTAAACTCTAGCGAGCGAAGTATTGTAAATAAGGCTGCAGAATTAGCATTATCTCTCTATATAGAAAGCCACCATGTGGTTATAATAAGGGAAATGTGGCCGTATAAAAATATATGGTGTAACGACGAAAATGTGTTACGCGGCAGCGGCAGTGCTATCGATGAGCGCGCGCTGCTGGCTGGCTTTAGAACAACTGCCCACGGCGAGAAGAACACCGTTCAGTGCCTTCTTTCAGCGCCATTAAACCCCTTTTCAAGTGGTGGAGGTGCTGTGACGATCCCCGGACATCTCTTCGCAGTGCTACCGCCGAACAGGTCGAGCCACTCGGAGCATGCAGAGCACGAGTCGTTACTCAAGACGTCTTGTAGATAATTCAATTACTAATCCTCTCCTCTCGCTAACATGACGTAATTCTAGGATGCGCCTTTCGTTCTGAGCACTCCGCCGCCGTCGATTGCGCCCGCACCGAAGTAAGCTACTCTGCCCTGCCCAACGCCTCAACGCATCCCCGGCCGAACCGTCTCCTGAGTATCCGGCGAAAGTACACCTGTCTCACGATGTCGAGCTCCCTGCAAACTCCTCCGTCCTTGCATCCCTCTCGTGCGCCTCACCACGCGACGAACCCGCCGTACCTGTACTCTTTGCTCCCTCTGAGTTATTGCTTCGCCGCAAAAATATGCCGCTTCCCTTCGCTGTCCTAACGGTGACCTCCGGAACCACAGCTATGCTCGTCAGCAACCCCATGTCATCTCCAGTGACGCTGATTCGTGGTGAATGCCTCGGGCGCGCCGAACCAGCTGAACTCCTGCAAGTCGTCGACGAACGCGAAACTGTTCTTGCTTTATCGCTGGACTCTTAATCCGTTTCCCCTGCCACCCCGACCGCCGTCTGACATCCTGTATAGCGCCATCGATGAAGGTCTCAGTTCTACGTACCGTGACCAGCTGTTCCGCCGGTTGCATCAATTTCGGTAATCGTTTGACGCGTGCCATTCTCTCCTCGAACGTTCTTCAAATTTCCACCATACCATCGATGCTGGCTCCCATCCACCTCTGCGACAGGGCCCATATCGCGTGTCAGCAACAGAACGTGGAGTCATAACCGAACAAGTGGACGACATGCTCGAGCGCGGCATTATAAAGCCGTTGCACAACCCTTGGTCATCCCCGGTCGTGCTGGTTCGAAAGAAAAATAGTCCCATAAGATTCTGTGCGGATTTTCGGCGCCTGAACACAATAACTCGGAAAGATGCCTATCCTCTGCCGCGCATAGATGACGCTCTCGATTGCCTGCAAGGTGCGGAATTCTTTTCGTCACTGGATCTGCGTTCTGCATATTGGAAAATCCCCATGGCTGAATCGGACCGTGAAAAAAACTGCTTTCGCCACGCCCGACGGATTGTACGAATTTAACGTCATACCGTTTGGCCTTTGCAATTCCCCCGCAACATTCGAACGCATGATGGATAACGTCTTGCGTTGCTTGCGCTGGAAGACGTGTCTTTGCTACCTCGACGACATCGTATTTTTCTCGGCCGACTTCTCCACACATCTGACTCGCCTACGCCAAGTGTTCACCTGCCTCACCACCGCCGGCCTGCCATTAAATGTGAAGAAATGCCACTTAGCAGCTCGCCAACTGACCATACTCGGCCATGTAGTATCCAAAGCTGGCATTCTTCCGGATCTGGCAAAGCTTCGCGCGGTTGCCGACTTTCCCAAGCCGTCTACTCTCAAAGAACTGCGGAGTTTCATTGGCCTCTGTTCTTAATTTCAGCGCTTCATGCTAAATTTCGCTACCATCAATATCGCCTCTGCCGCGGCTTCAAGCCCAGAGCTCCTTGTCCTCATGGCCCTCTCAGTGCGACGAAGCTTTTGCTACATTACGTCGGCTCCTTACTTCACCCCCCATCCTTCTTCATTGCGACCCTAACGCCCCGGCAGAGATACACACGAATGCTAGCGGCGTGGCATTGGTGCTGTGCTCGCCCAGCGAATACCTGGATTTCAAGAATACGTTGTCGCCTATGCGAGCCGCACGCTATCCAAGGCCTAGAATAATTACTCTGTCACAGAAAAAGAATGCTTGGCCATTCTGTGGACGATAAAGACCATACCTATAAGGCCACCTATTCGACGTAGTCACCGATCATCACGCTTTGCGCTGGCTTTTGTCGTTGAACGATCCATCAGGTCGTCTTGGCCGTTGGGCATTGCGCCTTCAAGAGTACGACATTCGCGTCGTCTACCGCTCTGGACGCAAGCGCTCTGGCGCTGACGCCCTCTCCCGGTCTTCGCAGCCTTCCGACACTGCGACCATTTCCAGCATTGACTCCGTATTGTCCTCGTTGCGCCGACCAAACATGCTTGTTGAACAGCGTAAGGACCCCTGGATTACATCTCTCGTGCTCCATCTGTCTGGGCGCCCTACGGCGGCCGCCTCTCGCTCCCTTCGCCGACAAGCCCGCCACTTCATTCTGCATGATGGTCTCCTCTATCGTCTTAATTACATGCCCGATGGTCGAAAATGGCTCCTCGTCATTCCTCGCCAACTACGAGCTGAAGTCTGCGCCTCTTTCCATGCCGACCCCCAGACTGCTCATGCGGGTGCTTTGAAAGCCTACACTCGACTTCGGCACCGGTACTACTGGCGTGGAATGTACAGCTTTTTACGCAAGTGCATTCACTCATGCCTTGACTGCCAACGCCGCATGTCCCCACCCTTGCGTCTTTCTGGACCGTCACAGCCATTACCTTGCCCTGCCCGTCCCTTCGATGGCGTCGGCATCGACCTTTATGGGCCCCTGCCCTCTTCCCCTTCAAGCAACCGTTGGGTTATAGTCGCCATACACCATCTTACGCGCTATGCTGTAACGGCGGCTCTTCCCACGGCTACAGCGCGAGACGTGGCTTTCTTCATCCTCCGCCAGCTGATTCTCTGCCACGGCGCCCCTCGTGAGCTTCTGAGTGACCGTGGCCGCGTGTTTTTATCATAGTTTGTCCAGGCGCTCCTCGCAGAATTCCAGCATCGTTCACAGAACCCGCACAGCGTACCGCCCTCAGACCAACGGCATCACCGAACGGTTTAACCGGACACTTGGTGACATGCTAAACCGACCGGCGCCTAAATTACGCTGTAAGGGAAGGGATAAAGGAAAGACTGAGAGAACAAAGGAAGAAAGAGGTGCCGTAGTGGAGGGTTCCGGAATAATTTCGACCACCTGTGGATCTTTAACGCGCACTGACATCGCACAGCACATGGGCGCCTTAGCGTTTTGCCTCCATCGAGGCGCAGCCGCTGTGGTCGGGTTCGAAACCGGGAACTCTGGATCAGTAGCCGAGCGCGCTAACCACTGAGCCACCGCGGCGACCGCCTCATCACTTTCAAGTGATATGCAGTTACCTGATCACCACCAGCCGTGTTCCTTGCTTGCATTGCTTTTAACGCGTACTTTACATCCTGTTTCGGTCCTCACTAGCCTCCTTATTACTTCTACTACTGTACAGACCTATGAAGAATTCCTTGGTTACTATACCTATCTTATTGGTACTAACATTGCCTTGCTTGTCTGTGCGCACGTCTGTTTTTGCCTACGCCTAGATTCCTCCTGACTGCTTTTCTTTCAAGTAAAATAATTCAGCGTTGGCGTTAAAAGAAATTAAACGATTATCACCCCGGACACCTCTTTCGTGTCTCCAGTTAGTGGCTAATCAGGTGCGGCACGATCGCCGGTCAGCCACTCGGATCTGTACGAGATCCGGCGCCTGGGAGGAGGTGGTCTTCCGTTCTACCTTCTCATATGGTAGCAGAGGCTGCGGCGGCTGTTGGCAGCGCCCCTCAATTCCTGATAAAGCGACACAAGTGTAATTTGTTTTCGAAGTAAAGCTTTGCACAGCTGCGCGGCAAGCGTGTGATTTGCGCCGCAACTGGATCAGAGTTGATCCAGTCCTAATTGCTCTTTCGAGACGGTACTCTCACATTTGAAACCATAACACATACGGCTAAAACAGAAATCTCCTCCGCCAAGACACATGCGAAGAGATGAAAACGTTTTAAGCGGTCGTGTGTAATAAGGCACATTGCGTCAGCCGTGAATGATGAATAGCGTCAGGGCTGCTTTCAAAACACCGTGAAAACGACGTGGCTATTACACGTCGACAAACGTCTTTCTCAGTAGGACAAAAATGGGCGTCGTCTTTCAATCCAGCAGGCAGGAGTGGGATCTTGTTCTAGTCCTTGAACGACATAGCACCTTTCATAAGTTCTTGAAACCACTAAAAATTACCGTTGTGCTGAGGCATTCGGCACCGGAAACATGGATGCGAATTATGAAGGCTTTCATATCTTTTATGTCACTTCTAAATGCATGAAAAGTAATCGCGGTAAAGTGCTCTTGTTTCAGCTCCAGAAGAGAATAGCGACTGAATTTCAGTAGTCGACAACAGAAGGTTCGTTCACAGAAATCAGTGAACTAGGGTAGTTGAAGCTTTTCATGTTGAATCAGAAAGCTGGCCACGTATCATGGGTATTTTTCATGCAGACGCGGTGAATAGCAACATAGATGCTGTATTGCGAACCGTTATCACACCGCGTGACCACACTGCCTTGGTCACGCTCAACTCGCTCTCTGTTTCCCTATGTCATGAGCTGGCTTATTAAAGCGCGATGCTGGTTTGGTTTGATTTATGGGGTTTGATGTCTCCAAGCGACTCAGCCTATGATTGACGCCGTAGTTAAGGGCTCCGGAAATTTCGACCACAAGGGGTTCTTCAACGTGCACTTACATTGCACAGTACACGGGCCTCTAGAATTTCACCTCTATCGACATTCGACCACAGCGGCCGGGATCGAACCCGCGTCTTTCGGGTCAGCAGCCGAGAGCCATAGCCACTGAACTACCGCGTCGGTGAAGCGCGATGCGCCAGTCAATGGTCCGTTTTTGAAGCGAAATCTTCACTGCGCTAGGTAAAGCCGATTTCGCCGCGCATTCCCGGTTGACCTTCAAGTGAGCGAGAGTCAAGTGTGGCTATAGGCCTTACCTTATGTGGTCCACCATGGTGTCGCACTGTTTGACTTTTGAACTTTTGATTCCCTGATAAAGGGCGGTAGAATATGCCGCAGTGTTCAATGGGTGACCAACTTCTCGCGATTAACCATTCATTTAACTGCCACCTGACACACCACAGATTTCGCTCTCTAACCAAGTTCAGCAGTAGTTAAACCGCGGCTAAATTTTTGCTTGGTTCCCGTTATACTGGAATGACGACCTTCCGTTTGTCTGGAGCTCTGAGCCATGCTGTCCGCAAGTTGCCTTGCTACGAAGCCAAAAGTTCACTGTCTCAAAGTTTTGAGATCAGACTCCGTACGATCTGATGAAGCAGCCGATGGCGGCACTTTTGGCCGCCAACCATCATCGACAGTGCCGAAAATGTTAGTAACGAAATAGCGAATCATGTCTTTCGTGTAGCTTTTATACTATCATTTCACGCAGGTACGTAAAAAAGCTTTGAGAATAAGGTCGTTTTGGTGAAAAAGGCACTGGGCGCACCTTAGCGCCTTAAGTGCCCGGTCTTTCCCGCGAAAGAGCCCAGAGATGAAGGCGGCCGCCCGAAATCTTTGAAGCCTAGAGAGACTTCGTTGCAGAAGCCACGAAATCGTTCGGCCATCGAAATGGAGAGCAAATGAGAGAAAATATGAGCGGCTGGCAGCTAGTGTTTAACTGATATACGTACGTCTAGCGTCCTTCATGTGAGACGCAGCTTTTTTGCATAGTAATTCTAAATGTGTATATATGTTAAAGCTTCGTGCACCTAACGCTGTTCAAGAGGGCCTAACTCTTCCTGTGGAAAGGTTGCGTTGTGTGAGTTTAGTTTTGTGCAATGTGTGCGTTCAGAAAGATATGCGTCTTCTAAGGACGCCTTTTCTGAAGACCCCATCGACTACGTTGTAATTCTGCAAGAAAAATAACATTTTTGATCATTATAATAAGAAAACCACCGGGCGGGATGATAAATGTGATTGTTAAGTTGGTGTCAAAATGTTTGAAGGTTTACCATTCATAACGGGCAGTGAATATCACTTGACACTTTGCCTAGGGTCCCACATTGTAGGATGCTAGGAAAAGTCTCAAGTGAAAATCCTGTACTATCGAAAAATATTTTAATTTTTCATAATAATGAAGGTTCGACATATATAGGTTAAGCAGACATTATAAACCTGCAAGGTTGGTGTGTTTTGCTTCTTTTCGGTCGTGTTTTTTTTTGCTTTTGGATCTCAGGACTCTTAAGAAATTTAAGAATGACACGAAGTGCCCAAAGTGGCAATGTGGATGGAAAGGAGCAGATCGTGGCTAGGGAAACTTTCAGTGATCATTTATTAGAAGAATTAGGTAGGGGTGTGCAAGTTTTCGGAAATTTAAAAGCTGAATCAAATAATAATAATAATATTTATAATTGATTTTGGGGGAAAGGAAATGGCGCAGTACATGTGTCATATATCGCCGGACACCTGAACCGCGCCGTAAGGGAAGGGATGAAGGAGGGAGTGAAAGAAGAAAGGAATAAAGAGGTGCCGTAGTGGAGGGCTCCCGAATAACTTCGACCACCTGGGGATCTTTAGCGTGCACTGACATCGCACAGCACACGGGCGCCTTAGCGTTTTGCCTCCATAAAATCGCAGCCGCCGCGGTCGGGTTCGAACCTGGGAACTCCGGATCAGTAGCCGAGCGCTCATAACCACTGAGCCACCGCGGCGGGTGAATCAAATATCTTCCTATTCAATTATTGGAACGAATCAAAGTGCGTGTTCAAAGTTCTAAACAAATCGAATATGACCTCATGTTTTCGAATACTTTTCGAATGATTGGCGCGAAGGTCGAATAAGAAGTTCGAATTAGGCGAAGTTCGAATGCGTTATTTCTATTCCACGACTATTCCAAAAACAGGACGCTACACGCCGCGTACCATGCCTCCGCGATCGCTATGCGCAGAATGGAGGGTTCAGCGCCACGGTGTGGTCCATTCGCGTGGCGGTGTTCAGAATCCTCATGTATGGCCTCAGAGCTTGGACGACGGGGCAAGGCCCAGGAAGGTTCAGGACACCCGGTCTTTATTCCTGACCTCGAAGCTCCATGTCTGATACGTAGCTCTCGCCCATCTCATGCACTGAGATTGTCACGCTATTTATTACCTTCCTTCATCAACAGTAAGAGGCACGTTTTCTCTTCGTATAACTTGACAATAATAAAGTTAATACACTGACTTCGTGTTGCGACCACCCAAATGGAGATCAGTGTTTTATCTCCGGTGTTACCTATGACATAACGTGCTAAAAATAAACCAGTTATATGAGCTGAAACTTGCTACCTATATTAGGAACGAAATCATGCGAAATCCATCAGTCGTTAACCAGCGTGCGTCCTGCCCTGTACTACACGGCACAACTTTCGAAAGAACTTCTTTCGACTACCCGCCATAAGAGCGGGTTATGGTGCACAAACAATGACGTATTTATTTCCTAATTTTCTAAACACACACCCATCTTTTCTTGACATATAGCAGCAATGTAGAGCAATCTAAAAGGTTCAAAAATGCCTTCAGAACGTACAGGTGCGGCCAGAATATTACGGAGCATGTTTCGGCGCTTGAGATTTTTCTCACGTGTTCTGTAGAGGAGATAAGAGTGTGTCTTCTGTTTCATTTCATTTCATTTAATTTATTAAGTCCTCAAAGGCCCCATTTAAGGGGTATTACATGAGGGGTGGGCGGGGAGTACGGCAGCACGCGAACGCGCCAGTGACGTGTGCTATGCTAAGAAGTACCTCCTAATTTGCGTTAGGTAAGGTGTGTCGAGAGTTTAAATCACCGAAGCGTTCTTCGTAATATTATGGCCGGAACTATACATACTGCCAAATTCAAAGCATTATGCGTACGTGTTTTGAAAACCAACTAAACTCTGTATTGGATGTTATATTTTTATTATTCCGTCAGCACTTCTATATGCTGTATGTTGTGGTAATCTGTTGTACATGGCAGAGCACTTTATGGGTGACAGGGCCCTCGTCATGCAGAGAGCATCTGCCTTTCGCCCTGTCATCATATACCGTTTGTGTCGCAATGTTTCAAATAATAAATAAATAAATAAATAAATAAATAGATAAATAAATAAATAAATAAATAAATAAATAAATAAATAAATAAATAAATAAATAAATAAATAAATAAATAAATAAATAAATAACGCTTCGCTGTTTCTTACAACTGCTCGCTGAATATTCGCACAAGTGGCGAATGTTCTTTAAAATATTCGATTCGTATTCAGCTCGATTTTTAGGTAAACTATTCGTGTTAGATTCGGTAACAAAGTTAGACCATTCGTGTTAGATTCTGTTTCTAAAAAGTACTATTCGCACAACCCTAGCATTATGATAAAATACACGAATGAAAAAAATTTTTACCCTTCAGTCTCATTTGGCACACACAATGCACAAGCGGTGCTAGAATTTGAACGACTGTTCTGATTTTCAGGTGCGACGCTTAGCTGCGACACTCTTTATTTCATGTTTCGCTGCTGCTTTAGTGAAATGAGATGCTTTTGCTGGGAATAAATGAGTGGAAAGACGTGTGACACAGGTGCTATTTGTTTGCGAACAGCTTTTACCAGCTGTCCACCGAACAGATAGCCTCGAGCCACTAAGAGATCAATGCTGACCTTCTCCTAATTATTTTTTCGCAGGAATCGCTGCCAAATTAGAAATTGTTGCACAAATGCAACAATTTCCGGTGAAATATATTCCATTCCATGGAATACATTTTTATCCCTTCCAGATATATGTAAAGATATGGCAGTTTTATGAGATGCATTGTGTCAGTCATGAATAATGAATTTACCATGTTCATTTCCAAAACACGGTCAAGACGACGTGGTTATGCTACATAAATACATGTATGCCATATTAAGACAAAAGGCGTTTATAAAATAAGAGGTATTGCATCATTAATTGCGTCGCTGATGTTTCCGAAAGAAGGATGAAGGTATGCCTCATTTGCAGGGACATAAATTGGCAGCTAGATCTATAGATGGGCTCAATTAACGAACACAGAGCAAAGCGCGTCAGTGTTTAGGGATTGATCCGTAATTAATAAAGTGTCAACGTCTTACTAATTATAACTTTCTCAAGAGAGGAGCACGCGCAAAACGATGGATCGCTCTGTGAAGCTTTTTAGCCTTTGGAAGCTGTTCCACCACCTGTACTTAAACGCAAGAAAATGATTGCTCTTTCTGTTCACTGTTTTCTATATAAGACAATGTACGCAGCCCACCCATGACACGACGCATGTCTTTCCTGAATACATTGCACTAATTGCAAAGGCATATTCACCAGTATTACAGCTCCGATCGCTCCGCGTACAGCATATCTGTTGCTCATTCCCAACTTGACTGTAGGTATGCTTTTGTTGTTTTGGAATTCTGGGAGGGCACAAACAAAAATATTTTAAAAGCGAGCCTGCTCGTGCACTTAGCAGTCTTTTGTAAAATTCCTCCGTTATGCGGAGAGACTGTCAAGTTGCTGTTGACTGTGTGAGCGGTGCTGCAAAACCGCAAAAAGGTGCTTCTAGTATTTCCGGTATGCTGTGCCCGCAGTGAGGAAGGTAGGCGTTTTCTGAACGTTTCATAACTGTTTTTAAGTCAGTGTTTTTTCTAACTAAACATTTAATTAAGAGATTACTAACGAGAGACGCTGCATGGCGAAAAGCATCGTGCAAGTTGCATGCAAGTACGTATGAGTAAATCTGCGTTAGAAGGCAGAAAACGTGTTTTTTTTCTCGATACCGACCTCGAGATCTAAAAGCCTGGTTCTACAATCGAGAGCGGTTAACAGAAGGGTTCATTTCCCTAGTACACTTGCCCCTCACCGCTCTGGATGAGAGTTGAACACGCCCTTACATGCACACGATGATCTCGCCTCAAGCAAGCCTTTCGAAGTGTCTTAACGCGGCGACCATGTATAGCCCGTACCTTTCTGCATTACAACCGTCAGCATCCATAGAGGTTAACTCTACCTCAAGACAAAAGCATTATTCACTTATATTAACTTAGGCATGTCCTGCATCAGCCGTAGTCATACCATGCCAGGAAATGTGATCTGGCTCATGGCTATGAAGAGTGATGATTCCCTGGAACTGTAGAAGGAGCTTACTGAACGATACACATAATATAAAAACAGCGTGTTTTCGCGATATGCAGGAGTATATCTAATGTTGCACCTCTCTCCGTTCAAATGCCAGGCAGAGAATACGCCAACAGCAGGCTGTTTAACTAGGAAGCCTGAAACCCCATGAACTGACAATGAAGTCTCGATAAGTATCCCACGAGATCACTTGATTAGAATAGCACTACCCGCTCAAGAGAGAGCATAAATTATTATCGCGTTTGTAAAATTTTGAGCTGGAAAAGCAAAAATATTTGTGCAGTGTGGGATTAATCTTTAAAGAAAGACTGCAGTAAAACCGCACCTGAGAGGTTACTATAGAGGACGCTGTTTTCCCTTAAGCATCCTAATATCCGGCCGAAAATGAAAATTACCAGGAAAGCCTAGCAAAACACTGCTGGGATGAAAAGTAGCAGGCGATGAAATAATTACATAATTGAAGGATGGTGGGGGGACGTCTTCGGAGAGCCAGGGATCCTGTATTCAGAATTTCAAGTGAATCACAGGCAACAAAAATGATAGCATAATAGTAATCCCGAAAAAAGCTGCCTGGATTTCCTAAAGCGCAATTCATAGATGGACTCAACCTCTTAATACCCCAGAAACATTTATGAAGGTTTTCCCAAAACAAATTTGGAGTCTACCTTGTCGTCCAGTCAGAGTATCGCACAGAACTGCTCGCTCTAATTGCATAATATGAACCAGCCTCATCATTTTAATCGGTGCAGCGCTACGCACTGCACCGCGTATTGCTCACACAGTCGCCACTTCTGCCTTTGTCTTTTCTGTCCCTGTATTGTGCACATTCATGACTTCAAGTGGTAATTTTTCTCGTTTTTAAAATCCTAAGCTTACGTATTTTTCTTCCTCTACCTATAACGATCCCAGTGCGGTAGGCAGCGTCAACTGTCGCTTCATGCGGCAAATGCGCTGCAATGGGCGCAATCTGTTTTCCTCTTTAGTTTCATTTTTACGATTAACCCTAAATGACCGCTTTAATTACACCGTGGCACAATATTTAATTTTTGAACGGATTTAATCGTCGATGTAATGGATGTGCCGATTGAAACCAGTGCACATTACGTTTCAGCTATAATGAGTAAACACTTTAAAGAGTTGTACATGTTATATGCCTGGACGCATCTGGTTTAGATATGGATTTCACCCTGCTTCCTAAAAACTTCATAAATAGTTCATGCACCTAAAACAAAATTTTAGTATAATACTGCCGCCAATCTTCGCAGTGTTTTCTCATTCTTCAAATGTGCCGCCACACCACTTTATCGCTTTGTTTGCGACGCAAGACATGACCAGATTTATCTCGATTGATCGCAGGCAGGCAGAGCTGATTCTGCGTTGTTCCAGAATGTTCAAGTAACCTTGCACGCTTTTTCTCAAAAGTTCGCTGTCAGCTTTAAATTGAGCACTGCCGACAGCGGCGGGCACTCTGTTAGACGACTGCCGAGCACGCTTGTTGCTACGCCACCACCGAGTGATTCAGTCCATTGTGGGCGCTAGTCAGCCCAAATAAAGAGTTTTGTTTAGACACCATTTTTGCAGCCTTTCTGCTCTCCGGACAGCAGTCACCACTTTGTGTCAATACAATGTTAAAGAAAAAACACGGATTACTGAGTAGTCGAAGACATCAGTCTGTTCGAATCCAGCTCAGACTGCGAAGATTTTCGTTTTGTTCGGAGCTAAAAGCCGTTACTTCGCAACTATATTCATCTGAGTTTCTTGAGAGTGGAAGGTAAAAACACTCCATGCTTAAAAGTCTAAACAACTCAAGATTTCAATCAACCGAGGGTAGGTAGTAATTTCCAGATCCATTCCATTACCGTGCCTAAATGAGTTGTGGAGCAGCCTAGCTTCACGAACTCCAGCTCAAAAAATTGCCTTGACGTCTACGCGCGTTATATGAGAAAGCGCACAGCAGCGGCGATATCGGTATTTCCTTTTTTTTGACATCATGCAGTCAACAGAAGCTTCACTTACAATCAAAGCAGACAATTTGACGTTGGGACGTAGCAATCTAGCAGTGCAGGCGATCTTACGTTTCTCTTCGGTGCCCTTGCAAAAACTGGTAGCGTGTACTTGTGATTGGAGGAGTTGACTTGCTGTTGTGCTTGGCGAGAACCTTAACCCTGCACCGTGCGTTTCTGACTTCTCGTTTCAGCATCAGAAGCCGCAAAGGTGGTATTGAAAAATATTTAAATGCAGCGCCATCTAGTGTACGCAATCGTCTTTCTTCTGTGTGTGCACAGCCTAACGCCAAGGTATGTAGCTGGCGGACTCCGGACGTGGTTACCTCCGCTTGAGTGCAGTGACCAAAGCATCTTTTTATACAATACCTACTAGTTGTGAAGCTTCGGCGTGAGGCGCTTTCGACCTCTAAGAGCACCGCTGCGTGCTCTTTGGCGTGTTGCGTGTGTGATGAGCACGGGGAGAGGATTACGCGGGTGTTTGCGCTGGTTTATTACAGTGCAGAAGATACATGTTGTGAATTATCTCAGTGAACGAATCAGTGCTTTGTAAAAGCCGGTCCATGCAACTAAAACACAAAGTCTAAGTATTTTATTCAAAGAACCAGGATTGCCTAGGAGGAAGACAAAGTGACAAGCTTTAATTAGTGTCAGTCCTTTTGCCTGACCTTCATAAGCATCATTTAATATTATTGAAAAGATATGCCCAAAATTATCCACCAGTTTTAGGAAATAACTATCGTCGGAATAAACACGTATATCACGAAATCTGAGAAAAGAAAGAGCTAAACAATATCATAGCAAATGCACCCATATAAAAAAACAATTATATGGCAACGGTAAAGTAACAGCACATTATTATAATCTAGAGATACTACTGTAATTTATAATATATATTTCTATAACATTTCATGAGTGGCCAAAACAGAAATGGACGGCCTACTGAATGGTGCTTTTTTAATACGGTATATTATAACCATTTCTAAAAAAATGTCACACCGCATTACTTTGCTAATATTCGAAGCTTTCAAGGCTACAAGAACTTTTTCACCGATGTTCACCCACTCCGGTGTTATTTCATCAGCCATTCAGTGCGCCAACCTAAACGCGCCTTTCTTTCCTTCCAAGCCTTTGTAAAAAAAAAGTCTTACTATGGAGTGCACAAATGTATCATCTTTGCTAAATGTAACCGGGGCCACGGTGGTTTATTTCTTCGCCGCGTAGCGACAAACTTATGGCAGCCCTTTAGTTCTGAATCGGTTTAAAGGAAGTTGAACCCTTTCCCTCACATTCTGATACCTTTGGGTCTTTAGGGGTGCCATAAAGGCTCCGTTAGACGGTGGAGAAGCAAAAACTTGTTCCTCGGTTGCTTTTGCCAAAGGGGTAAATTGAGGAACAGCGTACAGCAAGTGCTTTAGATTTTTCTCAGATGACAATACGCTCATCATTTGGATGAATGCTCTTTACTGTACTCCGACAAAATGTCCAAATTTGTGTTCATGAAGATCACGGCCTGCTAATTTTAGGCCTAGCGACCAGGAAAATGCACAGTGGACATGATCAGTAAAAATCGGTATAGAAATATGCTACTTAACTTTGACTGGCATACATAGAGAAAAATATTCTGGTTATTCGAAAGGAATGAACACTGGGATCGTATTCCGAGCTTTATCGTTTTTGAAACACTCATTCTCCGCCACAGCCGATTATTTAATGATTAGTAATGATTAGTAGGTTTTGTGGAAAGGAAATGGTGCCGTAACTGTCCCAATTCTCTGTGGACACCTCAACCGCATTGTGAGGGAATGGAGGAAGGTGTAAGTTAAAGAAAAAGGAAAGAGGCGCCGTAGTAGAGGGCTGCGGAACAATTTCGACTTACTGGCGATCTTTACCGTGCACTGATATCGTTCAGCACAAGCGCGCCTTTTCGTTTCACCTCCATTGAAACACAGCCGCCGCAGCCTGGTTAGATTGGTCTAAAGGACAGAAGCGGATGTGACTTTGGTCGTGACTTACAACCGCGGCAGGATGTCACTACGTTGTATGCCGCAGCCAAATTTGCTGCATCAGAACTGCTCTTTGTAGATAAAAGGGACACGACAAAACAAAAATTTGGCCAGATTTTCAGTTGCGCACCATATGCCTCAGTAATCAAGAGCTACTGCATTCTTCCAGAGGACACATACTCGTTTCTGCAGCGTAAGCCGGATGTGTACTAAAAAAAAATGCACGCAACAACGTGTGACTTTGCAGCGACAGGTGGCGGCCGCTGCACCCACCGATCGCAAATAACAGACAGCTAGCATTTGAGCGAAACTCTGGATTTGACATTTAGCTAAATGGAAGAAACAAGCGGGAAGGAATGTTATTGGCGTGCACTCACATTGTACGCAATATACGCTGGGTGCCGTACTGAACCAGTAAGACGCCTTGATGACTTGCCGTTTGTAACATCGCAAAAGCGAATGGAGATTAGCGTGCAGTAAACAGTGTCATATTGTAGTGCATCACCCTTCACGTCACATTGTTCAATGTACGCAGTTTGTTCAAGCGATAATAATTACAGTGATAGTAGAGCGATCTGGTTTTGATGAAATGAGCCATTTCTGCACAAACCGGTATTTCTCCGTAGGCCTAGCAGCTGCCGAATCGGCCAACGAAATAACACAGGACAAGTTTGTAATACGTTTAATTTCTAACTGGCAAGATAAGTCGAAGTGAAAGCTCTGCACCCAATTTATAGCTAGCTGACGGGCCGAAAAACGCAGCAACACCCATGACTTCCCACCACAGCGAGAGGCTCCGCTTCAGAGCCCGATGTAATTTTGGCTACTTATCTCATTGAGGTCCCTCAGCGTCTGCCATCGGAGCGTACGCTATGTGTGTGACGTAACCGTCCGGTGTCTTTCACACTTTTTCGCCGCATCTTAGCTGCCACATAGTTTTCCAGCGTCTCGGCTTGTCGAGTGTGCCCGATAAAGAAAGGTTTAGCAAACGATGAAACTCGGAATACGGGTCCTTTCGGGAGGCATGCGCACCCCTCCTTCTAGAATTTGGTGCCATCGAAAAGTGGAAGGCCATCTAGTCTTTCGATAGGTATGCGTGAAAGCTGTCGGTCAGAATGGTATGAAACATGACGCTTACAAAATTGTTTACTTTTTTCATGCATTCAGCGTGAATGGGTGCGATACAAAAGCCAGGCCTTCAAAGAGTAAGAGCCTCTGGTGTGTCGGACAAGTAAGTGTGCTTGGCGCCATGCATTCACGGATGCTTCAGCATTCAGCCTGCGTCATACGCGAACTAACTGACTGAACTTTCGCAACTGACGCGGCTGACTCTATTAATTTTGCAAGCGCATTTTTGTTACAAGATGTGTAAGGGAAGAGTGCTTGTGTTGACACATTCAAATCTGTGAAGTGGCGCATTGAAAAATAGAAAATTGAGGGCTAATTGTAGTTGACCAAGAATGTTGATTTTATAGTAGTCTAGGCTGTTTACAAAGGGAGTGCTTTAACCAAGAAGGGGCCTTTTCTGAACATGAAAAAAAAATGTAAATGTGGTGTAAAAAATACTAAACTTTAAAAACTAAACGAAACAAAGCGATACATTTCAACTTCATCACAAACGTCTCATGTTTGAATCAAACGGGGCAAAAAATTGCTGACATTAAGTCCGATATTTACAGCAATGCAAGCGTTCTTTTTAGTGAGCAAACGTGCACCTAGTCACGAAAGGCCGTCCGAGTGACTTTCTTGCAAAAAAACTGTGTGACCTAGTTACTGTCTGTGACTGCTTAAATGACCCTGAAACGATTTTGATGGCCATATTCTAATGCAGCAAATCTGTACAGATGATCTTTGTAAGTATTCGAGTCATAGTTAAAAGAACAGCGGGAGACTTAAAATTTGCAAATAATATTTAAAAACTGCTGCTCGCAACCGATGAGGTCGACACTCACCCGCGTCGCTATAGACGCCCCTACCGCGATGACGTGAATGGGCTAACTGGGCGAGCCTTCTCATAAGGCGTGCCCTAATGACGTGCTCTCCCGGGATGGACTGCGGTGCGGTGTGGTGCACTCCCTTAGTGTATTCTGGATTTGTTTTCTGTGTTTTCAGTATCTATTGGATGAGAGGGAGGGTAGAGGCAATATTTTTATTTTCCGGTACCCTCGGTGTCAATTAAACTAGATAAAAAATTTGGCGGTGTGGTGACGAGTGATGGAATGACGATGAATTGTGCGCGTTTCTTGATCTCAGTGGTCTTATAACGCTGTACAGCACGTACAGTAAGAAGCTAACGTTTGTGCGACATGAAACAACTTTATTTGGGAGCAGTCACTCTAGCGAATTGCATGAAATGCTTTCATCTTGGAAGAGATAGGGATGTTTCATCTACTGACATCAACACCAGACACGTTGGCCACAATAGAGCGCTGCAGAAGTTTTGTTCCCGAGCACACGCGGGACGAAAAAAATTTCTGCAGGCCAATGTTCGTGATGAATGACGCTACAACTGCCTCTACAGTTTAAGCAGATTTTATAATCATTTGCGCACCCTGTTGCTTGCATTACTTCCATAGCGCGGAGTAAGAAAGTAATTATTTTTCTATTTTCGAGGCCGCGGACTCTCTTAACGAAATTTAATTGTGCCCCAATGGTCTTCAGGCAGGATTCAAGGGACTTGCTACCAGAGACATTTTGTCCAAAATCTTGTCCTGAATGAGTATACAATGGTGGTAATCAAGCGATATTCAAGTGTTATTTTTCTCATTCTTGTTTCGGGGCTTAATTTGTTTTTTATTTATTTATTCATATAGCTACATCACCCACGGGGCGTTATTGTAGGGGGATTACAAACATAGTCATATAGAAAAGTCAGACAAAAATGGCCAAACACAACAAGAAGTAATACAAAATAGCATAACTAATATAACGAAACTTATTGAAAACGTACCTCAAGCAGAGCTGAGGAATACATTGTGGATAGAACCTTGAGAACTCTGAGGCAGACGATGCCATTCGTTTATCGTGAAAAGGAAAAACGAATAGGCAAAAACATTCAGGTGGCAAGTAATCTCTATATTTTTTCCGCTGATCAATTCTAGAGGATATATAGTGTGGGGCCTTCAGGTAAAGACATGTGTATTCCAGTGTCACCATTATATACACAGTGGAAAAATTTCTACCTCAAGAATTTTCTCCTTTGGTACAGGGATTGCTACCATAGCTCGGTTTTAATGTTTGTTATGGTGGAAGCAAATTTATAATTGTTAGCGACTAAACGTGCAACACGGTTCTGAGTACACTATAGTTTGTTAAACAGGTTGTGCGTATGTGGGTCCCAGATTGAGCATGCATATTCTTGAATAGCTCGTATATTGGTGAGCTAGAACGCTTCTGTGAGGGGTGCAATTTTGAAGTTTAGTTTAAAGACATTCAAAACAGCGCTAGCTTTGTTAGCCAAGTAGTGCACAGAGAAGAACATCATGAGTGCACATCACATACACCCATTGGGTCCCTTCAGATGTGCAATATCCCCTGCCTCCTAGACAGCAGCTGTCAGAACTGGGAAGACTGAATTTTGGTACTTCTTAGAGTGACTACTTCCTAATATTTGAGTTTAAGACCTTTTTGATCTGGCTGTTCTCTCTAAGAACCTTTGTTGCATGAGTACTGTGCTAATGTCATGCAGATTAATCTTCCATAAGCTACACTATTACTATTATAGTGTTAGTTACACTATGCCTCACTTTAATTATGCACTCTTTGATTATACTTACAAAAAGTAGGAAGAACTAGAGAAATGATGCAGAAGGGAAAAGGGTGGAAAGGATGGAGGTAGCTGTAAGCGATTACAGCATCAACAAAGCTTTATTTAAGCCGGCAGCGCACGTGCACAGAAAGAAAGATAGTACTCCACTAGCATATTTCCTTTCGCTTAAGTAAGAAATGAATACCATGATAAAGGAGGCAAAGCGGGTCTGGTCGGAAGGTAGCAGCATTTTGCAACGCTTAGTCAGCTGTTGGAAAAATAATCTAGCATCTGGTCTATCTCTTGGCATACAGTGTGAGAATGAGGTGCATGAGCTGGTTCTAGGACGGGTCATCAATAGTGTGAGCCTAACTCTGGTGCTGACCTCACCCTTTAGCTGCTGGACATGCTGTGGTGTACCGGACAGTTTTCATCGCGATAGGAACAATCGCCATTCGCTGGTTTTCTGGGCTGGGCAGTGGTGTACTCGGGTTCGCTCACCTCTCTCGGCGCTTTAAGCGAGACGCGGGTCTTGAAATGATAAACAAATGCGAAAATTTCAATTTTGAAAAAAAATGGCCATTCGGGATTAGTACATTCTAAAGTTCCTGCCAAAAATGTTCGATGTCTAAACTAGATCTTCAACCACTAAAATGTCTACATGTTCCGCGCCTACGAAGTCCGGTAATGGCGATGTCGGAGCGAAATGCGTCAGGATTTTGCGCCCGTGGCTTCCCACGACCGCGACAGCGATGGCCGCCATCTTGGTTTTGTTTGAAATATGGGTCCCTTCTCCCACTACCTGGTATTCGTCACTACTGTGAAATATTTTTGAAGCGCCCGCATTTCGCTGTTTTTTTTGAGTCCTCTACAACGACCTCCGAATGGCTGGCGTGCGGTCTTCAATGCGAGTTTCTCAGCTTTGTGTTTCTTGCCAACATGGCTGGCCTTACGGAAGTTTTTTTGAGTTTTTGTGGTGTAATTCTGATTAATCTTATACCGTTGAATTCAGAAAGAACTAAACTGTGGAGCTATGCTGTTTTTGTTTGGATGACATACATTTCATGTTTTGTGAACCATAATGTCAGCTAACTATACGTCATAATTATATATGTGTGAACAAAATTTAACATTTTTATATGATGGCATACTTCAACAACAATATATTTAGCAAGAGCTCCAGATGGCAGGTCTTTGGCTACAGCCCCATCTCAATAAAAACAAGAATATGTAGAAAGTGCCTTGGCGAATCGAAAGAGTTTAACTAATTGGACTTGTTGGTTCCATTTAGTATGGGAATTACTTCAGATATACTGAAAACAATTATTTTCTGGAAACCAGAAGAAGAAACACATAAAAACTTCTAATTTCATTACGATATCTTTGATAATAAAGATGTTCATTTCAAGACCCGCGTCTCCCCTTATGTGAACACGACTTCAGCCTCTTGTCTACCTTGCGGGCAACAGAGTTAGTCTCTATTGCTACTTTCACCGTGTGACACGGCATTGCTTTGATCGCTATTAACGTGAGGCCTTGGCCCCCTTCGCGCCTTCGTATAAAGGTAATTAAACATGCCGTTGGCATAAGAGGGGAACTTTTCCATCTGTTCAATGTTCAATCTCCGTTGCCATAGCCATGCTGGCAGTGCTATTCGCGCCGAGGATTTGGAAGTGCGGACGAACGTATCATCAATGAGGATGGCGTCTTAAACCACCTAGTGCGAATGGTTAAGAACTAGAGGAGGCAGAAGGAGAGGCTGAGGGCGATGGGAGACTAGTCTAACGTTTCGGACAAAGGTGTCCTTTTCGCACTGATGTGATTTAAAAATTGTTTGGAGTATGGTATGGCAAAAGTTTTGTTCCGTCCGCTGCCACTGGGATATAAAATCTTAGAATGCTTAAAGAAAATTCGCTTCGCGATCAGCGTAGGGTTAGTCGAAGTTCTCAGAAATTCTCCAGCGTATGTAAGGAATGGGGGCTATATGCATTTCGTACCAGAAACAGTTGGAAAATGAATTATTGTGAACAGCCAGAGAAGTTTTGCAAATTAGAAGGACATGTGTTAGCATGCGATGCAAAAACAGTGCAAAGATAATTTGGGCAGAAGCTCTGGTTAATACTCTCTCCCCATGAAATGAATGCAAAACAAGCGATTCAGGCACGGAGATCATATTAGGATGGTGTTAGGTGGCCATGACTTGAGCAGGATTGGGATTATTGCCTATCTTTTGGGGAAGCCTTGCTCCCGCCGTGAGTGAGATCTGGCTGCTGCCGCCAGCTACTGTTTTAAATAATTAAAACCTTACCGTTACTTGGGTAACTAACGAGATCCATCGCTACATCCATTCCGCCTCCACGCACTTGAAGACTGCCCATTACGAAAAAGTTAAGCTCATACTTGGACCTCGCGATGACAGAGCATGCTTGGTAATGGGCGGGCAATAGGGCACGTGGAATAAATGCTGCTATTTCAAACGTTGAAATACGACCTGGTTAGGAGAGAACAGCAACGTCATTGGGACTGTCAGTTATGTTATTCTCATTACCCGGGGACTACGACCCAATGAAACCATGTTCAGAACACAAACGCATGGATATTTTGAACTAACCACGAGGAAGCTTGCTTAATTTTGTGAAATGTAAGGCTCCTTAGAATTGCACAGACAAAACTATCTTTGCGGCTAATAATGTCTACCATGTTCTATTTTCAGGACTGCCACAAGGGCAAGTGCGGATACCCCGGATGCTCACGATGCGTAGGCGTTAGTGTAAGTTGTCATGGATACTGTGCTGTGTAATGAAACACTGAAAAACATGAAAACAGTTTTGCCTCTACAATGACGTCTGTGACTCTTTTTTTATTCAGTTGTATTGTGGCATTTCTCTTCTTTTCATGCAGCACATACTGTCGCTCTTAAGCGTGTAGATTTAAAATACATGACTTAATAAGCCTAGACAGTGCGGAAGTTAACTTTACCGTAAGAAGCTCAAGTTCGTTGGCTCAATATACGAAGGGATCGGGAAAGACTTAGCGCCTGATTAGAGAGTGATTGGCTGTGTGGTGCGCGTAGCAGAACCTTGAAGGCACGGATATCTCTGTAATCGTGTAGCCATGGGGAGAAATTGAAAAGCGCAGATTACTGGGCAGTTTGAAGCGACAGGCTTATTGCAGCGACAGGTGCTGCCGGGACATCCGAGCAACACATGGCGTCCTAACCCACTCCTAATCTGTATGCACCGGAAGACTTCGCATGAACGATAACAGAGTTCGCTCTGTCAAACTGCCCATGGAAAAAGGTAGAAAAAAAGGATCCTCGCACCCGATCAGGCTTGAATTCTCCTCTATCGCCTTCGTGGTACCATTTTTTAGCACCTTGGCGTCACATTTTAAGGGGATCGGCTGCTGTGCAGGAGTCAGCAAGATGAGATTCATGCCGCGGCGGCCTTGTTTGCATTCGTGGAATGTACATGGATGATATAGTGCTAATAGCTGACAGCAAGGAAGATTTGCAGAGGTTGGTGGACATCTGCGGTACAGATGGAGATAGATTAGGTTTCAAGTTCAGTAAGGAAAATTCTGCACTCCCAACATTTAATGATGACAGCGGCGAGTACAGAATAGAGGAGATCATGCTAGATGATACGTACAAGTCTAGGGGTGTGGATAGATAACGGTTCTCAGTGTTTGACGGAGCACGAACAATATGTAACGACTAATGGTTTGGTATATGAGGGTTTAACGTCTCAAAGCGACTCAGGCTATGAGGGATGCCGTAGTGAAGGCCTCTTGAAATGTCGACCACCTGGGGTTCTTTAACGCGCACTGACATCCCGCAATACATGGCCCTCTAGAATTTCGCCCCCATCGAAATTCAACCGCCGCGGCCGGGATCAAACCCGCGTCTTTCGGGCCAGCAGCCAAGCGCCATAACCACTCAGCCACCGCGGCGGCCTGTAACGACTAATGGTAGCTAGAATGCAGCTGTGGTATCGTGGCGGTGGCCTAGTGGTGTGAGCATCCGCCTCGCATGCGGGAGGGGCAGTGTTCGATCCCCAGTGCCACCGGGCACCCACCGATGATACAATGACTACAAGCTTTCCCCTGGTTTGGTGCTCGGCTTCTTTAGGGTGAAATGCTTGGGAAATGGCCCCTTGATCCCACATCGTGCAATTAAAAACTACCTTGTGCTATGGCACACTTTGGCCATAGATGCACTTGTGCCAAAAAATTCATAATCATCAAATGAAATTTGACTCGCAGAAGAGCCCATACGTCGTGGGAGATTGGAAATAGCGGACTGATGCGAGTGTACTCAATGAAAATATCACCGGATGGAAGCTTGCATTTCGCGTTATTTTACTGGAATGTGTGCAGTGATAATGTGTGTCAATGCTACTTAATTTCACGCGAACACCAGTATCATAAATGTCCTGTCAGTCCAGCATGATTTGAAAGATACTTGTGCATGCGTATTTGTATGGCATAAAATAGTCAGTATCGGCAAGGAAAGCTGCTGCAGTCTTTTAAACATGTATTGCCACTAAGTGTCTTTACCTTTGGCACCTCGTATTTTTTTTGTTCATTACCCGCGATAAAACAAGATTTTGTGTACGAAATAAAGGGTTTTTTACTACAAGAAACATCCCTTCATGTGCATCGTTTCATTGAAAAACGTTCAAGCTATGTCGTCTGTTCTATGCGCGAATTAGCGCTGCGCTAAGTAAATCCCGCTCCACTGTAGCCCCACAAGGTAGAAACATCTTGATGTAAAGGAATTTAAAGCGCGAACGAAGACAAGGGGTGTTTGCCGCCTCTTTTTTTTGTGACTTTGTGCTATAAACCTTTATACAGCAAGTTCAACTACCAGCTCGCTCAACAGGAAGTTTGAAGACCGTTAGTAACAGCAATGACAAAATGGGCAAGAAATAAAAATCACAAGGCGCTTAAGACTGCTATGAGAAATATATGCTATGAGAAATCGTATGAAACATGTGAAGAAATCGTATTAAGAATTTTCCGCTAGAGGCCAGCAGTGAGCCACATTTTTTCTATTGGCCGCGGTGGTTCAGCGGATATGGCGTTTGACTGCTGACCCGAAAGACGCGGGTTCGATCCTGGTCGCGGCGGTCGCATTTCGATGGAGGCGAAATTCTAGAGACCCGTGTACCGTGCGACATCAGTGCACGTTAAAGAGCCCCAGGTGGTCGAAATTTCCGGAGCCCTTCACTGCGGCGTCTCTCCTAGCCTAGGTCACTTTGGGACGTTAAACTCGCCTAAATCAGAATTAAACCATTATTTCCGGGCTTGCAGTTGATGGACTTTCAGCTGAATACTGGAATCCGTTTGCATTCCTTTCGAATGTATGAGTTGGTCTTTTATGAGATATTAATTTTCTCCTGCATGGTTTTCCGAAAGGTGTGTCTCTAACAAATAAGAGAGCGCACAATGACTAAACGAATCAGATAAGTGTATCGACGCTTCCAGGCACCGAAAGCCTTTCAGGTGCTACAACTGTAAAAAGGAAGGGCTCAAGGAGACAAACAGCAAACAGAAGGTTGCATCCACAACAATCTAGGAAAGCGGCAGGAACATCCGGCTTCTGGAGCCATATCTGCAACAGATATTCGTGAACAGTGGAAGTGCAGAGCGTTTAGTGACTCTGCAGCAACAATAAGCGCTGTCCACCCATCATTTGTTTCCCCGAATGACCTTGCTGGGGAACGCGCGTGATTAGACAGGCTGCTGTGGAGCAGAGTTTTTGCTTGCCGATCGCAAAGGTGTGCATCGAAGGTAATTTTGGTAGGCTGAGCATCTATTCTGTCGTGTCTGCCGCCCTCACCGAGCATTTTATTTACCTCTTCTCAAATAGCTCGGAGCTGCTACTGAAAAATTAAGGCAAATAATTCTTTGCCGACGTGGCATGCATCCTACTCACGCGAGCTCAAGCGCGCAAAACTTTTCCGTGAGCTTTACTTCGCACCGGAAAGGGCAGCACCGCTCGAAAAAGCAGACCAACAACGTAGCTTTGATATGAAGTCGGGAAATCCTCAGGTCGCAAACTCTGAGCGATGCGCCTGCCGGCTGTTGATGCATCCGGTAGTAGTTTCAGCGCCAGCGGCGACAAGGTCGTAACAGTGCCACCATTTAGCGATGTAAAGTTCACACTGACTCCAGGTTCCGTCGGGTGGAGTCAAATCTTCGAACGTCGGATGGCCGGATTTGGGCTGGTAGGATGCTCGTCGCGGGCGACGCATGACGATGACGCGTTGGCTGATGGTCGTTAAGACACGAAAAAGGGCAGACCCAACGTTAAGACACGGAAAAGGGCAGACTGGGTAAGGCATGAAACACGAGTTAATGACATCCTAGTTAAAATGACTAGGAAGGAATGGGCTTGTGAAGGGCATGTAATGCGGAGGAAAGATGACCGATGGTCCTTAAGGGCAACAGACTGAGTTCCAAGGGAAGGGAACCGTAGCAGGAGGTAGCAGAAAGATGCGTGGATACGAATAAGTTTTCGGTGATAGGGCGGCCACAGCAGGAAAACCGCAGACTATGCAGGAAGGAGTGCACTCGTGGGGCGCCATGTTGCCGTCTTCGAGGAGGGGGACCATTTGGCCGCAGTGTCCGCAGAGATTGTCTTGAGGAATCGGGCGTAAGCCCACGCGGGGACCGATGGTGCCGCATCGCAAACACGCGGGAATAGTCCGCTTATATTCGGGCACCACTGTCGCTACACTGTAATAGTGCACGTAAGGCGGTACTCTATGCCCCACGAAGGTGAGCAGGGCAATCGTCGAATTCCCCAGCTTGCGGATGAAAGCTATGTCACCTCGCCACTGCACTTTAGATTTGAGGGCGGTAGAAGTTTCCTGCTCCTCGACCGTAATTATCCCTCTGCAAACTTCACAGTCGACGTTGGTGCGGCCAACCATCGTAATGGGGCCATTGGAAGTATTAAGTGTAAATTCACGGGCAATCGCGTTCGCCGTATTGACGTCTCGAGTGGTGGCGATGATGCTATTCTGGTCCCAAATGGGCCAGATACTAATGGCGATTTCCACTGGTCGTGCTTGAGCAGCTTTTCTTGCTCCGCGACGACGAATTCGAGTTCCACTGATCGACCTGGACCGACCGCGCCAATTTCGCTGGTTGTTTGGAGCAACTCAATTACATTAACTGAGAGCAAAGCACCAAGCTCACCGTTCTGCAGGGCCGCCTTCCGGAAGATTGTCACTCTGAGTTTGATGACAATCGTGAAATATTCTTGGCGGAGCCGAGGCATAGCGGTGGGCCGCCATTTTTTCGATACCACTGTTTCAGAGAACTGAGGGTTGGAGCTTGCAGTATTCGGATGCACAGAAACAGCGGCGCACACGGAGGGCCTTTTGACCGCCGAGGTGTTCAGGCATTGCTGGCATTTACGAAGTGCCACCAACGAGAAAGGACCTTCATCCGCTATCTCCTGCGTTAGAGTGGAAGTTTCAGGCGAAGACAGGGCGCCTGCGACGACTTCTGGCCATGCCATCGTCTCGGGACCGTACCTGCGACGAACGGAGTCCGCCATGGCATAAACGAAGAACGCTGGAGACCGGCTACTTGGCTTACGGCCTAGCTGAAGCTCCCACAGGGTGAAGACATAAATGGGCCTAAAAGGCCCAAAACATTGACCCACCTGGTCGAGAGCGGTATCTTCGGGTGCCGGGAGATGTTATCCGTCTACAGCAGCAAAATTTGCGGGGTCGTATAGGGTTTTTCTGTAATCGGGACGAAAATTGCAGGAGCTGAAATGAACCGCGTCCGCTCGAGATACGCGGCGGCTATGATCCTCCCTTACGGCGCGGTTCAGGTGTCCGTCGAGATGTGATAGATACTGCGCCATATACTTAACCCCCCCCCCCCCCAAAAAAAAAAAACACCAATTCTCATTTATTTTTTGCGGTAGCATAAGGAGCTCGTCGCCGTTTTGGTGCACGCGGGTGTCTTGATGCTGTGTTTAGGAACTGTATAAGTGCGTGTGTCATATGTCTAGTCATGACTCGAGTCATGACAGTCCAGAGGCGAGGTCATCAGGTCGGAAGTGACAACTGAGCCGAAAGTTGCTCCACCAAGCCGCAAATGACTTCATCATAACCGAAAGTGACGCTAAACACGTCAGGACTGTCGTCACCATACCGGAAGTGACGTCAACTAAACCGGAAGTGGCCTCATACAATCAGAATTTCGTATGCTGAGGCGCCAAGAGAAACTACGCTACTGCATCTCAGACGTCAAGGAATCAGGTGTCCTTTTAAATATTATGACGGACGTTAGTCCAAAGGCCGAATAAAGTGCACAGAGAAAGCCGTAGAAATTTTCGATCGTCTATCGAGCACCAAGAACGCTGAATAAAATCTGAGGCACGGTTATCCGGGCCTTTCTACTTTCTTCCTACCGGGGTGACTGCGTCATCGAAGGCCTTTACGTGTTTCAACATGTTGTCGGGCTAGTTGGCCTGGTACTCGTAATACCATCAAAGGTTACGCGCAAAAAGAGACATGACAGACAAAGACGTGGAGCTTAGGCGCTAAGGTCGAGGACGCTAGACAAAATCCCGACGGTCGCGGTCGAGTGGTGATATAGTAAAAAAAAAATGACAGAGAATCTTTACAACATTCGATTTATTGCGAGAGCGCTGGCTTTGGGTCATGTTTGTTAGTTATGTTTTAACTTTCTTACTGTTTGGCAATCTTGAGGAGGTGGGAGGGCAAAATTTGATAGCCATAAAACATGCATCCCGAACACAATCAAGGTAGGAGAGAAGTCAGAGTTAGAGCTATAGAGAAGCACTACGGCAGCAAAAATGACACGCAATATGTAAACACGGCGGGCCCTACGCAAGAGTGCATCTGCATGGTCGCGGTCATACACGAGGGAAAAGAGGTGGATGGACTCTCGGTGAAAACTGGTAAAGTTGCGTTAGCCGAGGAAGTTGAGAGAGTGCTGGCAGCCACCATTCCTATGCCATGCACATAATTTCTTATCCTCAACACTTCTGTCTAAATTATATAAGGAAAAGAATAGGGTCACTTTCCAGCAAAATTTTAGCGAACGCGCAATCAGCATAGCTTAATTCAGAGCAGAAAACAAATCGTATGGGTGTCCGGACAGCAGGGAATAGAAGGAAGCGAGGCTGCGCATACAGCCGCCGGAGCGTCTCTCCTCCAGAGTTCCACTGAATTCCTAGACTCTGTCGAGACTCCTGTGCCCTCTGCTTCTATCCTACTTCCGCCCAGTTTCCCCAGAGTGCACTCTCTGCGGAGAATATAATGCCGCTCTGGACCACATCCGCTTTGGCTGCCCTGTCAAGCTTCCCCCGCACCACAGCCCGCCACCGGAACATGGGAGGAATGGGAGGCCCTCCTTGCGTCTCAGTACCCTGACATTCAACTTTGCTGTGTGAACCGGGGTGCCAGTGGCATGACCATACGTGGCCTGGACAGATGCGCGTAATGTGAGGGCTGTGCTGCGACCCTGAGACCTTGAAAGGTCTAAAGTCGCTTGCCTAATAAAGTTTTCCGTCCACGCTTTACTAAATCCGGTTACGACTTATGCGGACCTCACAGCATATCGGCGGCTCAGTAGACAGATCTTTCCAGAGCCCGCAAAGAGCCTGGATATAACTGAGGAACGACACCTCCAAAGGCTGCAAAAGGGGTCATTTCTAAACCCCGCGATTTTAAAACACATAGACCAGACTTAAGCTCATAGCTTATGCTCATATTTAGACCTGGCAATGAAATAGCGCACATGCAGACTCGTGACGCGAATGCTATTGTACCATTCCTTAAAATACGACCTGGTTATACCTTATTGGTATAAATTTATTGGGATTTTTATGTTTTGCTCGCTATCCGGGATTTAAGACCTTATGAAACTCTCTTCAGACAGCAAACCACGGTATATCTTGAGCTTAGCATAGTGAGGTTTGCTTAATTTCTAGGATAGTATGGTCGGCAGAAGTGAAGAAACAAAACTTTTAGCTGGCTATTAATGTGTAACATCTTCTGTTTAGCAGGACAGCTACAAAGGCAATTGTGGGTAAACCGGATGCTCACAACGCGTGGGCGTTAATACATATTGCCACGCATACAGCGCATTGTAAAGAATCACTGAAATACGCCAGTAAAGAATCACTGGTATACACCAGTGAAGAACCACGGAAATACACCACAATAATTTAGAGTCTACAACGACGTTCCTGACTTTGTGTTTTAGTCCGTTATTTTGTCGTCTCTGCTTTTTTCTTCCTTAACAACGGAAATCGCCGACAAACAGCCTTGAGCCTTTCTTTCAAAATAAACAGCTCATTAATTAATAAATTAATTCTTTCATTTTGTTATAATTTCCTCTTTTAATACGACACAGCACTCTCCCTGTCAATCGTGTAGTTCTAAAGCAGACGGTTTATTAAGTCTCGACAGTGTGGAACGGACTTTACCGTAACAAGTCAATGTAGGTTGTCCGAACATACGCAGTGTTCGGGAAACGCTTAGCGCCTGATTAGGAACTGGTGGCTTGTGTGGTGCGCCCAACAGAACTTTGGAAGCTCGAATACTCGAGCCTCGCTATATGAGTCATCGCGTAGCCGCGGGATGAAATTGAAAGGCGCAGAGTGTTGTGGCAGTTTGAAGCGACGTGTTTATTGCAGCGACAGCTGGCATTGGGACGTTCGAGCAAAGCATGGCGTCCTAACCCACAACTTCTATTCCTTAAGTTCCGAAGAACTGCGCACGAGCAAAGAGAGTGTTCGCTCTGCAAACTGCGCATGAGCGTTGCAAGGGATCGGTTGATACCCGCGGTTCTGTTGGAACCATCCGTCCTTTTGATGCTGGCCCGGCGGCGTGAAGCGGCGATTTCTCCTCGCTAATCCTCGTCGGCGTGTCAGCAAGCAGCGGGCAAGGCGAGGGAGACGGCTGTTGACCACCCAGGGCCACGACTGAGCTAGAGGGAAGAAGAGGGCACGTTTTTCCCGGAACTTCCCGAGGTCCCTGTTTTAAGGCGACGATGTGGTTGTGAGCGGAGACGCAAGCAGTGACACTGCCGAAGCCGCCATACGCAGGCCGCCCCCCTCGTAGTAGCAAAGACCGTCTAGGTTGAAAGGTTGGCAGAGATTTTTTTTTAGGGCCAACACCACCGGGTGAGATGGGTTCACATGCTCACGCTTGACTGGGAACAATTAAGCTTAGCGTACGGTCCGCGTAGCGTGCTAACAGGCGTCACGGCGACTCCGATGCGCAAGGACGTTGTACATGTGCCAACAGCTCTCAAGGAACGGGCCGGCTTAACAAAACGTAGCTGGACAGAAGGAATGCCACTGCACGTTTAAAGGAAGCAACGGTAATGCTGCCGCCACTTTCCAGATTTTGGGAGAAGCCTGTCAAGAGTCGTCACGAAGACGAGCAGTTTGTTACCGGCGGTGGTAGCGGCTCGGGTGAGACCGAAAATTGCCCTAACGCTAGGAGCCGCCAGGGTCACGGGTTCTTAGGGAGCCGGCGACACGTGAGAGTGTTTTTGATGTATTTTCATGTGTTCCTCTTTTTACTTTCTAAGAGAGAGAGAGTGAGTAATAATGTGGAAACATGCGACTTGGTATGTAAACCTAGTGTCCCAATCATTACGAGGGTCCATTGCCGGAATGGCATTTTTAAAGCAATTTTGATGTTCGTTTCGTGCTGTGTATCTGAAGGGGAGGTGTTTGAACCTTGCAGAAACTAGAAGGCGTGCCATGCACTCTGTAAACCAACCATGTCGGGTTTCTTGTGAATGGGTGACGCAAGGCGTGGGCCAGGCGCCTAGGCCTTTAAAACCGGGCCCCAAAGCCTGAAAAGTGTCTCTGAGCTATATATGAACCCCTTGCATCATCGGCGATGCCAAGGAGAGAAAATTTTCTTTTAGCCAGTTTCATGTAATTAAGGTCGCTGTTTATTCCCTTGTAAATATGTAAATTTCGTCATAAAACTTCGGTTTGCCTACCTAAGTCAAGTATTGCCTGATCTCGTCTGTTATACCGTCTCGGACGGTGGGGCACCTGTTGTGGAGCGCGAAGAGCGAAAACCTTTACTAGCATAAACAGGAAAATAAATTTTCACGCCCGAAGGTTCTTAAATTATGTTGGTTTGTCGCCCTGTCAGCACCTTCTAGCGCTCAGACTGCGCATTCTGTGGCTTTCGGCTGCTGAGTAGGAATAAGGGGTGAAGCAAACGACGCCAATGCATACTATTTTATGTCAGTGCACTTTACAGAATACCTTCCATAACTCCTTTCTACATTCGGTCCCTAAGGGTGCGGCCGTGTTGCCCACTTTTTGTGAGTCACACATAGCAGCTTTTTTTTCCTCATAATAATTTTACTCCAATTGCACTACTAGCCGCACCTTGCGGATTTCTGGTATACCTATACACGTCCTTGAAGCCTCTTGCACCTTTGCGCGCACTCACAGGGGACAGGAGGAGGTGTAGCACAGGTGCGGCATGGAGGATTCAATCAGAGGTGCACGCCATACGTGACGTCACCGACGCCACAGCCAATCACAGAGCGCTCGCTGCACAGGTGACGTCACAGGCTGCTCCGCCGCAGATGCCGCTCAAGGGGTTGAGGGGAAGCCCTGGAATATTCCAAAGGAACCGAAGAACAATCTCGCCTTACTTCGCATTCGCAGTTAGGCGTGTTTGAGCAAGTTCTGTCGTGGCTCTGCTTCTCGGGTGAGCATGGATACTAACCCGTAAATGAAACTGGTAGGTTTTTAACGTGGTTAAACCGAGTAGGCGTGCGAAAGCATGTGTTCGTTCTTCGCCACTTCTTTCTGGCAGCGGTATGTGCACGCGATGCCCTTCTCCCATTGGCTACAGCTGGCGCGACGCTCCTCCGAATGTCCCGGAGCTTCCTCCTTTCGGCTGCTGCTTGCGCCACGGTCTTCCGAACTTTCCCGAGCTTCCTCCGATTGGACGCAGCTGGAGCGACGCTTCTCCGAATGTTCCGGAGCTTCCTCCTATCGGCTGCTGCTTGCGCCACGGTCTTCCGAACTTTCCCGAGCTTCCTCCGATTGGACGCAGCTGGGGCGACGCTGCTCCGAATGTTCCGGAGCTTCCTCCTATCGGCTGCTGCTTGCGCCACGGTCTTCCGAACTTTCCCGACCTTCCTCCCATTGGACGCTGCTGGCACGACGCTCCTCCGAACTAACGCGAGCTAATGCGAGTTACTCCGATGCTTCACACAAGACAAGATATTTGTTCGGGGTCGGTACGTCTGGAGTAGTGCCTTCGCCGGAAGCGGACAAGATCCTTAGCCAACAACCGCTGGATAGGAAAATTTACTTAACTTGACACCCGCACACGCCGCCGTCCGCGCTAATGAGGCGGCTCACGAGCTAGCCCGTGTTCTCAATTTCAGGGTAGCCGTAGAGGCCCCGAGCACTGGGGGAAAGCGTAGAGCCTGCAAAAAATTGTGGGGATACTGTTAACCATTAAAAATTGGGACGTAGGCCGGTACCGCCACAAGACACAAAATTAAATAACAGAGAAGTTGTCGCGCGGAGGCGGCTACAAACCAATACATTTATGAACCCGGTATACCACGTATACCCAGAGCTGAGGTCGCATGATCGATGCACACACTGTGAGGCAAGAGAGACCCTCGACCACATAATTTGGGAGTGCCTAAATTCTCCCGGGATGGGCAAAAATATTGATAGTAGAGAAGCCTGGGAGACCGTGCTAAGAAGCCCGGACTCTGAGCTCCAGCGCACCACCGTCCATCTAGCTGAAGAGGCCGCTACCAGTCAAGGACTGCTGCCAGCCAGCCTCTAACCGCGGCCGCGCAACTCCGTCTCCAAGGCCTGCGTGCCGGGGGCGGGGAGAAACGTCTTTTCTGATGGCAATAAATGTTGCTCGATCAATGCATCAAATGAGCCGTAATAAGCACTTTCCTGTGACATCACAGCGTTGCTGATGCAAGCTGTACAAGAAGTTCGTGCACCGTGAATAAATCACCATCTTTAGCGGCACCGAACGCCTTATCGGACGCATGTTTCTGTTGAGTTCGACACGAACGCCTGCTCGGATGCCTCTGTCTCGGCGGTGCTCGAACTGTACAGCCGTCAGCACTCTTAACACGAACGCTCGACAGCGTGGCTTCGACTTATGCCAGCGCCGCGAAGCGTTGGCCACTGGAGCCGAGACAATGCTCGGTATGTTTGCGGCGGCTTACGATTACTGGAGCGCAGTGCGGTTAGACTTCCCTGTCGCCCGCGCCTGGGTGGCGCAGGGAGTGCGTGTTCTTGACGGGCACGCTTCGACGCGTTTTGCTTGAGGCTGCGGGCTCACGCGCGCACGGAAACACTTTGCAGTGTGTTTACCTCCACACGTCGTGCGCCTTACGAATATCACCTCAAAGCTGCTGCTTGAAAGAAATAACATTACGAAAAGCAGCGTAATCCGAGTTCGGGGTGTTTGTAAGGTTCGATGAATAAATCTCCCGGTTAGAGTATGCTGCTCGGGAGGTCGTATAAATACTGGCTTGTCAGGGCGAAAGAGCTGCGCGTCTCCTTTGCGAGAAAAAAAGAACTACGAACATGCGAATAAGAACGAAGAGTAAGAATAAAAAAAAGATTTACATCCATGACATACTACTGCGTAGTTTACTAAACGTAGCGCAACCGAAGTTAATTTCACATTTATTTACGTTATATGTTCTATGGGAAGAATGTAATTCATTCCTTTGCACCAAATGGCGCGAGGAGTTACCACATTCCGAGTTAATGGTTCATCGCTAGAGGTCGGTCCCCAATGAACGCTGAGGCCTATTCTACCGCCCTCTACCGGCGAATCGAAAGGTCAATGGTCTAGTGGTGCGCCACCAGGGTGGACCACATATGCTAAGCCCTGTCGCCACATTTGTCCTCTGGCTCAATTGAAAGTCAACCGGTAAAACACGGTGAAATCGGCTTTACCTAGCATAGTGAAGCTTCCACTTCCATAAGAGGTTTCGCATTTTTACCCGACCCGCCGCGGTGGCTCAGGGGTTAGGGCACTCTGCTACTGGCCCGGAGTACCTGGGTTCGAACCCGAACGCGACGGCAGCGTTTCAATGGAGGCGAAATGCTAAGCCGCCCGTGTGCTGTGCGATGCCAGTCCACGTTAAAGATCCCCAGGTGGTCGAAATTATCCCGGAGCCCTCCACTACGGCACCCCTTTCTTCCTTTCATCTTTCAGTCCCTCCTTTATCCCTTTCCTTACGGAGCGGTTCCATAGTTGCCGGTGGCATATTTTATAGGATGACCACCACCGTGGCATGTTTTATAGGATGTTTCATTCGAATCCAGCTGAGCTAGGTTGTGAAAAATGTTACCGTTTTATATTAAGTTACGGTTCAACGCGGCAACTGCCAAACAGGTATTTTGTCTCCTTGAAGGAACAGGTTATGACTATGAGAACAGCAATGAACACCAAAAGTAGCCAAACTACCTTTTTTGCAGTATGAACCCCTTTTCGAAGTTTGCATGTTGCTGTGGTGAAACACCCTACTAGAGATAAGACTCAAAAAGGGACCTACATATCAGATTTTCTACGCTAAATACTAGTAGTGTTCTACATCGGGATAGAATACGAACAACACTCGACAGTTTAGAGCAAACCGAATCAATATGAATATCGCAAACCATATCCTTCGAAAAAGTACCTCTCAAAACTTAGATTTTTACTACCTCTATTTTGGTGCTAGCGTACATAAGATCTACGTTTAAATTGGTATCTGATGAAACAGTGCAGCCCCAAAGTTTTATTAATGATTACGCCTAACCGGTTTGCTGCGGACGATTCTATAAGTTTTGCCTGAGAGGAGTTCGTTATGTTGCAAATGTGCTGCCAGTATGAGGCCGAAAAAAATGCGCTAGCATTATCGGTGCGTATGCTGCATCATCAGTGCAGACTAAGTGTTTGAAAGATCATTTTTATAGATGTTAAAAAGTAAAGATTCGAGAATTCTGCCTTGAGGTACACCAGAAGTATTAATTGTTGGCCTAGTTGGTACTGTAGTTGGGACATATTCATAGATAACAGCGCAGCGGCTCTAGGACAAAGGACACATAAGGAAGGGTGGATAGGACGAACATAGCGCTGACTCTCAACTGTTTATTCAGCGGCAAAACACACAGCTTTTATATGCTCTAAGACCAGAGCAGGCACAAAACCGTACAAGAACACGTATACGTGCTGCAACTTCAGCTCAAACCGTGAGAGGACCGTTTGTTCCGCTTTACACAATGCAATCGAGGCATCGCAAACACACCGTGGCCCAGCATTCTTGATTCAGTATGCTTCTATTGTCTTTCGAGTGATTTGCAACCTGCTTCTGTTCAAAATATTCACTCCCTGAAAGTTCAGTGTACAGTCATTACAAGTGCGACAGTGCTCAACAAGATCGGCACCTTCATTGTTCTTGAGATCTTCCGCATGCTCCCTCAACCGGTCGTTGACACAACGCCCCGTCTGGCCAATTTAGGATTTGCCACATGACAGTGACTTCATAGACAACGATGATGGCACATTCCACAAATCGCTTCGCATGCCTCTTTTTACAGCCAGCCTTTTCGCTTCCACCAGTGATGCGTCGGTCCAGTTGACCAAGCTTTCTATGGGATGAAAAAACCATCGGCATGTTTTATCGGTTAGTCACTGTAAGGCAACACTTCCTGCCTTACTTTACACTGCAGGGTTCCAGTAGGTTCCTTGTTGGCGCAAGGCTTTATCTTCTTTTAGTAGCGTTTCAGAGACTGCATTAACAACCGACCGATGACAGCCAGTTGCATAAAGCCTTGCCAGATGCCTTGCCAACTGGTTATTAAATCTACTCTGCATGTCATGTACACAGGACTTCCTGCTAGCAGATTCCTGGCAGAGGTTAGTAATGCCCGTTCTTACAAATTTCGAATGCGAAGTATTATAGGGCAGAAGTTCTTTTTGTGCTCGAGGGGAATACGCCCACTGAGACTGGGGAGCGCTACAATCAAGACAAGAAGACTACACCACATAAGAACACCACGAGACACGAGCGCAAACTTTCAACTGAGTTCATCTTCGACTTGGCGCATATTTATACGCATCTAATCATGGGACACACAAACATGAAAGCTTTACAACCAGCCGAGATAGCTAGGCAATCATAAACCATGCGAGATACGCCCAGCATACGCGCTCATCCAAGAACCTGATAGTTAGATCTAAGAATTGCAGGGAACGTTTAACCGGGAGCTCATAAGTAAAAGTGAGGCCTTTACCGCGCTGATAAAAAACTTTGAGTACACTCAATCGTGTATCCTCATTTTTAAATAGCGCAAGTTTTGTTTAGAACAATTAAAAAATCATCAGTGCATCGGAACACTTTCCTAACGGTGTTATTCTTAGAATGCTTAAAATACGTGTAAAGGGCGATCACTACTTGCTAAATAAACTGGCTGTAGTTTAGCTCTGGTTAAAATTGCAGTGAGGCGATAGGTCGCGCTGGCCGAGTGAAACTCGCTCAGTCGAACTGCAAAGTCAGTCTTTCGTCGCTGCGTTTCGCTGGGCGTTCCTTCTTCATCCTTCCTTCGTCCCTGGACGTGGATTCACTCTCCCCCCTCTCCCCCTCCACTACTCCCCCACTCGGCTTCGCCGGCGCGCCGCGCCACCGGCAGCTGCCACGGTGGCCATGGCGCCGCCACGCTGAAGGCTCGAAATGCTAGCGTAATGTAGGCGCGCGGCGCGCACACCAGCTGCGTGCTCTGACGTCACTCAGCGCATGCGCACTACTGACGAGGTGGGCGGCGTCTGCTCCCCCGTCGGTGCAGCGGCGCGGCGCGCACACCCGCTGCGGGCTATAACATCACTCCGCGCATGCGCACAGCTGGCGGAGCGGTGGTGCCACGGCTCAGCGCGCTGCCACGCTCACCTCCCGAATTGGCTGGCGTAGTGTAACTATCGCTATAAAAATATTACACAACACCTGCGCAACACAAGGTCCAATACATATTCATAAAAACGATGAAAGTACTACAAAGATAAAATTCTAAAAGCTCAAAAAATTTTGGACTGTCACCCCCGCGGAATTCTGGAAACAAACGGTACAGTTATCATAAATATAGGCGTTGAGTGTGGTAAACAATTCCCGATGCGGAAAGGAGTAAAAAAAGGTCTTCCACATCCATAGAGAATCCGTAGTGTCTTGATTGCCCTTGAGGAACTGAACAACTTCTGTCGAACTTTTAGTGAGGAAAGCGTCCCTAATTTTAAAACCATTCACAAGGTTTTGCAGCAATATGCTGACACATTTTTCCCATGTGCCCTTTTCACTCACAATTGCACGAAACGGAACGTCAGGTTTATGTGCCTTGGCACTGAAGAAAACTTGCAGCCCACAACCTTCGCTGTTTGTGATCTGTCCAGCAAGCCGTTGTAGATGTAGATTGATTTAGTGTCTTACAAAATTCAACAAATTTTCCTTTAATCCTAGTGTCACGTTTTTTTACAGCCACGAAGTTCTTCCTTACTGCTAGCATCGCTTTTTCATTAAACGAAGTTTTGGCAGGGCCACGAAGGCACCGACTTTAACGGCTTTGAATAGACTGAGTTCGTTATCGATAAAAAACTTCACTACACCATCCAACCACCTTTTAGCTTTATCTCGTCCAGCAGCCTTTACGTTCTTCACCAGAAATCCTAACCCTTCTTACAGGCAACACTTGATTTTTCTGAGATGCTTTCTTCGCAATACGGCGATTCAGGCCAAAAGCTTATGAGAAGGTAGACATGGTTCCAGTCCAAATTTGTGTCCCTTGTCGAGGATGTTCGAAACGCGGGTAGGGACAAGAGCTCCTCCGATCCCTAATAGTCCACCACTGCGGTCATCCGGTTTCTTCGGTTTCCTCGTAGTAGCAAGAATCCGTGCAACATTTTTTTTGGCATCGCCCTCGTTGCGAGTGCTGTACATCAGTGTTCGCTGTTCGTCGTTCGTCCATTTGCAGTTGCTGTTCCACCAAAGTTCTGTTTGCCTCGCAGCTTCACTTCTGAAGCAGCTAAACCGTTTTTCCTCCAGCCATTCTGATTGGCGACAAAACAGGCAGCACGCAGGTACACCTTTTTTCAATCGTTGGGTCCGAGATGTGGCAACCTTTTTGAACACGCTGCTGCCTATGCTCGAGTTAAGATTTTATAAGGTTCATGCAATGGCCACGTCCTTCATGCATTTCTAGTTTTTTTGAGTAAAATAGGATATTATTATTATTTATTTATCGGTATTGTGTGCCGTGAGCCTGAGGAGTGGGCCGCAAGGGAAACAGTGCAAGGTAAAAGATCAGCATGAAATACAAAACATGATAGAGATCACTTCCAAGTAAAAATAACAGAAATCAAGCACATCAAAAAGGCGAAAGAGCGAAGCAGATATTTATAGGCGATGGTCAAGAACAACAAGGAAAGAATTCCAGTTTTATTAATAATGGACAGCACAGAAATGAAAGCTAGCTTAACAAGTAAAGTAATGTGATCAGTATAGTGAAATGCTTTCGTGAAGTCTGCACACAGGCCAAGTACAACATTATAAATTAAACTCTTACGCCTCAATACCGCTTGTTCTGTAGATCTGTGTTTTCTAATCTCTAAGTCAGTTGGGGTTGGAAGGCCACGTTAGGCAAAAAAGTTTGAAAGGTGGCCACGAATAATTTTTTTCTGAATGCTTAGCATATACAGGTAATACTAAATAGGGCAATGGTTCCTGAGGCCATTTGCATCAGCTTTCTTTAATGACACTTTAACCTTAGCAACCTGCATTCTTTCTGAGAAAATAGCAGTTGATAAAGAAACGGCTAATGTATGGGTACGAATTGGAGAAATGATGTCAACATATCCCAGCCATGGCAGCAGCCACTGGTCAGGTCCGGTATCTTCCCGTTGACAGCGCGCTGTGATGCATTTCACAACTGATTGCATATCGCAGCCAATGGCAGCCGATAATGACGTCCGGTCGCCGACAACAAAATGGCCGGCTCGCTTCCCACAGACTGACCAATGAGAGCGGATCATATAGACGCCAAATTGACCATGAAAAATGGAAAGCTTATAGAATTTGGCCCGTGGTCAACGTGTGTCAGTGCTTAAACCCAATAGACGCCGTGGACTAGGTGAAAACCGCGCAGTTGCTTCGGGCCTTGCGGGATGCGCGCACTGAGCTACGTAGTCCTGCTAAACGAATCTGTGCACTGCTACCTTAAACGAGGGGTAATGCTGCGAAGCTTGACCATACTTTTCTTTGGTTATTTTGTTGTTTTCTTTGTTTATCTCTGCTGGCGCACCACACATCGTTTCATCGCTTTCTGTTTGCTGTGCGAGACGCGACTAAAGAGCTGTGAAAAAATGAGGAATTCGTGTGAAAGCTTCAGTAAAATATCAACGATTGTTCTCGTTGATTTTTCCACCATGTCTTCAAAGTTAGCTGCCATCACGAAAACGGGTACTTCTGAAAGCAACGTGCGCATGAGATGTCGATGACTTCAAAGTTCACGTATTCCTGTCAGCCCGGCTGCGCTTGTGTCATTTGTTGTTTGAAAATATTGCCGCAAAACTTTGAAAATATTATTTATTTTTCGACGCCGGCATGAGACATTGTGTTTCTCTTTGTTACGCGAGGCAGGGACAGATGACGGTGCAACGACCGCATTCCCGGTTTACAGGTTTATTATTAGTCTATACATTTCTCGGAATTTCAGGCGCTGCACATAAAAATTTAGCAATCATTTTTTAATGAGCATGTATGAGAGCAACCGGCGTTCTTCCCCTTAGCGAACATCAATTACAGTTGTCGCTATCGGCGCCTGGGAGCTGCTGTATTCTTTTTGACAATAGGTTGCTTCTGAGACCGATAACTATAAGATCAACAACAGCCTGCCCCTTAGATGCCAAAGACATCGGCCGTGTCTGTCGACACAGCCGTGCGAAATAACATTTGTTCCAAGAAAACTGCGGAGGAATCTCCAGCCGGAAAGTTTGACGACGTAAGCAAGTAGGCTTCTTGCCGCTGATTTCAGGCGCTGCACATAAAAATTTAGCAATCATTTTTTAATGAGCGTGTCTGAGAGTAACGGGCGTTTTTTCCATTGGCGAACATCGAGTGCAGCGGTCGCTCTCGGCGCCTGGGAGCTGCTGTATTATTTGTGACAATAGGTTGCCTCTGAAACCGACAACTCTAAGATCAATGGCAGCTAGCCTGCCTCTTAGATGCCAAAGACATCGGCCATGTCTGCCGACACAGCGATGCGAAATAACATTTGTTCCAAGAAAACTGCGGAGGAATCTCCAGCCGGAAAGTTTAACGACCTAAGCAAACAGGCTTCTTGCCGCTGATTTAAAGTTTTCCGAAGAGATCAGAAGCGTCATTGCAATGTAGAAAAATGAAAGGTGACCGTGTGTTTCTTTCACAAGAGAGAAATATGACACGGTGGATCATCACGCATGCTTATTAGGAAAAAAATAACCACATCTTTATTTCATGTGTGGTGTGCAACAGGCACATTCCTATTTTTTTCTATGCAATTCGAAACGGCATGCAGAACTGAAAATCACTGCCGTCAGGTACTGCTCGTTTTCACGGGGTCGTTCATCATAGCGTGGCCGGGGTGCTTCTGGTTAACCCCCCCCCGGCCAATCCGACGGTACAGAAGTGGCGCAGTATGTGGCCGGCTTCACCGCAATGGAAACACATGGGCTGGTTGTTTGATGTGAGCCACGCGTGTGCTTTGCTGACGGGTGGTCGTGCCTCAAAGAGATAAGTTAAGTCGAGAAGCTTTGATGGAGTGCAGGAGGCGCAGAGCAGTAAAACGCCGGTAGTGCTGGCGCAGAGATGCGTAACGCTTCGCTCTACATTATGACGTCAGTACAGGGCACTGTCTGCACCGCACGACGGACTTGGTCATGAATGACATCCGTGACGGCTACGACACCCTGGTGTGGCTCGACAGGGCGAAGATTTCTGTAGCTGTTCGCGTACAATGCTCCTGACGAGCTCACGGAGGGCCTCACTCTCAGTGCCGGGCAGCGGCATGAGAGCGTCCATAGCAGTTATATTCGCTAGACGGCCATAATGCGCGAACCTCTACTGCAAGGCGCGCTCCAGCTTGTCGCCTCCCGAGCAAAGTCGACCACTGTGCTAGGAGTGTCGCGCACAAGTCCTACGAAAAGCTGCTTTCTGACCCCTCGCATAAAGTGACGTACCTTCCTCGCTTCAGACATGGTAGGATCTGCGCCGTTGAAAGGCCGCGTCATGTCTTCTACAATTATGGCGACGGTCTCATTTGGCCGCTGCGCTCGGGACTGCAGGACAAGTTCAGCTCGCTCCTTCCATTCGTTGCTACATAAGGTGTCCAGCATCTGCCGCCGAAAATCTCGCCAGGTGGTGATGGCGGATTCGTGGTTTAAAAACCACGTCTTGGCGGAGTCTTCCAGGGCAAAATAGACATTACGTAGCTTGGAGTCCTCGTCCCACAGGTTAAACGCAGCGGCCCGGTCGTAGCTGGAAAACCAGTCCTCTTCGTCTTCAAACTGTCGGTATGAAACGACGCGGGAGTGCGAGGCACATGGAGAAGCAGCGATGGAGAACTGGCGGCATAATGGATGGTCTGTCTTGTTGCAGTGGACTTTATTGATCGGGGTGCCGTTGCCAGGGGTTGGAACTGAAGATCCAGCCCTCGCAAGCGCTGGCTTGCCGTGTGTACAGGCATCGTGTCCATGGTGTGTAGCTGCGCGTCTGATCCTTCCGGGAGCTCTTCGTACATCAGGAGATTACCCAGCACCTGCACCAAATGTCCCCGAGAGACGGCAGAAGGGCACACCAGGACTAACACAGCAGTCACACTCAGCAAACCCACGCTCGAGCAGGGGAAGACGAGGAAGACCAGCGGGTCGCACCGCATGGCGGCGCCAGTAAATTGACAACAGTGTGGATATATTGAAAGAAAAAGAAACCCCTCAGTAGCAAACAGCTGCCATTGTAAAACAAGATAACCTTTGTCATAAAAACCATGAAAACCTGCGCGCACATTCTTAGCACATCACCTTGTTTGTACTGCGCAGAAAATTGCTTGTATATCTTATAATAATAATTAGTTTTTAGGGAAAGGAAATCACGCAGTATCTCTTTCATATATCGTTGGACACCTGAACCGCGCCTAAAGGGAAGGGATAAATGAGGGAGTTAAAGAAGAAACGAAGGGAAAGATGCCGTAGTGGCGGGCTCCGGAATAATTTCGACCACCTGGGGATCTTTAACGTGCACTGACATCGCACAGCACACGAGCGCCTTAGCGTTTTTCCTCCATAAAAACGCAGCCTCGTTACCTATTTTGCGCTGGCGATAGAGGTCGGCTGCCAAACTTTCTGCCTTAAGTGTCTTATATATCTTGGTGAACATCCGAACTGCGCAGTAAGGCAGAGATAGCGAAGGATGTGAAAGAAGAAAGGAAGAAAGAGGTACCGTAGTGGAGGCCTCCGGAATAATTTCGACCACCTGGCAATCTTTTACGCGCACTGACATCGCACCGCACACAGGCGCCTTTTGCGTTTCGCCTCCATCGAAACGCGGCCGCTTCACTTCCTTGATTTTCGTCGTGGCCTGAACTCTGTTCTTTTTCTGTCAGTTAAATGAAATTCAATTTTATTTGCATATTTTACAAAAACACAAAATATTCAACTTTGTGACTGTGACTTTGAATGCGATGTGTATTTTGTTTCCTCTTCTCGAGTTCTTTGTTGTTTTTTACTGCTCTGATTTTCTGTTTAGATTATTTTTATCTTTTGAACAGTTAGCTCCTTTTCATTCATTGTGAATTGGCGTTAAGTCTAGCAAATGTTGCTGGCCAGGGCTCCCTCTCTCTTTTTTCATGTTCTTCTTTACATTCTCTAAATATAACTATAGGAGGGTAAAAGGGTTCATTCGGAGGAGCGTCGCGCCAGCTGCAGACAGTGGGTGGAAGCTCAAACTTCGAAGGAGCGTCGCGCAAGCATCTGCCAAAGGGAGGAATCTAGGGAACGTTAGGAGGAGCTTCACGCCAGCTGCCGCGGAGTGGAGAGAGTGTGTTACGATGAATTGCTGAAAATGCGGTTGCGTGCACATGACGCTCCAAGAAAGAAGAGGCGAAGGACGAACGCATGCTTTCGCACGCCTACTCGGTTTAACCGAGTTGAAACCCTACGTATTTTATTTACGGGTTAGCATTCATGCTGACCCGAGAAGCAGCGCCACGCCAAGTGTTCAAACACGCCAAGCTGCAAATGCGAAGCGAGGCGAGATTCTTCTTCTGTTGTTATGGGGTATTCCAGGGCTTCCCTTCTACCCATTGTGTTCCAGCTGCGGCGGAGCAGCCTGTAACGTCACCTGCGGAACCAGCGCTTCTGACTGGCTGCGCCGTCTGTGATGTCGCATATGGCGCGCGCTTCTGATTAACTCCCCTGTGCCACAGCTGTGCTCCTCCTCCTCTCCCCTGTGGGCGCGCCCAAAGGCGCATAAGGCTTCAGAAGTGTGTGTAGATATGCCCGAAATCCGTAAAGTGCAACTTGTAGCGATACTGCACTAAACTCATCATGAGGAAAAGAAAGGCGCGGTATGTGTCTCACAAAACGGACGCCTCAGTTGCATCCTGAGGGACAGAATGTAGAAAGGGGCTATAGAAGGTATTCTTTAAAGTGTTCACATCGCACAATATGCACTGGCGTCTTTTGCTTCTCCCCTTACTTCTACTCTGCAGCCAAATGCTATAGAATGCACTGCCACGGCACTCTAAGATACTGGCAGGACGACAAAAGAGCTGAACTTGAGCGTGCTCGAGAATGAAGATCTTTTTTCTATCTATGCGCATGCGCAGTTTGAGAAAGCAAAAACTCTTCGCTCGCGCGCACTTTTTCGGAACTTACGGATTAGAAGTTACGGGTTAGTAAGCCATGTTTTACTCAGACGTTCCCATGCCAGCTGTCCCTGCAATAAGCACATCCCCAAACAACACAGGTAATCGGCCAAATATTAGAAATGTATTGGCAGGGGCTGGTACTGCTAAGGACCGCAGTGAAACCGTCCATTTCCAACATTGGGCTGATTACCTGGGCTGCTTGGGTCGCTACTAACTCCCGCACGCCTCTCAATTTCACATCACGGCTACACAATCATCCAGATATCGGGGCCGGAGACAATCATGCCTTCAAGGTTCTGTTGCGCGCACCACACAACCCACCAGTCTCTAATCGGGCATCACCCATCCCATGGTGATTACGGTTACTTTCCCCGTCGTAGATGACGTTGATAATGCGGAGGTAGAGATTACAGTTATCCTAAGAGCAGCACAGTGCGTGCTGTAAACATTTCCTGAATATGACTCCTGCCACAGAACGGCCTCTTTACGGATTCGTGTCGGCGGGCCTGTCAACATAACCCAGCATTGTCGGCGACTTATCACATGCATCTCACGAACTGCAGCTCGAACCGAAACTAGTCCTAGGACTTCGTGGGGTTCAGCACACGCATATATCGAAGGCAATGGGTGTGCCAACAGCAAAGTGCGAGCGGCAGCATACAGTTTAGCAACCGCACCGAATCCACGTACTGCCTTAGAGGGTACACACGGCTGCCCTCTGGAGCAGCTTTCAAAACAGTTTTGAAGATGCGACGCCACCATTCATACAGCGCCAAAGAGCAGACGCGTCCCATTCCGCCTACACAAGACGGATACCTAGGGAGCGCAGATTTTAGCACGCCGCGTCACAGCCAACACTGCCTAGCACCGGCATTAAGATACAACCTTTAACGCGACAGCGTTAGTGCTCCAGTGGCGGAAAAAATTGTCCGCCGTTGGCGACCTTTTGAAGCCTCGCATCCGGAGCAACCTGAACAGAGAGAGAACCTACGTGGACCACCTAGGTCACGTGACCTTGGGGCACCGTTACAACCTGCCCACCGGGTTATGAGCAAACTGACCGCCGCGGCTGGTGGTAGTTAAATTGGTTATTGGTCGCTTGGGAGGTTGCTTGGGAAGAGCAACAGGGGTCTCACAATCTGAACTGTTGACCTGTCATCGCAGGGCAGCGGCGCAGCACTCCTCCAAGATACGCTTCAGCACTCCGAGTGGTCTATGAATGTAAAGTCTCGGATGAGTATTTCTGCATACTTGGGCATTGAGCTATTAACGCTATCGCGCCATACACTTAAGGCAGAGTTGTGTCCCCTCCAGCTTTTCAACAATGGTCCCGATGAAAGAATGCTTCGTCGTTGCCGAACACCTACGACGGCTACCCACATCACGAGGGAAATTCGTGCATAATATGAGCTGTGTAAAAGTAAGGTCACAGAAATTTCTATCAGTATCCGCCAGGCCATGCACAGCGACTGGGTTCTTCAAGCAGCCCTTGACAGCGCGGCTATCGCCATTTTGCGACAGAGGTTCCGAGCCACAAGGTTTACATCAATCGCCAACGACCGAATCAGGCCCCGCCTCGGCCGCGAGGACAACTGTGGGGCCACGTGCTGTTTTGCGCTATATATTCATGAAGGAATTTTAATAAAGGGCGTGTTTGAACCAGCCAGTCACTTTCCTCAGTTTACATTTAACAAGGTCAGCCTCCATGTTTATGCGGTAATTTTATAGCGAAAGCTTTACTGGCCGCGAACTCGCGATTTCGCCGTGGCGGTGCTCAGAGGAGCCACAGGACGTCACAACGCGCGCCTCGCCGCGGATATTACTCTCTCTTTCTCGCTCTCTCTCGCTTCCTAGTCACTACAGCCCATGCACCACTAGTAGCACCGCAGCCACAGGTGTTCCGCCTCTGCGCAGCGCCGCGCCCTTCCTCAAAATCCGACTTTCAAACTTTCAGTTTTCTCTTTCTTCTTTCTCTCCCTCCTTTATCCTTTCCTTTACGGCGTGGTTCAGGCTGTCCACCGAGATATTTGAGACGGCTACTGTGTCGTTTACTTTTCCTCAAAAACCAAACAAAACAAGTCAGCCGACGGTGTTCATACAGTTCATTGGCGTTGACAACTTTGCAAAGGCCGGTCATCTTCCCGAAAGAAAAGGCGCACTACCGGCTCCGTGGGCCAGTGGAGACCTCAATCTCGCTTTCATGTACGTGGCGTTGGCGTCCCACCGCAAAAGCTTGCTTTGATTGCGTTTCGCACAATGGATAGGTAAGCGCGCCTTCCCTGCAACCCTGGGATGTAGTCACGGAGTTAATGGTTGATCGCGAGGGATCGATCACCAAATGAACGCTGCGGCCCAGCTATTGCTGCAGTGCCGCATATCAGGTACAGCGCTGTCACCACTAATGAACTCTGGTCACATATCTCTCTCACCACCGCCACGTGTATCAAAGCCCGAATGAGGCGTCCACATATCCAGGGAGCCAGTTATGCGCCCTTCCTTTGCTCAAGGCCATCGCCGTCTAGAACATTGTCAACGCCAACGCCAAGTGACACAGTCGAGCGGACGCCGACATCTTTCGTTTTGTATAACCTGGGTTAGCTGAGTTAATGCACATTTATTTTCGTCATCTTTTGGGCTGTCATACTTTATAGCTGTACCCGCAATAACTCCAGCGTTTTCTAACTTGCCTTCTCATTTTCTTTCTATGAATGCTGCATATACAGATGTGGTGCTCGAGGAAGAAATGCAACCTACTCCTAAGTTTTAAGACTTGAAATTGGAGGCTATAGGGCGTCATTGCGATTGCTCTTGACATGCACCACGGTACTGGACAAATGCTTATAACAGACGCTTGGCCGCACTGAAGAGCAATAGTAAAGTTGGTTTGCCTCAAACTTCTACGACGTCAACATTTCATTGTAAATTGATGTAAACAATATAAAAATCAGTTCGATCTTGTTTGCGCGGAAGCTACAAATTCTGTGTGTAACATGGACGTGGCGGTCCGACACCTAACTGCACACAAGCAATACTCTTACATTATTATTTATTTATCGCATTTAGTTATTTCAAGAATAAACTTTAGCTACCCTGCGCGTACGCACTAGCCCAGTGTATGTAGGAATGAACGCGGGATTTCTAATATATAACTAACCACCCCGACCTCAATAGTGCGAGTCACTAGGCCAAAAAGTAGCCTACACTACCTGAACTGTACCACATTTCTGCTACGATTTTCCTGGCAACCCGTAACTACTGCTTTCCAAAAGGTGAGGTTCTTTACAAACACGCTGCTAACGGACGTTACTGCTATTCGCTAACTTCCTGTGCTAGTAACTAACTGCTTCCACTCTTACTACCTCTACTCACTTAAAAAAGGAAGGTCGTGGTTTATGTAATAAGTATCTGGTTTTTAGTTACTTAGTGAATTCTCCCCCTTCTCGTAACATCAGGTGTCTTTCCGCGCCAAACACAGGATATCCACACAGTAGAAGTTGTATTGTCTCTTCAAAGCCACATGTCTCACAAGCAGCGCTGTCGTCCATGGCAATTAGGAATGAGTGCTGCTTTGTATTTAAAGGTTTATTTTCCAGTAGAATACAATGGCCTTCTGTTTTGTAGCGACAGCTACCATACACTAGAATTTGGAGCCTTCAGCGTGGCCACCCCGTGGCCACCTTGTGGCTGCGCCGTGGCTGGCCACGTGGTGCAGAACAGCTGCCGTCGGCGCGGCGCGCCGATGAAACCGAGGTCGGGTGGTGGGGGGGGGGGGGCGTGTAGAGGGGGAAGAGAGTAAATCCACCTCCAGGGACGAATATTGAAAAAGGAACGCCCAGCGAAATGGAGCGGCGACTTTGCAATGCAATTCCACTGAGCGAGTTACACTCGGCCAGATGTAGCTGTCGCGTCACTCCACGTTTAACCAGAGCTAAATCACAGCCATTTTTTCTCGCATTCAGTTTCAAAGAAGATTACGTGCCCCAAGTGTGCAGCTCATAACGAACTTATCTAGCCCTTAGTATCTATTTATGTACTGTCGATGCAATGAAAAAGATTATCAGGTCATCTGAAAAAATAACATATGTGGTATCTGGACGATGTTAAAGTAAAACATGTAAAACAATATGAATATTCAACAACACTGGTAGTTGAACACTTCCTCGAGGAACATCTGCACAACCGAGCTTGATGTTTGATTTATAGTCATTGATGGCTAGCTGTCGCTGGCGGTACAAGAAAATACCATGGAAGCCGTACTGTTCAAGTTTTAAAAGTATGCTTTCGTAACTTTACTTATGAAAGGTATTTAAATATTCATGAAAATCAAGCGCATATAGGTGTTTTTTGAAATCACAAAATATATTTTTTTTTCATTCAAGATGACTGATTACATAGACATACCTACTGTAAAACCAAATTAAGAGTCTAATATCAGGTCATGCTTGTTGACCAAACTGGTTAGCCGATGCTGTATTAATTACTCAATAAATTTCTGAAAGGCCACTATAAAGGATTTTGTTCTGTAGTTTCCGAAATTTTTTAATCTCCACCTTTTACAATTATGGTCATTTTTGTCAGCCCGCAGACTTGGTGATAAAATATATAGCAAAAAATATGCAGCCACTGCCTCGAAGACGTTGAAGTAACGAGCGTTAGCTGTTTGGTGGCGCCATCCATTGTCGATGCGATGTATTACCACCTAAATAGGCTCCTTTTCCATACTTCACGGCGAGCGAGCGCCCACTGCCTTGAAGTCAGATATCCGGTCACCATGAGATATGAGAGTTCCCGGGTTCGAACCCGAACGCGGCGGCTGCATTTCGATGGAGGCAAAACGCAAAGGCGCCCGTGTGCTGTGCGATGTCAGTGCACGGTAAAGATCCCCAGGTGGTCGAAATTTTTCCGGAGCTCCTCCACTACGGCACCTCTTTCTTCCTTCTTTCCCTCCCTTCTTTATCCCTTCCCTTACGGCGCGGTTCAGGTGTCCGCCGATATGTGAGACAGATACTGCGCCACTTCCTTCCTTCAAAAACCAATTTTTCCAATTCTGAGCTGCCAAGTGCTGACGTCACGGCCGCCATGTTAAGCCTAACAATAAAGAAATATTAACCTAATTAGGCAATATTGGTGTCTAACATGTTCTACTCATCCAGCCCGTTACGAATATGCCATTAGTTAAATGATGACGTCATTATAAGCAAATAAATGTAAGCCTAACCATAACAAAATATTTTGTAAGGCGGGGGTTTATTTAAAAGAGCTGGGAGGAAGGGAGCACCGGCGAGAACAATCCGAGGGCAACCAGGTCGGGCACAGACACACGTGGCGATAGCAATACGGCTGACGCGCAGGGCCATCTTCTTCGTTTTCACGAGTCATCTGCTTTGTCTGGGTCATCATCTTCTTCACAATCATCCCCGGGCCGAAGAGGAGCCATCCTGGCGACTTACGGCGGCTGCAATATGGAGGGGTTGTAGTAAGGCTTGAGACGCTGGATGTGAACTGTCTCGCGGCCGCGGCGGCATAGATCGGGAGATGGTGTGAGGGGTTCGACGACGTAATTAACGGGAGATGTGCGCTCCAGGACATGGTAGGGGCCATGATACTTGGCGAGAAATTTCGAGGAGAGTCCAGGAGTACTTGATGGTATCCAGAGCCACACAAGCGCACCAGGAGAGAAGTGCGATGTAGTGTGAGCGTTGTCGTGGCGGAATTTCTGGCGATACTGATCTCAGTTGTGAGCGACCGGGCGATTTGGCGACAATCTTCTGCGTGTTGAGCGGCTTCGGAAACAGGGGTATATTCGGAGGCGTCAGGTTGGTAAGCCAGAATGGTGTCTATGGTAGCAGATGAATGATGACCGTAAAGAAGAAAGAAGGGAGAGAAGCCAGTAGTAGACTGCTGGGCGGTGTTGTAGGCGAAAGTCACATAAGGGAGGATGAGATCCCAATTCGAGTGGTTGGAGGCGACGTACATAGAGAGCATGTCCACGAGGGTGCGGGTAAATCGCTCGGTGAGGCCGTTGGTCTGCGGATGATAGGCGGAGGTGGTACGATAGATTATGTTGCACTGGCGGAGCAGGGCGGTGACGACATCGGACAAAAGGCGCGTCCGCGGTCGCTAAGCAGTTCACGAGGTGCACCGTGACGAAGGACGAAACGTTGCAAAAGGAAGGAGGCAACGTCTGTCGCTGTGGCAGACGGAAGAGCGGCGGTTTCGGCATATCTCGTGAGATGATCGACCGCCACGATAGCCCAACAGTTGCCGGCCGCAGTGCACGGAAGCGGGCCGTAGAAATCAATTCCGATACGGTCGAAAGGGCGTGGTGGGCAAGAGAGTGGCTGCAACTCTCCAGCAGAACGATGAGGAGATGTCTTGCGACGTTGAAAGGCGAGACAGGCGCATAGGTATTTAAGTACGAAGGTGTACATGCTGCGCCAATGATAGCGCAGCCGGATGCGGGTGTATGTCTTGAAAACTCCCGCGTGACAGGATTGTGGGTCAGCGTGGAAATAGGCGCATATGTTCGTGCCCAGGTGGCGAGGAATAACGAGTAACCACTTGCGGTCGTCGGTGCTGTAGTTCCGGCGATAGAGGAGGTTATCGCGAATCACGAAGTGGGAAGCATGGCGGCGGAGAGCACGGATGCAGAAGCAGCCGTGGGGTTGGAGAGAAAGTCGAGAAGAGAAGCGATCCAGGGTCAGTACGTTGCGCTGAGGGCATGTCGGTAATGTGAAGGGACGACGGAGAGACGTCAGAGGTGGAAAGGCTGGCGATCTCGGCTGGAAGTGGGCAGCCGGACAGGGCATCAGCGTCTTGATGCTTGCGGCAGGAACGATAGATCACGCGGATGTCATATTCTTGCAGACGAAGAGCCCCACCTGGCAAGGAAGCCGGATGGGTCTTTCAAGGCAGAAAGCCAACAAAGCGCATGATGGTCCGTCACAACGTCAAAAGAGCGGCCATAGTGGTACGTGCGGAATTTGGCAAGGGCCCATACGATGTCCAAACACTCTTTTTCACTTACGGAGTAATTAGTTTCAGCCTTCGTAACTGTGCGGCTTGCGTAGGCAACAACGTATTCATCAAAACCACAGATGCACTGGGCGAGTACGGCGCCGAGGCCGACACCACTGGCGTCCGTGTGTACCTCGGTAGGAGCGGTCGAGTCGAAATGGCGCAGTATAGGCGGCACTGTGAGGAGGCGGCGCAAGGTGTTATACGCATCGTCGCACGCCGGAGACCACATCGATAAGTCGGAACTGCCGGACAGTTGTGTTAAAGGCGCAGCAACCGAAGCAAAGTTGCGAATAACCTCCGAAAGTAAGAGCACATACCTAAGAAGCTGCGCAAGTCTTTGATGGAAGTGGGTTTGGGAAAGTCTGCGACAGCGCGAAGGTTAGCTGGGTCGGGACGAACGCCTTGCTTAGAGACGTGTCCTAAAATTGTCAGCTGACGCGCAGCAAAACGGCATTTCTTCAAGTTGAGCTGCAGGCCAGCGTCAGAAAGGCAGGTCAAAACGTGCTTCAGGCGGGATAGATGGGTCCTAAAGTCGAGGGAAGAGACGACAATGTCGTCTAGATAGCATAGACACATTTTCCACTTGAGTCCACGCAATACGATGTCCATCATCCTTGTAATGCAGGGGTATTACAAAGGCCGAATGGCATCACAGTAAATTCATACAATCCGTCGGGTGTCACAAAAGCAGTTTTGGGACAATCGGCCGCTTCCATAGGTACCTGCCAGAACCCAGAACATAAATCGAGGGAGGAAAACAGCTCCGCCCCTTGCAAACAGTCCAGAGCATGATCTATGCGAGGGAGCGGATACACATCCTTGGGTGTTATCATATTAAGGCGGCGGTAATCGACACAGAAGTGTATGGAGTCTTTCACAAGGACAACAGGCGATGCCCAAGGGCTACTTGAGGGCTGAACGACGCCGTTTTGAAGCATTTGGTTGACTTGCTCTGTAATAGTCTGGCGCTCGGTTGGAGACGCACGATAGGGTGCTGCCGCAGCGGCGCGTGGGCCCCAGTGTCGATGCAATGGGTGACGGTGGAAGTTCGGTCGAAGGAGGGCTAGTGAGCGTCGAAGGAGGAGCGAAATTGATGAAGGAGGTCGAGAAGCTATGTTCTGTGCGGCGGGGGAAGATCGGCGTCGATGGAGCGCAAGAACAATTCGGTAGAAGAGAGATCTGGCGTAGAGGCAGGAGGGCTGAGCGCGTTCTTGGCGAGGAGCGGTGTATCGTCGGTCTCCTCGCGGATAAGCAGAGATGCGATGGGCTGCACACTGCCGAGGCATTCACCAAGGCGCAGAGCGGTAGGGCAGGAAAACGGGTTAGAAACCAAAATTATCGAAAGGCCAGCGGACACAGTCAGTACGGCGTATGGCAGAGGGAGACACTTGCGGTGCAGAAAAGTATGGATCGGAGTAAAGAGGACAGTGTCGTCACCGATAGAGTCGCAAGACAAGTGCAACGAAAAAGCACGGGGTAATGTCGATGTCTTCGGCGGCGAGGGCTTTAACACAGGCAACAGGAGGAGTAGCGTCCAGAAAAGGATTGGGCAGAGAAGAGAACCCGACTTCTGCTAGAGCACAGTCGATGATAGCTTCATGGACGGAAAGGAAATCCCAGCCCAGAATAACAGGATGGGAATAGGAAGGCAGCACGACGAATTCTATCGTGTAGAGGGAGTCCTGAATCACAACTCGTGCGGTGCACGCTGCGGACGGCTTGATGTGCTCAGCGCTGGCCGTATGCAGCGACATTCCAGCAATCGGCGTCTTTACCTTCATCAACGAACTAGAAAACTTTTCGTCCGTAACAGAAATTGCAGCACCGGTGTCCACAAGGGCCAAGGCAGTAATGCCCTCGACAGAAATTTCGATCAGATTAGCAGGGGATATGTCAGGCCTTGGAAAGTTAGACGGGGACGCAGTTCTCGCCTCAGGAACTGCGGCACCTAGTATTCCTCCTGAGGGAGATTGGGGCGACGTCGCATAGGAGAAACGGAGCGGCGCCTCGGTGAAGGTGAACGGCGTCTAGAAAGGGCTGGACGGTCAGGAGAAAAAGGACGACTAGACGGCGGCTCAAAAGATCCGAAGTACTGACTCGTGGAGGGCCAGTACGCGTGAGCTTGAGGAGGTGGCGCGTAGACTGGGAGACGGCGGCGGCAAAGCCGGGCCACATGACCAGGCAAGCCGCAGTTGTAGCAGATAGGCCGGTTGTCGATGGTGAGCCAGGGTTTGCTGAGTCGCGGAGCCGGCCGAAGAGAAGGAGCCACCGCTCGCGCAGGTGTTGGAGGCAAAACATAGGTAGGCGGTCGAAGTCTGGCGACGACGTCCGCGTATGTCAGCGGAGCGACCATAGGGGGCGGCGTCTGGGCGACAACGTCCGCGTATGTCAGCGGAGCGGCGACAGGTGGTGGCGGATGGGCGGGCGGAAGAGCCTCGGCAACCTTTTTTTGGATGGCGTGTCGAAAGGCCGGAGCCAAATCTGGAGCTTGCCCTGTCGGGTTCGGCAGAAGAGAAAGCTGACGCACCACTTCTTACCGAACAAAGTCTTTGATTTGTTGCAGCAGCGATGAGGTGTCAGGTGCTGGTGCCAGTCCAGCAAGCGACTCAACCTGTCTAGGGTGCTGTTGAGTCAGGAGCCTCTGCTTCCGCAGCTCCTCGAAGCTTTGGCAGAGGTGTGACGACTTCGGCAACGGTGCGCAAGTCATGCGCTACCAGCATCTGAAAGGCGTCGTCGTCAACACCCTTCAAAATGTGTTTAATCTTGTCGGTTTCTGACATGTTGAGGTTGACACGCTTGCAAAGGTCAATGACGTCTGCGATGTAACTGGTAAAGCTTTCGCACGCCCTGCTGAGACCGTTCACGCAAGCGTTGTTCGGCGCGGAGTTTCCAAACTGCAGGACGACCAAACACTACGGAGAAGGTTGTCTTGAAAGCAGACCAGGTGCGAATGTCCACCAGGTGGTTCCGCTACCACAGGCTAGCCACGCCGGTGAGTTAAAAAATTACGTTATTTAGTTTCGTGGCATCGTTCCATTTGTTGTAAAGGCTCACCCTCTCGTAAGAAGTGAACCAATCTTCGACATCCTGCTCATCGGTCCCACTGAAGATGGCCGGGTCCCGTTGACGAAGGGAGCCGGCGCAGGTAGCAGCTGGGCCCACTTGCACGTCTTGATGCTGAACGTCGGGAGGCATCGCAGGTGGCGGGGAGAGTTCGGTTGCGCAATTCCAGGGCTGTTTCTCGGCTCCTCCACCAAATGTAAGCGGGGGTTTATTTAACAGAGCTGGGAGGAAGGGAGCAGCGGCGAGAAGAATCCGAGGGCAACCAGGTCGGGCACAGACACACGTGGCGATAGCAATACGGCTGACGCGCAGGGCCATCTTGGTTTTCACGAGTCATGTGCTTTGTCTAGGTCATCAAATTCTTCACAATTTATTTAATTAGGTGATATTGTAATATTGGGGCCTAAAGTGTTGTACTCATCTAGAGGATTCAAAATATTTAATTCGTTTCATGATGACCTCAATAATTGCTGAGTTTTAAATGATTAAACATAGTGACCTGAATAGGTAATTATGGCGCCACAAAATCAGTCACCTCACCAATTCGATTCCCTAATTACGTTAACAATCAATCACCAATTGAGTTGCTATATCGATTTACTGGAGGCCGCCATCTTCGATTCCTCGGACAGAAAATTTCACACCGAAGGGGGGTGGTAGCAAACCCAAATAAATCGAGAAATGTGATGAATAAGAACGAATGCTCTTAAAAGCAAGATATAACACATTTCAAACGTGGCGCAATTTTTTACTATGCATACTTAAGCGTCTTAATCAAAAAAACCTTATGGTCAGATAAATTAGTAATTTTGGACTGTTCTAGCGGCATTTCCTTTTGGCACGCGGGCTATAAATGCAATGTCGGATATCTTTAGCCGCATATATTTTTGAGTCATGAGGAAGACAGGAAGAAACGAGAAATAGAGCAACAATTGTGTCGCGAATTAGTAGCGCGTCCCCGACTTTCCGATGGGGAACGCTGCTTGCAGGTTCGAACAAGAGGACAAGAGAACAAAATATCAAAGAAAACAAAACGAACCCGTATATATAATTAAAAGAAAAAGGGGCCAATAAGAAACGCACACGCCACCAAGAAAAACACACTCATCAAGCGTCAACACTTGTGGGATACACAGGTATCCCCTCCTCGTCCCCCGTGCCAGCGGCGACCGTGACTTACACGGGCGCGCTGGCCACCAGGAATGTGGAGAGAAGGCACTTCCGCGACTCTGCTCATTTCCGCCCCAGCACTGACGTGACGTCACGGCAGCGCGCTGCCTTCTGCGGAGAGGGTAGCACGCCTAAGCTTGGTGGTGGTGGTGGTAAAAACATTTATTAATTATAGAGAGAGGTGTTGGGGTCCGTGACCTGAAGGGTCACGCCCTTACAACCACTAGGTGGGGATGCCTAGTCAGGCACCCCATTGGCGGTTGCCGCAGCCCGGGCACGCTGCGTTAAGGCCCTTTGGGCCTGGAGGGTGCAGCAGCCGGACAGGGTCGCCTCCCAGTCCTCTCGGGTGGGGTTTGGGATAGGGGGTAGGAATGGGGTCTGCTGGCAGGCCCACACCATGTGGTAGGTGTCCGACACCTCCCCACAGTGTGAGCACCGCCCGTCGAATTGAGGATTGAAATGCTACACGAATTGGTCCTAAGCTTGACGGCAACGATTTGCTGCCAGGGAGGCAATGCCCGAATGGATAAAAGGGGGAACGCGCGGCGGGAAGCGACTCTTGCTGCCGGACCTTACCTAAGTGCCCCACGGACCCCTTTCGCTGCCCGCCGGCCCCCGAACACCAATGCCGGTTGACGTCAACGACTTGGTGAGCTACTGAACATCTATTTTACGGATAGAACATTCTTCCGCAGTGTGCTTTACCTCGCGTTAGGATATTAAACTATTTCCTAGCGTGCCCTGCCGTTGCCTATTTCGTCCGTGGCTGCGACTCTGCGCCACGGGTTGGGGAAACGTGTTGCGTACTCGAATAACGCCTGCGTTGTGCTTGCACGGAAGCTCGCCTTCCCGGCCGGCTGGACGCAGAGTGACCCCATATCTTGGCGCCCGAACGTGGGGCGAACTAGGCATTCGAGCAGTGACCTTTGTTGGAGCGAACGACTACCGTCGCCCTAGCAAAGGATGGCAGGCGACAGGAGTGACTTGCAGTCTTTGTTTATGCTGTCAGAGCCAGCGGCACATAACCAGGGCTCCCTACTTGACGCGCCGTTAATAATAATAATAATAATAATAATAACAATAATAATAATAATAATAATAATTGGTTTTTTGAGGAAAGGAAATGGCGCAGTATTTGTCTCATATATCGTTGGACACCTGAACCGCGCCGTAAGGGAAGGGATAAGAGAGGGAGTGAAAGAAGAAGGGTTTGAATTTGTGAATCTTGGGGGTTCCACGCGGAATCTCCGAGTAACATCCCCTGACGCGTTGGTAGGACATCGGCCTGGCATGGGGGGCTCCACATCGGGCGCCTCGCCGCCCCGCGGCGCGAACAATGAGGCACCTAGGCCTCATCATGTGACGCCTTCAGCGGCTTGCGCCCAGCTCCGGGGGCGTTAGTCCGCAATCATCCGAGGTGCTCTTGTAGAACGCAATGCAGTTTATGCAGAGTCTAGCGGGTATTTTGCAAAAACAGTCACCACGTGTTAGGATAGACTTGCCTACCTACACGGGGTACCACGGCAGTACGGGAGCAAATTAGTACCTCGACCGTCTGCTGCATTATCAACAAGTGACAGGAATCGCAGACGCCGAAATGCTCGCGCGTGTTGTACCTGTTTCTTTGACGGAGCAAGCGGCCCGCTCGTACCGACTAGCCGGCAACCGAGCGAGGACAATGGAGGAGTTTTGCGCTAGCTTCCGCGACGAATTCCTTCCCGCAAACTATGAGTGGCGTTTGAGGAGAGAGCTGGAGCTCCGACCCCAGCACCCCGACGAGTCTCTGTTAGAGTACGTCCGAGCGATGGACGAACTTTATCGCCTCGCTGATCCTCGCGCCACGAACACGGAGAAAGTTGAGCGTGTCACGAGACAAGCGCACCCGACTTTCACGGCTTACCTAAGAGGAGTTAGGTTCAGAGATTTGGATGAACTGGCAGCTGAGGCGAAGCGCATTCAGGGAGACATCCTCTCTGCGCGAGCGTATCGGCCGCCCCCACCCGCATCGCTGTCACTTGAGCCGCGCTGCGCGTGGAATGGCAGCTCAGCGCGCAGTCTATCTAGAGCTGAAGCGTCAGCACAGTTTGCTGACGAGCGTGTCCCAAGGGGTTTTGAGTTGTCCCACCGCGCTTTGGACCCATTCAGCTACGCGTTGCGAACAGCACACGCTGCCGCAGAGCAGAACGAGCCGAGGCGAGATCGCGAGGCCGACACGCGGCCCCCACCATCCGCGCCGCGAGTTCGAGATGGCCGACCGTAACGTAGCGACCAGCGCCTAGCCCGTCCGGGCCCGTGCACTTCGCCCGCGAGTCTGGGCGTGACCAAACACGGTCGGGAAACGGCCAAAGTCGCCGGTGATCGACCTTCGATCCCGCGCGGCGTGCACAGAAAACCCCGGTTTGCTAGCGCCTTTGGCATGTCGCGTAGGAAGTGCTGTCGACCTGTCAGCGCCGTTCACTGAGCTAACGATAGCTCGAAAGAAACTCACCGCGTTACTAGATACAGGAGCAAGCGCTTCTCTGTTCGGTGACGAGGTGTTAAACCATCTCCGCGAGAACAAAATCCGGCTGAGAGAGTGCGATACCACTTTTCGCCTCGCGAGCGGCACAGCGCAATCAAGCGGTGCAGCTAGGATAGTGGTTCGCTGGGAAAGACGCGTGCGGCGAGAACGCCTCGTTCATCTTCCCTGTTTATCCGTTCCTGTAATTCTTGGACGAGACTTCCTAGCCAAGACAGGTATTGTGATAGACATCAGCAGCGGAGGCTACAGGGAGCGCACGTCAGGCATCTTGAAGCCTTTCACGAAAGCGCCCGCGGCGTCGCAGATCATTCAGACTCCGAGCGCGGCGTTAGCCGGGGGAGACCGTGACAAATCCACCCCGCCAGCCGAGATCCAGGAGGCGAGCGGACCATCGCCGCTGAGGGAGAGGGCAGGGAGGAGGTTGCCGCGGTACAAAGCTGCTCTGCCGCTCAGGAAGGTCAGCGCACCCCTTGTTGTCGGAAGTGAACAGCGTGACGGAGAGGGAGAAGGCACGTTAGTCATCGCTCCTCTACGAGTACAACGCGACATTTACTGACCGCCCGGGCCTCACTACCCTAGTCAGACACCGAATAGACACGGGTGACGCACTGCCTTGGAAGTGCAATCCTAGACCAATTAGCTTGGCCAAGAGAAAAGCACTGGACAGTGCCTTAGACGAACTTATCGACACTGGCGTTGTTGAGAGGTCTAACAGCCCTTGGGGCTTCCCGTAGTCTTGGTTCCAAAGAAAGACGATACATATCGACTTTGCGTGGACTGCCGCAAGCTGAATGAGGTTACGAGGAAAGACGCCTACCCTCTACCAACCATTTCTTCCCTAGTGTACAACCTAGGTGGGGCGAAGTACTTCACAACGCTCGATGCTAGCCGCGGATACTTTCAGGTTCAAATGAATGAGCGGGACAAGGAGAAAACTGCTTTCACTTGTCACACAGGCCTTTTCTAGTTCAAGAGAATGTCTTTTGGTTTGGTAGGAGCACCCGCTACTTATCAGCGCCTAATGGACCGTGTTCCGGGAGATGCGAAGTGGCAACATGCGCTCGCGTACCTAGACGACATTGTGGTGTACTCGAAAACGTTCGAGGAACACCTGCGCCACTTGAGGGACGTCCTAGAGAGGCTGAGGTCCGCGGGAATCACTTTGAACCCGAAGAAGCACAGATCGCCGCGACCCGAATAACACTGTTGGGGTTCACGATCGAAAGAGGCCGCATTCTGCCGTGCGACGATAAGCTTGAGGCTTTGCTTAAGTTTCCGTCGCCCACAGATATAGCCGGTCTCAGGCGCCTCCTGGGAATGGCGAACTTTATCGCCAGTTCATCCAGATTGCGCAGCGCTGCAGGCGCTTTGACAAAGCTTTTGAAGAAAGGCGAGCGCTGGAGTTGGGGTCACGAGCAAGAGGATGCACTGCGCAACCTCACCAAGTACTCGCTGACACGGCTGAGTTGCGGCTACCCGACCTAAACAGGGAGTTTGTGATTCAAACCGAGCCCCGCCGCGGTGGCTCAGTGGTTACGGCGCTCGACTACTGATCCGGAGTTCCCGGGTTCGAACCCGACCGCGGCTGCTGCGTTTTTATGGAGGAAAACGCTAAGGCGCCCGTGTGCTGTGCGATGTCAGTGCACGTTAAAGATTCCTAGGTGGTCGAAATTATTCCGGAGCCCTCCACTACAGCACCTATTCTTCCTTTCTTTCACTCCCACCTTTATCCCTTCCCTTACGGCGCGGTTCAGGTGTCCAAAGATATATGAGACAGATACTGCGCCATTTCCTTTCCACAAAAACCAATTATTAATATTATTATTATTCAAACCGACGCAAGCGACCTGGGCTTAGGAGCAGTGTTGCTTCAGGAGCATGAAGGCGTTCTCCGTCCGGTAGCTTTCGCGAGCCGTTCGTGGACGCCGGCAGAGAGAAACTACTCTGTGACAGAAAAGGAATATCTCGTGATAGTTTTTGGCTCTGCGTAAGTTCGACTACTGCGTCGATGGGGTGGCCTTTGTGATCGAGACGGATCACATGGCGCTCACCTGGCTGAGACCACTCAGCGAGCCGAGCGGCCGCCTAGTGCGTTGGTCCCTGTTGCTGCAGCGTTACGACTTCACCGTGCGCTACCGCAAAGGGAAAAACAACGCTGTGGCTGACGCACTCTCGCGAGCGCCTGTCCAGTGCGAGGAAGGTCACGCGACCGACCGCCCGACAGCCGGAGAGAGTGAGGAACAGACCCGAGCCGTAGCCCATGTAAGGAACGTGGACCAACCGTTGATCCAGGGCGAGAGCGTGAGCCCCGTGGACTACGCGAGGCGTTCAAGGTGGTGATACCGCGAGTATTGAGAGCAGCACTGTTACGCTACTTTCACGACTCGTGCATCGCTGGGCATGCAAGCGGCCCCAAGACTTACACTAAGTTGTGTCGCTTTGCTACCTGGCTTGGCATGAAAAGGGACGTAATATGCTACGCCCGCTCGTGCCACGAGTGCCAAAGTGTGAAGCCCCGAGGCGGACGACCACCCGGCCTCATGTACCCGATTAACAGCCAGACTCCCTGGCAAATCGCGGCGTGTGACATCATGGGACCGTATCCTATGACACCGATTAGGAACAAGTTCTTGCTGGTGGTCACGGATCACTTCAGCAAGTGGTTTGAGCTTTTCCCCCTTAGAAAGCTGACGGCAAGAGTGATCATGGAGAAGCTGATGGACGTATTCACCAGGTTCGGTTTCCCAGAGCAGCTGATAACGGACAACGCGTCCTACTTCACTGCGAAGGTGTTCATTGATTCGTGCGCTGCACTCGGCATTAAGCACAAGAAAACGACCACCTATCATGCTCAGTCCAACCCCACGGAACGAGTCAATCGCAACGTTAAGCACTTGCTTGTCGCGTACTCTGAGAGGTACAAAGATTGGGACTACTATCTGCCGGAGATCGCGTTTGCTTTGCGTTCGTCCGTTAACCGCTCGACTGGGTATGCGCCGTCTTCTCTCAATCTGGGTAGAGAGCTGCTAAATCCGATGGACCGGATTCTATCGGACAGCAGCAAGACGCCGGTCGCTTCGTCAGCACGAGCTGAGTACGCGACGCAGCTGCGCGCTAAGATGACGGAGGCCTTACGCAAGGCTCGCCGCAACCTGAGCACCGCTAGGGCGCAGCAGAAACCACAGTACGACCGCTCGCACCGGGATGTTCACTACGAAGTGGGCGATCTGGTGCTTAGACGCCAGCACGTTCTCAGCGACACTAGCAAACAGTTTGCGGCCTCGTTGGCGCCGAGATGGATCGGGCCATTCCGCGTGCGAGAGAAATTTTCCTCGCTCGTTTACAGGCTCGAGGACTTGCGGTCGAAACAGACAGGCGGACAGGTGCACATATGCGACCTGAAACGCTACGTGCAGCGAGATGAGTAGGTAGAGGACGCAGCCCGACCCGCGCCACAGTCGCATAACGAGCGCTGCGATCAGCCGGCGAACCCCGCGTCCCGCTATAACTTGCGCACGAAGCAGAAACAGAATCTGCCTGCGCAGCCTAGAGCGAGGGCGCGAGCCGGCAGGCAGTCTCGTTAGATGCATAAACGTATGGGCCGCTCATGCCGATCAGTGTCACGCAAGACTGACTTGCGTTAACCCGCATGTCTATCGTGAGGGTCGAACAGCCACGCAGCACGCGCTGCGGGAGCTGGCTGCATCTGTGTTGACCTTTTCAGCGCAGATGGAAAAGAAGCAGGGCACATCAGAACGACACCGTTCCGCTACCAACTACCAGCCACCATCCAGCCTCGGCCACGCGCCGCGCTTAAGACTCGACGCCACGCCCCGCCCGCGACCTGCAGTCGCCACCCTGGTTACCCCTGCTACCTGTCACATCGCATCGGAGCTGCCCACCCGCCGACTGTGCGCCACCGCCTGCGGGGCCCCATTACCACCGCAACCCTGGGTCCTCGCCTGCTGACAGGTATGCCAGGGCAGCCCAACCGCGGCCTCAACCATAAAGAACGCAGTCCCGGCCCCTGAAGCCACCTGACCCAGTACCTCAGGGGCGCAGCCATGGACCTGGCCTCCAAGTCATCTCAGCCGGCGCCAAGGAGGCGGTCGACCGAATTCACCGGAACGGCGCAGCCGTGCGCACTCGGAAGACCGTGACAGGGAGCAAGATGCCAAGCGTCATCGTGCGGGAGGCCAAGCCCTCGGAGCGAAGCAGCTGATCGGCGGGGGCGTGGCGCGGCCGTCAACCGATGCACCTGCGGGAGCTGAAGAACTTCGATCCTAGGATGGCGGAGAAGATCAAGTAATGTTGCCCCTGTTTCTGTGTTCGGGAGGCTTCTTAAGGAAGGGAGGATGTGGGATACACAGGTATCCCCCCTCGTCCCCCGTGCCAGTGGCGACCGTGACTTACACAGGCTCGCTGGCCACCAGGAATTTGGAGAGAAGGCACCCCCGCGACTCTGCTCATTTCCGCCCCAGCACTGACGTGACGTCACGGCAGCGCGCTGCCTTCTGCGGAGAGGGTAGCACGCCTAAGCTTGACGGCAACGATCTGCTGCCAGGGAGGCAATGCCCGAAGGGATAAAAGGGGGAACGCGCGGCGGGAAGCGACTCTCGCTGCCGGACCTTACCTAAGTGCCCCACGGACTCCTTTCGCTGCCCGCCGGCCCCCGAACACCAACGCCGGTCGACGTCAACGGCTTGGTGAGCTACTGAACATCTATTTTACGGTTAGAACATTCTTCCGCAGTGTGCTTTACCTCGCGTTAGGATAATGAACTATTTCCTAGCGTGCCCTGCCGTTGCCTATTTCGTCCGAACCTGCCGTGGCTGCGACTCTGCGCAACGGGTTGGAGAAACGTGTTGCGTACTCGAATAACGCCTGCGTGTTGCTTGCACGGAAGCTCGCCTTCCCGGCCGGCTGGACGCAGAGTGACCCCATATCTTGACCCCATACACTACAGAATAAAAGAAAAGAGTTCACGTACTGAGCGTCTGAGGTGAAGCGGGGATGCCTTTCAGACAGGGCGAACGCGGGTCGATGTAGTGCGACGCGTCGCTGGCGATGCGTAAAACGCGGCAGAAGGCAGCCAGGATTCGTCTTGATATCAGAGCTCTCGAAAGGCTTTAGTGGGTGCTACCGTTCCCAGTTCACGCCTAGCCAACCACCCGGACGGAATAATCCCAGACAGTTACATTTCTGTTCTCCCTCCTATTTGCCATATTTCCAAGGCTATGTTCGCCTAGGTTTGCCTAGGAAGGCAGCTGAAATAGTTTGATGCATTAAAATAAACCTCTTGCCCAGCCGCGGTGGCTCAGTTGTTAGGGCGCTCGACTACTAATCCGGAGTTCTCGGGTTCGAACCCGACCGCGGCTGCCGCGTTTTTATGGAGGAAAAACGCTGAGGCGCCCGTGTGCTGTGCGATGTCAGTGCACGTTAAAGATCCCCAAGTGGTCGAAATTATTCCGGAGCCCTCCACTACGGCACCTCTTTCTTCCTTTCTTCTTTCACTCCCTCCTTTACCATTCCCTTACGGCGCGGTTCAGGTGTCCAACCATATATGAGACAGGTACTGCGCCACCTCCTTTCCCCCCAAGACCAATTATTATTATTATTATGCAAAGTTTCTCCATGCACTCTTTTCGCAAGACAGAAAACCGACGGATAACGTGGTTCAGTTCAACAGACCAACTCTCACTTCTATAGCAGCTAAGCTATTTTTATGTACGCCATATTCAATCGTTCCCTATCCGTGCTTGTTTCACTCGTTTTGTCAGCGGTTTAAGAGCTGAGCGTTTTTTCTGCTTCCAGCGGCTAAGCAAAACGCAATACCACGACTTTAAGTTAATTCTCCGTAACCCGATAAAAATTCTGCATGAAGAGTCGTTCGAAACACCCGCTTCATCACCTGGGATTTTTGTCCCTCCCGAATACTTTCCTCATACAGAATTGTATAATATTTGACTATATCGGCAGCACATTTATAGGTGACATGAAAAGTATGATAATACCGCTTTGCCGTTTGTCTTCTTTATTTTAGAGCGTAGCCGCGTCGCAGCCGTCAGCGTAACCGATCCAAACAAAAAAAATGAACGAATGATTCGATAATGGGAAATCAAATAAAAAGCGTGAGCTAAGTTGTTGTCGCCTATGCTTTCGAGAAATTTGGATACGAAACGAGGATTCGTTAGCACCACTTGCTTCCCTCTGCGAACAGTAGTTCGCCCTCCACGCCCCTCCGAAGGTCGCCCCCCATTACGGTTTCGAGGAATAAAGGTCGTCGGTACGAATTCCTCACACAACCCAGGCTTCAACTCGACTAACAACTTTGTATTAACCACTCCGAACCCTTGAAGCCATATGGGTGGGATATAATTTTGTTACCAATGGCGACCCCAAACGGCAGCAGTCTCGGCACCAGCCGCCGCGGTGGCTGAGTGGTTATAGCGCTCGGCTGCCGGCCCGAAACACGCGGGTCCGATGCCGTCTGCGACGGTCGAATTTCGATGGAGGCGAAATTCTAGAGGCCCGTGTGCTGTGCGATATCAGTGCGCGTAAAAATCTCCAGGTGGTCGAAATTTCCGGAGTTCTTCACTACGGCGTCTCTCATAGGCTGAGTCGCTTTAGGACGTTAAACCGCAATAAACCATAAACCAACCAGTCTCGGCACCAGCTCGAACGGTGCATATATAGCGGAACGCCAGCATAAGGAGTAAACAGGCCGCCTTGCCCACACGGCGACTGCAAGCGCACGGTCAGGCGATGGGAGGTCACATCTGTTGGCCTCACATTACCGGCCGCCGTCTTGAAATATCGGACGGGTAATAATAATAATAATAATTGGTTTTTGGGGAAAGGAAATGGCGCAGTATCTGTCTCATATATCGTTGGACACCTGAACCGCGCCTTAAGGGAAGGGATAAAGGAGGGAATGAAAGAAGAAAGGAAGAAGAGGTGCCGTAGTGGAGGGCTCCGGAATAATTTCGACCACCTGGGGATCTTTAACGTGCACTGACATCGCACAGCAGACGGGCGCCTTTGCGTTTTTCCTCCATAAAAACGCAGCCGCCGCGGTCGGGTTCGAACACGGGAACTTCGGATCAGTAGTCGAGCGCGCTAACCACTGAGCCACCGCGGCAAGCAACGTTCGAATGCGAGTAGTCAGAGCTAACTCTCTTAAAATAAAACAACATTGCCGTGACAGCGATTTAATCCCTCGGTGCCGCGAACAGATCAGCTTCGCTGGCCACTTCTCGAGAGCACTAGGATATCGCCCCAGCCGATCATGCCTCGGTTTGAACTGCAACATACTCCAGCGCTGTACATTGCACATCATTGTCTTCATCTGATACAGTTATCGTACTAATATAAACATTCTCGTGCGCATTGCGCATCCGCGTCGTCAACGGTTACCGAACTGCAAGTATTCAGCGCTCTTGAAGCTGCTTGCCCGCTGTGAAGGCCAGACCATCAGTGTCATCGTGAGCGCTCTATATCGACGTAGGTTTCGCACTGAGAAATCAAGCTGAGACGCGCCTCCGAAGGTTGATTTCACAAATGCTGAATCCACAGTACTCGGAGTGTAACATTGCACTCTAAGTTTGAATACCGGTCTCGAACTAGCCTCCAACCGGGCTAAGAAACATTTCTATATGGAAAGAGAAACATACGAAACCACCCTGAACGGTGTAGGACGAACGGTTGCGTCCCTATTTTCATGAAAAATTGGTTTTGAGGAAATGAAGTGACGCTTTAACTGTCTCACATATCTCGGTGGACACCCGAACCACGCTTTAAGGGAAGGGATAAAGGAGGAGTGAAAGAAGGAATAGGTGCCGTAGTGGAAGTCTCTAGGCAGGCAGGCAGGCAGGCAGGCAAGGCAGGCAAGGCAGGCAAGGCAGGCAGGCAGGCAGGCAGGCAGGCCCAGATGATCTCATGTTTGATCGGTTCTACATCTGTCTGTTGTGTCTTGCAGTCTACAGAGCGGAATATGCGGAACGCTCTGTGACCGACTCTGCCGCAAAGATAGTTGCGGCAGGCTGCTTGTAAGTCAGTAAGAATTGTCAGTGACCGCCCAGTCCGATAGCCCTCCGCTGCCGTTAGAGCTACGGCCGCTTCTTCCGTCTCGGCTATCGTGCTGTCTTGCAATGAGGCGCTGGTGATCTCGTGTGATTCCGAGTTGACTACAACTGCCACTGCGTTGTTGGTGTCTTGTCCCCTGGTCTTTGCTTATGTGCCAGCCTGCACGTGCACTGTTGTATTCTGGGATGCGTGTGTTTTACGCAAGCGGTCGGCCCTTGCCTCGTAGCTGTCTTTGTGAAGGTTGCGGTCCATATTTATTGGTATAGGTGCCACCCTGAGCGTGCTGCAGTACTCATCGGGGATCGTTTCACTTCTCAAGATTTCCCAACTTTCCTCGGTGTAGTAGTAGTAGTAGTAGTGGTTTTATTAAAAATAATAGTAAAAAGGAAGGAAAAGATTTTTGCTAGCCCCGGCATCTGCCATCGATACTGAAGCACCTGAGCTGGGGCAGCGGAAATAAAGGACAGCAGGCAGAATGGAGAAATGAAATGAAAGAGGTGAGGGGACAGGAATAGAGGACAGGGGGAGAAGTAATATGTACAAACTATTTACACAATAAGAAATGTGTCCAGGTTGTGCGCGTGATTAGTTCATTTTAGAGGAATTAAATCACACACGCGCACAGCACTGTGTAGGTTACAACTGGAGTGGGGCGTCCAGTTATTAATCGTTCAAGGTAGAACTCGCGGAGCGTTCGGTCACTGCGTGTAACTACCTGACGGAGAACAGACGGGACGTCAAGCCCGTGTGTTCGAGGAATGCACAGAGGCTCACCAAAGTTCGCTCACGAGTGCGCGCACTGCCCTGCGGCCACAATAGCGTCTTGATGGAGTCTGGTAGTATGCCCTGCGCCCTATAGGCCGCGAGCATATCGCGACGAGCATCGGCGAACGCGGAGCAGCGAAGGAGCAGATGTTCTAGTGTTTCCACTGCACCGCATCCCTCACACACATCACTCGTCGCGATTCCGTGACGCACCCGTCGTTCCCCGGGCCACACGCAGCCAATGCGCGCGCGGAGGATCATTGCACGTTGTGACCGTGTAAGTGCGCGACAGCCGGTGACACTGTCGATGCGCTCACCTCCCGCGATGCGTGGGTCGGGGTGCTGCTTTCGGAGATGGTCGTGAATGGCCGCACGCACGTCCTCCAGCGCAAGGGGCAGATCGCTGGCAGGTAGTTGGTGTGCAGCGGTCGCGAGGTCGTCAGCTTCTTCGTTGCCGGCGATGCCGCAGTGACCGGGCACCCACTGTGCACGCACGGCACAACCTCTCTGCGCGAGGCGCTCGATGCGCGAGCGAATTTCCCGCACTAGTGGGGTACCGCGGCCATTAGATTGCAGGCGGCTGAGGGCGGCGCGGGAGTCGCACAGCAGAGCACTCCTGGGCGGCGGAGGGCCGAGGGTGAGCAGCAGGTCCAGCCCGAGCCGGATCCCCATCAACTCCGCCGTGGTGGAGGAGCCCAGGAAGGCTGCGTGTTGCTGGCTGTGCAGTCGCAGGGCGGGGATGGTGGCCGCCGCAGCAAGGGAGCAGCTGTCGCGGGCCACTGAGCCGTCGGTGTACACGAGGAGATGGTCCTGGAGCTCCTCGTGTATGACGGCTCTGGCCAGCTGCTGCACAGCGCAGAGGGGTGTGCTCCGCTTTCCCGCGATGCCGACGATCTCTCGCTGTACCTCCGAGGCAGCAGGCCAGGGCGCGCAGGAGCCGTAGGGGGGTGGGCCTTGGGTCAATTGCTCATACTCAAGCAGCGCCGCGCCCATTCGTGAGCGCGGGTGCGAGCGCATACGCTGCAGAAGCGAGCCGCCGTCCGGTGCTCGGTGAAGCCGGTCGATGTGATTCAGTGCCCTGCGCGCTGCTTGGAGCTCAAGGGGCCACGCTCCTGCCTCGGCCAGCGTTGCGGCGCACTGCGAGTTTTTGGGCAGGCCTAGGCACACGCGCAGGGACTTGCGGTGCTGAAGCTCGAGCTTCTTCCAGCACGGCTTGCGCACCGTGACGAGCGGCAGCGCATAGAGCACCGCCCCCAAAGCTGCGGCATTGTATAGACGCAGCGCGGCTTGCTGGGAGATGCCCTGGCCTCGAGCGGTGAGCTTGTGCACGGCGGCGGTGATCCTCTTCATCTGCAGACAGGCCTTGGTCGCCGCGGGGCGGAAGGAAAGGCGCCAGTCGATGTCCAGGCCAAGGTACCGCACCGATTTACGCCAAGGAATCGGAGTCCCGTCCAGTGACAGTGGCGCAAGGTGCGCGCGCGAGCGCGAAACGCAGGCCATGGCCACCGATTTGTCCGCACTCAGCGACAGACCAAGGCCGCGCAAGCTGGCATCGATTGCGGTCAGGGCTCCCTGAAGGCACCCCCGCACGCGGAACGCCTCGCCCGGTGGTCCCCGGCACCACAGAGCTATGTCGTCTGCATATATGGACATGTACACATGGTGTCGCCCGCTCGTGGGGAGGGAGGCCGGCACCACCGACATGGCCACATTAAACAGAAATGGTGATAGGACAGAGCCCTGCGGCACGCCCATGTCGACCGGGCGAGGCTTGGAGAGCTTACCCCCTACTCGTACGCGCATGGTGCGCCCGCTCAGGAAGCCATGAACGTATCGCAAAAGGCGCCCGCTCACACCGGCCCCCTCAAGCACCGCGAGAATTGGTGCGCGGTGAACGTTGTCAAAAGCGCCCGAGACGTCCAGTAGCAGCAGCAGCGCAACCTGGCCTGCTGCCCTGGCATGCTCCAGCGCTGTAACAACGTCCGATATAGAATCAGCCGTGCACCGCATCCCACGGAAACCCGTCTGCCGCTCGTCAAACAAATCAGCCTCCGCAGCCCGCTCGTTCAGACGCTGCAACGCCATATGCTCCATGAGCTTACCTGCCGCCGATGTTAATGCCACTGGCCGGTATCCGCTCAGCTCCGTAGGTGGGCGCCCTGCCTTTCGGATGGGACAAACGACCGCGGTTCGCCAATCCTCCGGTAGCTCCCCGCGTTCCCACACCAGGTTGATCTGCTGCAGGAGGATCTGTCGTTGCTGCGCATCCAGGTTTCGCAGCATTTGGTATGTCACCCCGTCCGGTCCGGGCGCCGAGCGGCGGCGGCAGCGCTGCAGCGCATTGTTCAATTCCGCCGCGGTGAACGGCGCATCACATGGACCTTCCGAGGCGACGGGCGAGGGACTGGCGTCGCTTCTGGGGCTCTCAGGAGCAGCTATGTTAGCGGCGTTTGCGGGGCTGGGCGGCGCGAACCGATCGGCAAACCGCTCTGCCAATTCTACAAAGCTGAGCCCGCTGGAGATTGCGAGGGCGGCCAGCGGTTGACGGTTTGCCTGTGGTTCGGTGATGCGCCGCAGGGTGTCAAACAGCCTCCGCGAGCTGACATCTTCCTCCATCCTTTGGCATAGTGAAGCCCACTGCCGGCGGTATAGCTTGTTGGCGTGGCGGCGCGCTGCTGCGTCCAAGCGGTTGTAGACAGTCCAGTCGGCGGCTCTGTCAGTCCGTCGCGCCCGTCGCTCTGCGCGATCTCTCTTCTCGCGCAGATTGAGCAGCTTCATATCAGGTGTGGGCTGCCCTGCCCTTACCTCTGCTCGTTGGGTGGCTGCGAGAGCGCTTCGGACTAGACTTGAAAAGAAATCTGCGCCAGTGGCCGCCGCCTCGTCGACCGCCCGCCTGAACGCACTCCAGTTGGTAATGGAGTAGGCACGTTTGGGGCGCGCCTCCATCGCAGTGGGTTCAATTAGGATGGAGTAATGATCCGAGCCCCAGAGAGATGGTGATCGGCGCCATGTCGCCTCGATGCCTCTGGATGCGAAGGCAACGTCGATGCAGGAGCCGGTTGTTCCGCGTCGTCGAAAGGTGGGCTCGCCGGTGTTCAAGGGGGTGAGTCCCAGCTGCGTTGCTGCGTCGTGCAGGTCGTCTCCACGCGCGGAGTGGCGCGCACTGCCCCACGCACTATGGTGGGCGTTAAAATCACCACAGATGATTTGGCGCGGGGCACAGCACGAAGACACAGCACGAAAACACAGCGCGTTCCACGCGACAGCTGGACGCACATAAACACTGGCCACCGACGTGTCAACACCACCGACGCGCACTGTCACCACCACGCACTCCTGGGCGTCAGATGTCGCCGCCGCCGAGCCGACGAGGGTGTGCTGGACGTCCTGCCGCACGTATATCGCGCACCTTGATTTCCCGGGGCGATGAGATGTGACACAACAGGGCACTGCAGCACAGGTGGGTTCCTCGCACGTGGTGGCTGAGTGGTAGCCAATGTAGCCAGGTAGCCGCATCTGGGGCTCCCCGTCATGTGAACGTACGTACGTCTCCTGCAGCGCGATAACTTCCGGCGAATCCTGTGCGATGCGAACTCGCATTTCGGCGTACCGCGCCGCAAGTGAGCGCACGTTCCACTGCAGGATGGATGGTATGCGGGAGGGAGTCCGGCGGCTAGCCATCATGCTGGCTTATCTGTGCGGGAGCACCCGCTGCTTCTAAGCAAGCCCGGTGTCCATCGGTGCCCTCCGGGAAAAGTGCGCTGAGGGCGCGCAACGCCAGCTTTAGGCGCGCGATCTCCGCGTCCCGTGCATCAGGGGGCTGGCCGTGAGAAGCGGCCGCATGCTCGGGCCGCGCTGTACGGGACGCCGGGCAACCGGATCGCCGCTGCCGCTGCCGGCGCTGCCGTTGCTTCTGTGTCTGCTGCTGCTGCTGGGGTGTTCCCCTGACGACCTGCGCATAAGAAAGAGCGCGCGGCGTCTGCTGATGTTGCTGGGCTGGGGCCGCTGTCTCAGCCTGGACGACGGCTCGGACAACCCGCCTGGACATCGGGGCCATGGATGTGGCCATTAAAGTGGCCACGTGACGCTCTCGCTGCCAGTGCGGGCACGCTGGGTCAATGGCTGCGTGCCGCCCCCCGCAGTTAATGCAGCGGGGCTTGCTCGCGCAGGTTGCAGGCTCGTGCGGCCCGCCGCAACGCGTGCATCGGGCAGGAGCACGACACACCTCAGTGGCATGCCCCAGGCTGGCGCACTTGGCACACTGGAGCGGCCGGGGACGGCAGGGGCGGACCGCGAGCCTGCGCTTGAATATGGTGATGAACGCCGGGGGTGTCGGCGCCGCAAAACGGAGAGCGAGTGTGCTGCCCGACAGAGACGCCGACACCATCGGTACCGTTGACTCCGCCGCCGCTAGCAGCTCCTCCGCCGTCCTGCGGCCGTCCACACCGAAGACCAGGCCGGAGCATTGATTCCGAGGAGGAGGCTCCTTGGCGCAGACCGGCACGCCGCGGATGACGGCCGTGGCTAGCAGGGCCTGGAGAGCATCGCTGCTCCCCGCGTCCACTGCCACCACATTCCGCCGCATGTTTACCCGGACGGCGAGGACGCCCGGGCGGGATCCGATCTCCTCGGCCAACTCCCAGCCCTGTTCCCTGGTGAAGGCGGTGCCCCGGTTCGCCGGCCGAAACAGCACCGTCCCCACCAGGCTGGACGGGACCTCCACAGCAGCCGCGGCTCGCTCCAGGGCAGCTCTCCGACGCCGCTGCGCCTTGGTAGTTATAATGCGCCACGGGACCAGGCTGGCCCCAGCATCAGCGTCGCCGCTGCCTGTCGGGGCATTGCTGCGGCGCGCCGCGGAGTCGGGCGCGCTCGCTGCCAGCAGACGAAGCCCCAGCCGCAGCCTGGTCTCGTGCGGCGGGATTTGGTGAGGTCGCACCCGTTTTTCTTCCGGACGCCGTCGCCCCACCAGCAACAGCAGCAGCATCAGCAGCAGGCTGGAGGTGGGCTCCATGGGGCTCGTGCTGGGAAGGCCCTGCTCCTTCGAGTGTGGAGGGAGAGGGAACAGTGACGGTGGGGGGCCTTCGAGCTTCCCGCTTGGCCACCGCGATGTCCCTTTTGGTTTCCAAGTCCCTCTCCTCCTCGGACCCCGTTGAGCGTCGCCGTTTCCGGAGAGCAGACTCGTCCATTGGGGTGCACATGCTCTCCTCGGCTGCAGGTGTCCGCGGTGAGCCCGCAGCAGCAGCATCAGGGGGAGAGGGCATCACAGCCGGTTCCTCAGGAGTAGCAATGGCGGCAGGAAGCGCAGGGGTGGCCAGAAATGGCGGGAGGGAGCCGCCATGGAGTTCTGCGTCTGGTGAGCGAGCGCCATGGCGTCCCTCAAGGCTAGAACGCGTGGGTCCGCCGGCGACACGTCCAAGGTCCCGATGACGGACTCAAGGTTCTCCGAGGTGGTGATGAGCGCCGCCGTCAGGCACCTCACCGTGTCCCGCAGATCAGCGATCTCGGCCTGCATTCGCCGAATGGTGCTGGACGACCTTCCTCTGGACGGCGTTCGTCTCCGTGATCGTGAGCGTGAGCGGCCTGCCCTGCGTTGCTGATTGTCACCGCCGAACACAGGCCTTCGCTCGTTCACGGTGTCTGTGGCCTCCATGGGGAGACCCCGCAACGCCGCGAAGCCTTAGGCCCAGCGTCCGAAGGAGCAGAGAGCTAAAAAACACGTCCGCTCGCTTCGAACGCCCACCGAAGAATCCCCTCGGTGTAGCCCAGTTTCTTTAAGAGAAGTCTGCCTGTGGGGGTTTGCTGTAGTGTGCGCATTTGGGCGACGTGCTGCGCTTCCTGTAGTTCTTCGAACGTGTTGTGAAGTCCAAGGCTGAGAGCTTTTCATTTGAAGTCTTATGGGGTAGTCGAAGCGCAGTTTATATGCTTTGCGTCAAATCGCGGCCGCTGCTGTATTTCACTCTTGATATGGTTATAATACAGGAGTCTGTACGTCGCCCGACTGACCACTAGGCTCCTGACCAGCTTGAGCGTGTCTTCTCGCAAGCCATGACATCTATGTGAGATGCACATAATCATGGGGGCCACTTTGATTTCAGATGCCTTTAAGGCCGCAAGCGTAGGAGTAAAACGTTGATTTGACTGTATCCACATCCCTAGGACTTGTATGAGTGTCTTCTCTGGCATTGGTTCTCCTTCGATGTATACCTTTAGTCGAAGGTCTTTACTGGTAGAGACTCTTCGGCTCTGTTTTCCTCTCCGCATCTGTAGCAGCTCAGATTTTCGGTCTCTGACCGATCGGTCACAGACCGATGTTGTGTTCTCCTATACCGATGGTTGATGTTCTGTTTGATAGGAAGACTTTGACGTAAGTATGAATGCGTCGCCCGCAGTTCAGGTCGTCCAGGCCCGTAATGATTGCTTCGTGGCTCACATTCTCAAAAGCCCCTTTGATGTCTAGGGCCATTATTACGTTTTCTCCGTCCCAGGGAAGGTTCCGAAGTACTTGTTCATATAATTGAAGGAGTACGTCTTGAGTAGATAATTTTGCTCTAAAGCCCAATATGTTGGGAGAGATCAGTTCGTTGTCTTGCATGTAGTTTTGAAGCATCTGCGTTAACACTCGCTCGTATAGTTTTCCCAGGCATGACATAAGCGAGATCGGTAAATAATAGTCTCCGGTCAATAATATCGAGCACCTGATGATCTTTAACGTGCACTGACATCGCACAGCAGAATTGGCTTTTGGGTAAAGCAAATGGACCCGCCGCGGTGTCTCCGTGGTTAAGGCACTCGGCTGCTGATCCGGAGTTTCCGGTTTCGACCCGACCGCGGCGGCTGCGTTTTTATGGAGGCAAAATGCTAAGGCGCTTGTGTGCTGTTCGATAGTAGTAGTAGAAAACATTTATTCCAAAAAGGTAGGATAGAGAGGCTAAACTGCAGATTTTGCGTGGAGTCCTTATTTCAGGACCCCAATGTACACCGCAGTTGCTCTTTCTTGGGATATCAGCTTTCGCTGCGTCCCCAAGTCAAGCTGAGCAGGGCAGACTCCCACTGTTCCTCGGAGTGATGTTTGTCTTGTTCGGGGGCTTGGGACCGGAGCAGCCCCATGTTACATGATATGTTGTTGGAATTCCGCCACACCAGGGGCAGATGCTGTCATGTCTGTCGGGAAAGATGGTGTGGTACTTGTGTAGGTTAGGAAAGGTGTTCATCTAGTTGTCGCCATTCCCTCGCCTCTTCCGCCGTTAGCTTACAGTGTTGTGGGGGATAGACTTGTCTTTGTGTTCGGAGAAGGAGGAGGCGCTCGCCGTACGTAGAGGGGAGAGGGGTGAGGTCGGGGAGGTTAGTCGCTAGGTTAGTATATCTCGAGCTAGACTGTCCGCGGCCTCGTTTCCCTCGAGCCCCTCGTGCCTAGGAGTCCATGTGATTTGGTGCTTGCATGTGGAATTTTGCACTTCTGGGGTAGTCAGAATGGGAGCGACGGAATGTGGAAGCCTGCCAGAGAGGAAGAGGCGACACGCGGACTGGGAGTCGGTAATAATTTTAACTAATTTCCGTAGCATCGCCGTGCTGGATTGCGAGGGCAATTGCAGCAGTTTCTGCTACTGTGGGAGAGCAGTTTCGTAGGGAGGCGCTGGCGATTTCCTTGAAATTGGTGTCCAAGACGGCCGCCACCGCGTTTGTTGAATCGGGGTGCATGGCTGCGTCGACGTATACAGCATTTTGTGCCTGTCGATGTGTGCAGCGCAGATAGTCCACTCGCGCCTTTTGTCGTCCCTTTTGTGAGTCCGAGTGCATGTTCTTCGGGAGTGGAGCTACATACACGCGAGTTCGCAGAGTTGAGGATAGGTCTCGGTTTTCCTGGACGGCGCGTATGTCAGCTGGGGAAACCACTCTTTCCAAGATTGCGCGTACAGCTTTGGTGGTGAGGAGGCGTTCCTTTTGCGATGCTAGGACGTCTTCTCGAATTTCTTCTATTGGGTTGGTCAGTCCCAGGTCCTCGAGATGGCAGTTGGCCGTGTACATCGGGAGGCCTAACGCATGTTTGTAGGCGGTACGGATGATGGCATCTGCTTTGTCTCGCTCATTCCCCAGAAGTGGTAGGAATGGGAGACCGTATGAGAGGCGGCTCATAACTAGAGCCTGTATCAGTCGAATTGTATCCTCCTCTCTCATGCCTTTTCGGTTGCGGGTGATGCGCCGAATCATGCGGGAGGTCTGGAGGGCAGTTGTCCGGAGATGCTGTGCGATGTGAGTGCACGTTAAAGATCCCCAGGTTGTCGAAATTATTTCGGAGCCCTCCACTACGGCACCTCTTTCTTCTTCCTTTCTTCTTTCACTCCCTCCTTTATCCCTTCCCTTACGACGCGGTTCAGCTGTCCAACGGTATATGAGACAGATATTGCGGCATTTTCTTTCCCCGAAAACCAAAAAAAGCGAATGGCGCCGTGTCTGTCTCACATCTCGGTGGACACCTGAACCGCGCCGAATGGGAAAGGGTAAAGGAGGTACTTAGCGAAGAAAGGAAGAAATGGGTGCCGTAGTGGATGGCTCCGGAATAATTTCGACCACCTGGGGATCATTAACGTGCACTGACATCGCACAGCACACGGACGCTATGCGATGTCAGTGTATGTTAAAGATCCCCAGCTGGTCACACGGGCGCCTTTTGCATTTCGCCTCCTTCGGAACGCGGCCGCCGTGGTCGGGTTCGCACCCGGGCACTCCGGCTCAGAAGAAGTGCGCCGCTTTGATAGAAAATTCGTTTTTGAGGAAAGGAAAGGGCGCAGTAACTGTGTCAGATCTCAGTAGACACCTCAGCAGTGCCTTTACGGAAGAGGTAAATTCTGTGACGGCATACAATTGAAGGTGCAAAGTAATCGGTTCGAATCCCTTTCGCAAGATAGTCTCCAACTTGACCAGAACATGCATGCAACAAACAAAGAAAATTCGTAGGACACGACACGGAACGCTGTTCGAGGAATGGTTGCACAAAATTATGGTACCAATGTAGTCGTGAATGTGGTACAACGTTCAGGTCAGCCAGTGATCTGTATATAAGACGGACGGAACGAATATGATAGTAAGAAATTGCGGCGCTCGGCTGGCTGTGTGCGCAGTGCGGCCGCTTGTTGACGGCACCCTATTTTTCTTCCAGCGTTAGGATTTTCTGTACCATCTGCGAGTACACGCACACACTAACACACGGCGCCGGCTTTTCTCTTAAAGGGGATAGTAAGGCTTTTGTCCTTTATATCGTCGCCAGAAGTGCTGATGACCCAGAAAAGCAAAACAATGAGCCTGCACAGGCCGAGAGGACTAGGCTATTGCCGCAGCCGACCACGCCTGGTGGGAAACTGCAATCCTCCTCGTCTTCGTCTACTAACACTGCTATCTAACTGAAATACACAGTCTCGCGCGCTGTGCACTGAACATCGTCTTCACCGACCAATACTACTATCGAACTAACATCGTCGCCAGAGCCACGGACGACATAGCAAAGAAAAGCAATGAACCTGCACAGCCTGAGACAATTACGGAGCTGCGTTCAAATTTCGCATTATGAAGTATCGTAATCGTCCCCGCCGCGGTGGCTCAGTGGTTAGGGCGCTCGACTACTGATCCGGAGTTCCCGGGTTCGAACCCGACCGCGGCGGCTGCGTTTTTATGGAGGAAAAACGCTAAGGCGCCCGTGTGCTCTGCGATGTCAGTGCACGTTAAAGATCCCCAGGTGGTCGAAATTATTCCGGAGCCCTCCACTACGGCCCCTCTTTCTTCCTTTCTTCTTTCACTCCCTCCTTTATCCCTCCCCTTACGGCGCGGTTCAGGTGTCCAACGATATATGAGACAGATACTGCGCCATTTCCTTTCCACCAAAAACCAATTATATAAGTATCGTAATCGTCCTTAGAATTCTTCAAATCACTTGATCACAGTTGATTGTTTCAATTCTGGAGAAGTTTACAGCAGGTGAGCTATCTCAGAAAGCCTAGTCTTTGTAGGCAGTTATTCAGGTAAACAATGCTCTACTATACCTGGGAATCGATAGTGGCACATAATATGGGAGAAATTAATAATTTACATCCAGCCAATTGCAGCTATACAGCTGCAAAGGAAAGCTGTCATGAGTAGATACTCCCTAATTGCGATGCTGACACATCAGTCAAAACTTGCCGTATCGTTTTACAACCTTTCGCTGCCACAATGTAGAAGCCGCCTCCTGACAAAAATTACCTCTTATAACCGATAATACCCTGCAGATAAGCCTAATATAGAGTTAAAAATTATAGCGCACTTTTTACACACCGAGTTGAAATTTAATTTTTCTGCCCTTTCTACAATCCCGTAGCCGGACTCTGTTTGGAATAATAGTTTGCGAAAATGTCTCTTCCTGTCTCACGTTCTGTTTAAGCAGTACATTCCGTACCATCAGACGGCGCTGAACCTGAGAGACTGGACGATCCGAGATCTATCCTAGCGTTCTTTTCAGTGCCGGGAAATTGTTATTAGTATTATGGTGTGTATATTGTGAGCCACCGCTTGCACAGGCGTCTTTTATTCGGGAACAGCCGGGCGTCCAGCGCGCGCTCCTCGGAGCCCAGGCAAGCGACGACGATGATGATGGGGATATACAGATGAAAGAGGTGAAAGTTCGCGCAAAGCGCTCACACAAATAGTTCCCCGGCAGGAAAGCGGCCATCCTGGCCGCGAATTAAATAGAAGAGGGGCGACGGGTGTAGAGGCTCATCCGCGATTCATGAACCACTTCTTGAGAGCGGCGACGGCGGTTGATGATGGGGTGCGAGGGAACAACGGCGTAGTTGACCGGATATATTTGCTGGACGACAAGATAAGGTCCGATAAAGCGCTGGAGAAACTTTGCCCACAGTCCAGGAGTGCGGACGGGTGTCCAGAGGAGGACCTCATCTCCGGGTCGGAAGGAGACCGTACGGTGGTTCAGGTCATAGCGGTGTTTGCGGTCTTGCTGAGTGGCTTCAGCGTTGACGCGGGCGAGGTGGCGACAATATGCCATCCGAGAAGCGAACTCTTCGCCCAGAGACGCAGACGGAGATGCGGGAGCAGAAAAGAAGGCGGTATCGAACAATGAGGATGGAACACGGCCATAAACCAAGAAGAAAGGGTTGTAGCCAGTGGTGCGTTGAACTGCGGAATTGTAGGCAAAGGTGACAAAGGGCAAAATGTTGTCCCAGTTCTTATGGTCAGGCCGAATGTACATAGATATGTCAGACAGGGTACGGTGAAAGCGCTCGATGAGACCGTTGGTTTGAGGATGGTAGCTAGAACATGTCTTGTGGACAGTGTTGGTGGCGCGGAGGACCTCTTCAAGCACATGGGACAAAAATGTCTTCCCACGGTCGCTGATCAGGACACGAGGAGCACAGCACCATGGCGCAACACTATCGCATGCAAGAACAAGTCGGCGACTTCAGAAGCGGCACCGGAGTGAAGCGGGGCTTTTTCAGCATACCGCGTCAGGTGGTCAATGGCGGTGACAACCCAACGGTGGCCAGCTGGCGTAAGGGGAAAGGGACCAAACAAGTCGATGGCGACGGTGTCGAAAGGCACGGATGGGCAAGGAAGAGGCTGTAGGAGGCCGGCAGGAAAGGATGTTGACCGCTTGCGACGCTGGCAAGACACACAGGAGGGTATGTATTTGGCGACGCTAGTAGAGAGCCCAGGCCAGAAGTATCGGCTCTTGATACGGTCATACGTCTTCAGGTGACCCAAATGACCGGCAGAGGCGTCATTGTGGTAAGCCTGCAAAACTTTAAGACGAAGGGAGCGAGGCACACCGGGAACCCACCGGTGACCCGTAGGGTGGTAGGTGTAGCGGTAGAGTGTGCCGTGCTGAAATCTGAACTGGCGAAGCTGGCGGCGCGAGCGACTGTTGGGTGCCGCTGATTGGCCTCGGAGACGATCGATGATAGTGCGGCAGTATGGATCAGCCAGCTGATGGGAGGGCAAATAGGCGTGGACGTCGACTGGTGCAACAACAATGGGTACACAATCCAGAGGGAGGTCGGACGCCTGAGGTGAAGGGCACGTTGTTGAGGGGGCCGCAGCGTGAGTCCGGGAGCCAGGCAACGGGCATCGAGACAGGGCGTCAGCGTCGAGGTGTTTTCTCCCGGATTTTTAGGTGATAGTGAAGGTGTACTCCTGAAGACGTAGCACCCAGCGACCCAAACGGCCGGACAAGTTCTTCAGTGTCGACAGCCAACAGAGCGCGTGATGATCGGTGACAATGGTGAAGTGACGGCCGTACAAGTAGGGGCGAAATTTCTGGATTGCCCAAACAACGGCGAGACACTCTTGCTCTGTTATGGTGTAGTTACGCTCAGCTGTAGTAAGAGAACGGCTGGCGTACGCTACTACCTGCTCTTGGTTGGCATCGTTGCGTTGTAAGAGAACAGCGCCAAGGCCTTGTCCACTGGCGTCGGTATGGAGAATGGTGGGGGCTGCCTCATCAAAATGGCGAAGCACAGGCGTTGAAGTGAGCGCCTGCTTGAGGGCTTGGAAGGCCTCTTCGCATTCAGTGGACCACAGAAGATGTGTCTCAGAAGTCAATAGTTTATGGAGGGTGGACGCTATGGATGCAAAATTACGTATGAAACGGCGGAAGTAGGACGATACGCCCAGGAAGCTGCGAAGTTCTTTCAGGCGCTGGGGGCGAGGAAAACCGAGTTCATCGGCAATTTTTTCAGGATCAGGTCGGATTCTGGTCTTACTAACGATGTGGCCGAGCACTTTGATGCTTTTGCGGGCAAAGTGGCACTTTCTGGTATTTAATTGAAGACCGGCTTTCGCAAGGCACGTCAGAACTGCGTTGAGACGTTGCAAGTGCTGGGAGAAGTCGGACGAAAAGATAATCTCGTCCAGATAGCAAAGGCACGTCTTCCTTTTCATTCCACGTAGCAAGGTGTCAATCATGCGCTCAAATGTGGCCGGGGCATTGTACAGTCCGAAAGGCATCACACTGAATTCGTAAAGACCGTCTGGGGTACCAAATGCGGCCTTCTTCTTGTTTGATTCGTGCATGGGGATTTGCCAATGGCCCGAGCGGAGGTCGAGGCTTGAAAAGTACTCAGCGCCTTGAAGGCAGTCCAACGCGTTGTCGATGCGAGGAAGCGGGTAGACATCTTTTATGGGTTATCATGTTAAGGGCAAGGTAATCCACGCAGAAACTAATTGAGCCATCTTTTTTACGGACGAGAACGACAGGAGATGACCAAGAGCTTGTAGACGGTCGAATGATGTGGCGCGAAAGCATGTCTGCAACCTGGTCCTCAATGATCTTGCGCTCAGATGCGGAAACGCGGTACGGACGGCGCCGTACAATAGCTGAGCCGTCCGTCTCTATGCGGTGGGACGTTACAGAAGTCTGGCCTAAAGCGGACGTGCACACATCAAAGGAGTTCTGGTGAGTCATAAGAACTTCTAGTAAGGCTGTCGAGTGCTCAGACGTAAGGTCAGCGCTGATGGCGGCTGCGAGCGCAGAGGAAAAACACGTAGCGGCAGTGTCAGCTGGTAGCACAGCACATGAAATCGGGGCGGTGTCGAGAGGGACAGGTTTACCCTCAAACAGGAAACCAATAGTAGCGCCTTTGGGTAATAACATGGACTGGCTGGTAGTGTTCAGCGCCGTGATGACCGCGCAACCACGGATGAAAGATGTGAAGCAAGAGGCGAGAGCGATGCCTTGGGAGCTCCAGCGTGGCGAAGGCATGACTAAGGTATCGCCGTCAAAAGCGAAGTCTAAAGTTGCAAGGATGAGCTGTTCACGGCCAGGGGGCAGGGCGAAGTCGACAGCAGCGACCACACGTGGGGGCGAACAGTCAGACCAGGGCGCCATGTCTGGATCTGCTATGTGGATGCGGCGGACGTTGCAAGAGATTAGGACAGAAGACGACGACAAAAAGTCCCACCCCAGGATTATCGGATGAACACAGGATGGGAGGATAACGAATTCAATATAATAGCGCTGGTTAGCGATGAAAACACGCACAGTGCATTGGCCAGTGGGGTGGATGAGCATGCCGTTGGCTCCACGGAGAGGCGAACCGGTGTATGGAGTTGTGACTTTGCGCAGGCGGGAACACAGGGCAAGGTGAATGACGGAGTAAGCGGCACCCGTGTCTATGAGAGCTTGAGTCCACACCCCTTCAACACACACTGTCAACATATTCGACGGGCGGTCAGGAGGAATTTTAGAGTTCGCACGGCAAGCAGCTTTCCCTCCAAAAACTGCTTCGTTTAGTTTTCCGGGCTAGGAGCGAAGGGCTGCGAGGCGGGACGAAGAGGTGATGAGCGGCGAAAAGGTGAAGGGGAGCGGCGGCGAGTAGAACGGGAGGACCGAGTGATATCCTGGGAGTTTGGAGGCGACGGGGAGCGACGGTAAATTTGGGAAAATGGCGAGGTGGAAGTATCAGGCTGGCGCACAGGTGCACGTTCGAAAGCAGCATAACCGCGTCCTTCATCTTGCTGTCGCCGGCGACAGACGCGTGAGACATGACCGCGGATCCCGCAGTAGCATCAAGTATGACGGGGAGTACGCCAGGCTGGAGCATAAGGCGTTGCTGGAGGACACGTAGCCACGGCAGCCACGTGACCGCAGACAGGCGTTGGAGTAGACGTAGGGACCGGGGCGGGTGGCCTCGATGCAATGTCGGCATAGGTGGGCGGGCGAGAAGGTGTCTGAGGGGTGGCAGGGGCTACGGCGCAGGTGAAAGCGGCCAGCTCATCTTTTATGACACTCCGCAAGTCAGGTGTAGCTGGCGGGATAATAAAGGTGGGAGGGCCGAGAGTGGTGGGCTGCCCGTAGAGTTCCTCGCGTATCAGTGCACGGATGACGGAACGGAGGTTCCCATCGACGAGGACGCTGCCATCACTGGGGTCTGGCTGAAGGCGGCATGACTGCAACTCATCCAGGCGCTGGAATGTGGAGGTAATGGCAGATACGCTGGAGGGGTTCTGGGCTATCAACGCGTAGAAAGCAACGGTCCCAATGCCCTTAAGAATGTGGCGAACGCGCTCCGACTCAGGCATGTCAGCACTAACGCGGCGGCAAAGAGCAAGAACGTCCTCGATGTAAGAGGTGTAGGACTCCCCAGGCTGCTGAAGCCGCGCGGCAAGCTTCTTCTTGGCTTGCTCAGAGCGGCCTGTCGGCGTGCCGAAAACTTGCCGCAGCTGCAGTGTGAATGTAGGCCAGTCGGCGATGTCATCTTCGTGAATAAGAAACCATGTCTTTGCGACGTCAGTCAAGTAAAAGACGACATTCAGCAGCTTGTGGGAGTCATCCCACCGGTTGAACGTATTGACCCTGGTGTAGTTGTCGAGCCAGTCGTCAACGTCGTCGCCACGAAGTCTGGCGAAGACCTGAGGGTCGCGTTGACGGCTGATGATGGTCCAGGCTGGGGCAGCCGCAGCAGCCGGGGAAGGCGACGGGGGTGAGCGCGTTCCGTTGCCTTCCTCCATACCTGAGGGCTGCAGACGCAAAAGACGGCCTGATCGGAGCTGCAGGGAGAGCGAAAGATGGGTCCAAGCGAGAGGTAGGGGATACGAATAGCACCTCCGCCACTTGTGGGCCACCGCTAGCACAGGCGTATTTTATTCGGGAACAGACGGGCACCCAGCGCGCGCTCCCCGGAGCCCAGGCAAGCGACGACGATGATGATGGGGATATACAGATGAAAGAGGTGAAAGTTCGCGCAAAGCGCTCACAATATTTATATTAGTGTTGTAGTGTCATTAACATAATTATTCGCAGGTTCCCAGTCTTTTCGTCTAAAAAACAACTCTTTTTTAGCGTCGTAATAAAGTTCAGAGTTCAATTTTTTAGGTGGCATAAGTATCCAACACGTGTTCAAGAACAACAGAGCAGTTGGAAGCGTAGAGCTGTTTTGAGTGCTTGCTAATGATCGAAGGCAATTTTTCTTTGTTAAAATTACTCCACTCATAGTTATGCAATGTCGTTTCTATGCGCCTGAAACACCGGTATTCAACATCACACATGTGTCTCTTACAAATCCGCCCTTTTCCCGTAGCCCGGACAACTGTAAAAAGACATGGGGGGGGGGGGGTATACGCGGATGCGTTTGCTACAAACAACAATTTCAAACAATGTCACATCATAAGACGAGCAAGCAACACTCTCTATAATCGGAGTAAAAAAAAAAAACTTTAGACATGTAATAAAATTTGACAAGACTTCGTACAACGTTTACAGCTGAAGCTTCGCTCTGAGGTTGGTTAGAATGTAGCATGGAGAGAAAAAAAAGACGTTTTCTTATGTCTTGCATTAACTTTTAATAGCCTGTCCAGCCTTGGATGCCTTCACACTCGCATGCGTTCGCAAATATCTTTTTCCCGTCAGTCCAGGTGGTTGTCACCTTAAATTTGCTCGTTTACAACTGGTTCTATCACAGCCAATAAAAATTTGTTAATGTAAACACTAAAGTGCTAAGGCGGGAGAAAATATTTGGTAGCTTAGCGGTAAATCTTTCTGCTGCTGCAACAAAGAGAGTGTTCTTTATTCCAGACGCGTTCCATTTCGCGCATTTTTTTTTATTTTAGTCCCCTTGTATTACGTACACTCGATAAAGATCAACCAATACCTCCACCATATTTTTATGCAGGCGACAACCTGCTTATACCAGTAGGTTTCTTAACTTTTTCTAGCACCACTCGGTATTACTCCTAAGAAATTTTATTTTCCGTGCGAATAGTTTGCTGAGGCCTTGGAGAAGATAACGAGTGTGGATTGCAACCACAACGCTAATGGTAATTGTTCTGTAGGAATGTAAAAATTTTGCTTATTTACTTGTTCATAAATAAAGCTACGCCACTTTTAAGGAATTTTAGCAGTGTGGGAAAAGAACAAACTATAAAACACAACACAACGGCAAAGCACAAATAAATATTCGCAGATTGAATCAAAATTAGTTACGACCGAAAACAGGCGTATCAACGTTCATTGCCGAAGGAGGGAAGAAACTGATGTGAGTTATGACTTCATAACAAAGTGTGAAAATTGCTTATACAAAGTGTGCAAAGGAATAGAAATTTGATCATCAATCCAAACTAGATTTTTCTAATGAATATTCCAGGATTCCTTATAGTTGTTATATTAAGAATGGGAGTGATGTAGTTGGTGCTGCAGCGTCGTTCCGTAATGTTTAGCTGAGTGTAGACATAGCAATCCGTGAATAAAAATTCGATTTGCCTTTCCCGGCAAGCATTTATGTCGGTTTCTACACCTCATAGCGCCATGTGCTGGGGACGGATATAAATATTTTTCTCAGTCCTCCATAGTTCCATTTTCTTGCTATTAACAAGGGCCAAGCCAAGGATTTGTTCGGCGGCTTGCTATAATCAGCTGCTCAGATGTAGGTCGTCATACCAAACATAACACAGAGTGAATATTACAAACACTTAACATGTTAGTTGCACCTATGATGACGCCTCTATAACTCTCCGGGCACACGCTAACGTCAACTGATTTTGAGCGCGTAGTTACAATAGGACACTGCGAATTTTAAAACTAGTCTTTCGACCTCTTATTATAGTACCGCACCAAAGTAACCTAAACCTAACGTGGCGGACAGATTTTAATATAAAAAGAACATTTAGCAAAAAAAATGAAAATAAAAAAGGAAGTAGCATACATTTTCCCAGCATAACGAGGTGACCGAAGGACGTGATCATTTCATCTAATCAATAATATTTCTAAAGCCATGAAACTGAAACCTTATAAGTGCGCTCTTGTGTTTTGCGAACCATCGTCCTCCTGCAACTTTGCCCTGTAGTATGCGACACCATATTGTTAACTAAGCATTGCCGCCACGGTGGCTCAGTGGTTATGGTGCTCGGCTGCTGACCCGACGGACGCGAGTTAGATTCCGGGCGCGGCTGTCGCGTTTCGATGGAGGCTAAATTCTAGACGCCCGTGCCCTGTGCGATTTCAGTGCTCATTAAATAGCTCCAGGTTGTCGAAATCTCCGAAGACTACAGTGTCCTTCATAGCCTGAGTCACTTTGAAACCTTAGAGCCCATAAACCACCCAACCAACTAAGCATTTTGATCAGGTGCATGTCCATTCTCTCTATGTATTTGTTTACTTTCTCATCGCATTATTCGAGTCTAAATCTTGCAAAGACCAGTTTGAGGTCCAGTAGCTCAACTGAAACTTTCAAAGTCACAATGCGACCGCCACGCTTGAAAAAATACGGCGACCGTGGAGACCCTGTCCCGGCGCTAGAAATAGTTCGCAAATTGGATCTCGCTGGGCAGCTGTGGCAGGAAATTGGCATGGTGGCAGCGAGCCTCTATCCTCCCTCTCTTTACCTATTTCCCTTCCCTTTTCTTGTTCTAACAACAAGCAGGCAGTGGTCATGGTGGCTTCGCCACGAGCACACATGCCTGTGTCATCCTCCTTTTCGCCATTTCCTTAAAACAAACGAATCGGGAGTATATGTACCATCATCACGTCCGGTTATTGACTCTGCGACCTAAAGAACCAAACAGAGCTTGCATGGTACGGGAAGTTAAGAAAACTGAACCCTACTTCCTATCATAGGCGGCTGTTGAGCCACTGATGATGTTGGCACGTGGCCTCCTTAAGTGGCCGCTGTGGCTCCGCTGTGATTCCGAAGCAGGAATAGGCCGGCGTTTCTTTCTGATGACTTAGTTGAAGCCGCACGCGCAGCACCGCAGCTTCTGCTCGTGTTGTGTCAGCAAAGTATGTGGCGTTGGTGTCGTCCAGGATGCAGTGTATGGGCTGTTTTAGAAGCATTTTGCTCATCATCTTTCTAAGTGGACATAAAGTCGGACGAGAAGAGGCGTGCTGCATCATAAGATGACACTCGGCTATGCGACAGGATTTAGATCGGACCCGCACAAGGCGCCAGTGAAACTTCGGAAATAGATGGGCATGCATTCTCTCCTGAGGGCTCTGGGTCTGCCGGGAGGCTTGGAAACTGTTCTGTGCAAGTTTCAGGCTGAGCAGCAGAGCATGAAGAGCGTCTCTTGCTGAAGCTTGCCGGTTAAAGTACCCCAGGTGGTGGAAGTTTCCGGAGCCCTTCACTACTGTGTTCCTCATAGCCTGAGTCGCTTCGAGACGTTAATCCCCCATAATCCAAACCTTTTGGATGGTGGTTGGGATGTCATCCGGCAGCAGCGAGAAACAATTAGGCGTCACCTGCTTGCTTAAGATTAGTGGCTGAGCCAGTGGCGAAACAGTGCCGAAGGGCGGTGCTGCAGTATTGCTTGTACTAGGAGGCTTTAGGAGGCTCCAACCGACGTCTTGGTCTTCGCACTCATACCCAGCCATTCTGGACAAAAGCATTTTTGAGTGAGGAACTATTTATGAACGCTATTTTTAGATTTCAGTAAAACAATCAGCATATCTGCAGATCACCCAACGGCAGTCTCGATTTTTTTTCTGTTAACGTTTTTGGTGCCTTAAAAAGCGTTTCCTTTCGGTTTTCTATTGGGAGTCCTAACTCTTGGATGCGACCGATGGAAACAATTTAACGGAAAGATTTTGCTACATGTCAGAAGAATGAACCAATACCTTCCATATTACCATAAAAGTATCTTATAATTTTCCTGTTCTCAAAAATTTTGTCCGAAATTGCTGGACTTGAGTTCCGCATGAGCTTTAAATTAAGCGCGGCGAAAAGCGCCGATGCTCCTACCCTTCATCGCGTGAAACTTGCTTTTAACGCTGTCATCGAGTTGTTTTGTTCTGGGGACGTAAACTTTTTCAATTAGTTGCTTTGGAAGTATTCAGCTCATTGATGCAGCCCGACTACCGTCTCCACCTCGCGACAGTATACATATAGTCGTTAAAGCGGTTGCAATAATGTAAGATGCGTTTTTCTTATTTTAAGATTTCTTTAAGTGGTAGTGAGGCCACCCTTGTGTACAGATTTGTGTTCGATGCAAACATGTTATTCGCATATACCAAGCAGCTCTTGAGGCTCATAGTTCGAGGCGACAGACGCAGCACTGCTTTCACGGAGCACTAAAATAGATCTTTTTTATTGACTCTTGTCTTCAGCTTTATTGCTCTAGTCTCGACACAGAGAACACACTATCATTTCATCACTACTATTCCCCCATTTAAGCCGCCGTGATGGCTTAGTGGTTATGGCGCTCGGCTGCTGAACCGAAAGACGCGGGTTCAATCCCGGCAGCGGCGGTCGAATTTCGATGGAGGCAAAATTCTAAGGCCCGCGTACTGTACGATGTCAGTGCACGTTAAAGAACCCCAGGTGGTCGAAAGTTCCGTAGACCTTCACTACGGCGTCTCTCATAGCCTGAGTCGTTTCGGGACGTTAAAACCCTATAAACCAAACCAAACCTTCCATCTTTCGCCGTAATTGCAAGGCGTGTCTTTTATATTCATGAATATTTGCTTAACACCACAATGCAGTCGTTAGCTACGCGCTGACGCCAGTTGCATATCTCATAGCTGCTGGCTTTTTTTCTAAAGCCAATGCTTTACTGGCGTAGTCAAGTCAATATCTCTGGCGCCGCAATTTTACCTTCAAGTGGAGGAGCGGTGGATGTGTGGCAGCAACGTGACATACCACATCAATCGCGGCCACCGTGCCAACCACTGCTCCGACCGCCACCTTGGTATCATAGCCTTGGAAGTTGTGACACTTGACTCGCCCTTTGCTGGAAAGAGGAGCCGGCGCCGCTTTCGACGGCATTCGCGGAAATCCCTTCTTCCTTCTGTGCTTAGCTGGTTGCTCTACAAGACTCGCTTCGCTCTGTAGCCGCAGTTACCTTGCTTCCTATTGTCATGCGCGCTGATGCCCTTCAAGCAACACGTCTACTTCGACGCGTCAGTCGCAGCTCAGAAATCTGCGTGAGCATACACCGTCTGGAGGCTCGCATCCTGCAAGTCATTCGAATTCAGTGGGTCCCACATGACCTGCTGAGTTCACAACGCTATGCAGATTCCGCAACCCGCTTGGCTACCCTACCCACATCAATGCCTCAATTCCTCAGTATGGATGATGCTACCCTCCTTCTGACAAGAACGGAACACCTCCGGCGCCGCACACGTGCTCTCGTCCCTCCGTGTGCGATAACCCTCCCCCGCGGTCTTACCCGTGCCGAGCAGGTTGTGCTTCGGAGGCTCCAGGCCGGGGTTGCCCTCACTCCTGCCGTCACTCAGACGTGGCAACACTTCCGCTACTTTCATCTACGCCAAAGGTGTCCTGTCTGCAACTAGCAAGGTACTGAGGCTGATACTCACCACTTGTTGCGGGTTTGCCCGGCGCTGAAGCCAACGAGAATTCGACACCTCGCAGCAGCTTGTCTCCACCCAAACAACCCGTCCTCATATATTGCTTGGACGCAGGGGCCACATCACCGCTCCCTCCTCGCCTTCATTAGATCGGCCAACCTTTTATCCTTCATTAAAACCTACCCGCTGTTCACTTTGCCTTTCTACCTTCCGGACTCTCCTTTGCCCTGAGGTAATAACGTTAAAAAAAACCTGCCTACTATGGCAGGTGGCGGTTAAATTAAGGACTGGTCGCTCGGGAGGAGCAACCTGGGCTACACAAGGTCCACCGCTGGGAGCACCTGCCACCGCAGGAAAGTGGCGCATCGCTGAACCACTGCGCCACAGCGCCAGAAGGGGCATGAGGACTGCCTCGTAGAGACTGGCGTTCTTCATATATAGAAATTAAATCATTACGCTATCGCGTCAACACTATTAAGGTGGAGCTTAAGTGTCCCCTCTAATTCTTCAGGCAAGCATCCCACATCCGTGCATTTTGTTCATTCACATAAAATTATTTTGCCGCTACTCGGTTTTACTCTAGCGCTTTCTCACGCCCGACTTGACTAAGCTTCGATGATGCCGCGAAGGCTGTTCGTCTTTCCTTAGCCATCGCACCATTCTTCAAGAGCAAACACGCTTCTAGAGGCGTTATTCATACAGGTTTCACACATGTGCTACAAATTCAAGCACTGGAAGGGGGCCACCGCGAGCAGCATTTCCTCTCTTATCGAAGCTTACTGCATATTTGGAGCTTATTTGGTTTTGTGATTTAGCGTCGTAAAATATCGCAAGTGCAATCGAGCCACGTATTTTATTTTAATTTGGCAGCCATGGTAGGCTTCTTTGGCTCTGAAAAAAACTCTAGAAATTAAGTTATGTATACTTCCGCCTTGCAATATCCGCACAATGCGAAATCTCACATTTAAAACTGTCTCTCGCACTTGCTGGACACATGAACGCAGCCTGATACGGCACAGCACTTGGGCATCGTATGCATATCGCCTTTATCAATATGGGACCATCCAGGCTGGTAATTGTAGGAGAAAAAAATACCAACGGCATAATTCCGGTGCATAAATATTCGCCAACAACCTTTGAAAGCAAGACCGGGAGAAACGTTCATACGAAATATTTTTAGGTGTAACGCTGTGTAGAATTGACTGGCAGTTTGCGGAAGCAAGCAATGCTTAAAGCAGTTTTTTCTTGTTTTTATTGTCTTTGTGGCTCTCTTAGGGACGTTTGTATGCATAAAAAAAAAGATCTAACGAAGTCCAGAGAAGACCGGTTATGTGAACCTTGCATCCAAGCAGCATAATACACGACACTGTCCTGTAAGAAGACTGCGGCGGTCAGATGCCCAATTCACGCCGGTTTCGGTCGCGGCGACACCCACAGCAGTTGGAATTTGCCTCAATTTACTTTTCAGGACAAGCCCACTGGACCTTCCCGGACGGACAAATTTCCAGTCATGGCCGGTATGTGGGCAGCTGTGACGCTAACCATTCGAAGCGCGCCTTCCTGAGTGTGATTGAGTCAGCGAAGTGTTACCGCACTCAGAGGGAATAGATCACATCTCCTGCGTCGTACTTTCGCACAAAAAGGGGGTGGTGTCGTTCCTGCTTAATACATGAGGCGGTGAAGAAGGAGGGGAGGGGGGGTCTTCAGGCAGACAGATGGCGACATCTGCATGGCTTTGTGAGCAGAGAGGGAGAAGACCCACTATATAAAAATCGGTTCAAAGATATTTACCTCAGAACGATGCATGTTTTTACAAATAATCGAGCTGCGACTGAAGCGTTGAAGTAGGTGTACGGCTTGCAGAACTTCTATGCAGATCGCTATGCTCCATAAGAAGCATGTCAAAGAGGCCACAGAAGAATGGATCTTCTGTACTGCTGCCTGCTTCGTACGAAAGGACAAAACAAAGTTCCGTGATTTTAAACAAACAGGATTCTGGGGTGGGCTAGTTTGTTCATACTTTCTACGAAACAGATTAACACAGCGCAACGGAACGAGTGCAAGATAGAAAAAACGCAAAACACGGGACAAAGAATTTTTATTAAAGAAAGGCTGGCAAGGGTGATGAACAAAACGTCAGAAAAGTGAAATACCCTTCCAGGATCTATTGTCAAAATATCTGATAATTCTGTGTTTATAAACTAACCTGCTGCTGACATAAACATAATAAGATTTCAGCATTGTCATTTCTGTTTCTCTTTTTAGTTCACCTCCTGATCCAGCCAATCTTTTTAAATCCTTGTTGTGAAGCCGCTTTTTAGCACAATTTCAGTGTTTTTTTTCCTCACGTTTGCAAAATTGTCGTTATGTCCTCTATGTTTACGTGTTATCTGAGTGTTTTCTTTTCTTTTGTGAACTCTTGCTATATGCAGTGATTTTATTTTATTGTTCTGATGCGATCTTTTTCTTTTGTTTCTTTGAACCTCATTTGTACAGTTAAATTTAGATGTATATAAACTGCTTTTTTGTGTTCAGCTTTCCTATAAAATTCACTCCCCTCTGTAATACCCTGAGGACCCCAAGTTAATAAAATAAATAAAGAACAATCAATATGCTGAGCGTCAATGCTCTCACAAGAAATTTATGACCATGAAACACTACTTCGTACGCTATACTTGCCAAGCTTTAATCGCTGGTGGGGCCCGACGAAATACGAGCGCGCATTCAACACAGCAAATTATGCGGCTATTATGACTTACCTTATGCAAGAACTCAATTAAGTTTTTTATCTGTATATGTCCATTGTGGCACTACTGTTGACGAATTGTGGCCATAATTTAAAGAGCATGTGATACGCTGCATCACAAGCTGCAAGCAAGCACAACCTGTGGATCGCCCGAGAAATAATTCACATGAAACGAAAAGTTAATATTTAAGGAAAATAAATAGACAACGAGCCAACTTAAAATTGATTTTAATATTAGCCCTAAATTTTCCTCGTAACATCATCATCGAGGCCTCTCAACTAAGCAGCCTGTACTGCTATGGCCCTAAGTTATTAAAGTCTGCACCATTGCAACACAAAATAATTATTCTGCTTATTTTTCTTTGGAGGGGAATGTGACTATATACGATACTAAACGGTGAAAAAAAGGCAAATGAAAAGGGGCGGTGGCAATTTTGTTGTACCACAAAAAAGAAGATAATATCACCAAAAACAACATGCAGTTCCAGTGCCTCCTGTTTCGTAGTATAAGTTGCAATAAATTCATTCGATGCACTTTTTACATCCTCAGATTGTGGATACATAAAATCACGGAAGACCTAATGAAGCAGGAAAGCAAACAGTCGTCAAGAAAAATTCGTACTGGGCTCTCCATCACTGAAATAATGACATGTTATTAAAATGCATTGCGTGCTCGTTAAAGCTTTGTTGAGTACCGTGCTATTGCGGCCTATAAGCAGCTGGACGCACGCGTCACGATTTATCCTCGCTTATAAAAGTAACAACCAGCGGTCTTGATTCTCGTAAGTGGTCAATGTCAAGCGATACCAAGAGCACCGCATTGCTCATCTACTGTGTATATCTCTGTATTTTTCGTAAATTTATCACTCATTTCCTTAACATGTTCGATGTACCGAAAGGGCCTCCTTTAGACGTACTACTGTCGCTTCGTTGCAAACAACTGCTTATAACACCTACAGATATAGTCACAGAGCTTTCCGAAAGACGATTTAACACGTTTGCCGGCGTCTTACGATTACGCTTTCCTCCCGATGGGAACTACTGCGGCGCCAGGAAAACAATGCACATTCTTCAAGCTCCTAAAGTACAGCCTAAGGCTTGGACTGCATTTCTGAATTTATAATATAACACTACTTCTGAGAATGAGAGTACTGGCATGACTTCCTGGTTTCCACATTTTGGGCGCATCTCAAGAGAGTTCATTTTACGTAGCCGCTGCGTTGCCTCAGGGGTTATCGCACTTGACTGCAGACCCGAAAGACGCGGGTTCGATCCCGGCCGCGGCGGTCGAATTTTTATGGAGGCGCAGTTCTAGAGGGCCGTGTACTGTGCGATGTCAGTGCACTTTAAAGAATCCCAGGCTGTCGAAATCTCGTCAGCCCTTCACTACGCGGTCCCTCATAGCCTGAGTCACTTTGGGACGTTAATCCTCCACAAACCTAAACCTAAGGTTATTGTAAGCAATTGCGTGACGAACAAAGAAACCAGTGAAAATTGGAAGGTAAGTAACTTAAGCGCCATTCTCTGAGACGGGCTCCAGTTTGAAATCCACAAGATATTTCCGGGAAGCAGAATTTTTGCATCCTTTAAGCATGAAATTGTAGAATAGCAGTGAAAAACGAAGTCTGATTTCTTTTCAAAATATAAAAGCTACGCTGGCTTCGAGGCATCCGAGCATTACGAAAACAATGGGAAGGGCTCAGAATGCGGACATGAACGCGGAAAAGGCAAAATTACGGCAAATATAGTAAGTTTCTATAAAAAAGCCTCTCGTACGCACACCTGTTGGAAACCCTGAAATCGTGACATGCGACCAGCGGCCGCCGCAGCGGGAGACACAGTCGGAGCTTATAAGGTTCGAGGGCACCCATATCCCACTGCTTTTACGTTGTTCGCTGCACCTGCTACGGACAAGAACCCGAGAAGCTCTGCACATTGAAGTGTAAGAGGTGCAGGAAATCAAACATGTACATCACGTGACAATCTCTTCAACCTCCGACATTTGCTGTCTGCCCCATCTGCGTGCACCACATCTTTAGATGGAACCAGTTCCTTGTTATACAAACTGCTCGCATTTAGACACGTCAGTTCCTACAACTCTCGTTCCCACAAAAGCAGGAGGACCAACACAGCCATCAATCCGCATGTTATACAAGGTGAAAGGTCAATTCGAATCACGCTCGTCCATTTGCGTCAAGAGCGACAGTGTCTTTTTAATGCATCACTCTAACCGTGGCTTCCGTGCCGACAAGCGCGAACGCTGGCATTCCTTCAATGGCGACCTTTTTACACATACAGAGAAAAATGAAGCCTTTAATTTTACGCAGAGCGTGCAGTTAGTGCCCCTGGATTAGCGTAACGCAACTTAGCATCGTCAGCGGAGTTAGTTCAACAGCGCATAGATGACAGTGACTGGCAATGACCGAAGGGCGCAACGGGTCGCGTACTGACGCTCGACGGTTGCTTACGGATTCAGAGGCGAGTTCTTAAGAAGAAAGAAAACAGCTGATGCGGGAACCAAAACGGCAAAGCGTCTGGACGGGCAACCATGCATCGACAGTGGTGGTGGACCACATGTCCTGGGACACTGAAGAAGAAACAAACAGGGCGATGTCCGATCCGCGCTATGAGGTTAAAGCAGCCGAAGCGGTGAGAGAGGTGGGACCGGTGCTGCTCGTGAATGAATTGCCCTTCGCAGGACGTGTTGTCTGGTTGGAAACACCATAATGCTGCTTCGATGTAGGTCAGATGGCCTGTAACAGGAATGGGTTCAATATACCGAGGCCTTGTTTTACTTTTTATGGCGGCTTGCTTTGATTTCTAGGGCCGTTGGACGTTTTCCAGCCAGCTATTTTTGCCTCCTTCTGGATTTATCCAGAAGCTGCCGTGAGAACCTCAGAACAATCGGCTTAGAGCCGCGTATTCACGCGGGAAAGATGCGGTGCAGCGTGCGCTTTCTTGAGACACGAGATGTCTTTGTGGGCCTATCTTAGCGCCGCAGGACAATGATCATATTGTTAACAACTGATGTTGTGCTTTGCTCTTTCGTATTCATGATTCTTTCTAAGGGTGTGCTGCGCTGAAATACTTTTTTTTTTTGTGCCGGTGTCGGTTGCATCTGCTCACTGTGACCTTTAAAAGAAAAATCTCATATTTCAAGTTTTCGCAGTTTCCGTATTGAAAAAAAGACCGATATTTGCACAAAAAATTCTAACAGAAATAAAATTACATACAAAAATAAATTGTCCTTGCCGGCTATGACTGATGGCCAGCAGAGTGGGTTTTTCCTATGCTAACTGAAGGCATTGTCCTGGCGCGTGTCTTGCGAACAGAAAATGTCCTATACATCCAAACTCTCAGTTTCTCAATCCACGCCTGCATATCTTGAATCCTGCAGAACAGCTGCGTTCACCGCCTTGTGTTCCCCTGCATTTAGCCGAAGTGTACAATTGCTGTCTTTTTCTATATTAATTGAGGCTGAGTGCTAGGCTTACCAATTGTTCCTCATTGGTGTGAAATCAAGCTGACTAGAAAATGCGAAATGAGTATTCTCCTATGCTTCGCACAAAAGACATAAGTGCTGGGTGGCGGCAGCAACATTCCGTCTATGAGATCTCCTACACATTCCTTATTTATTGCCAGCCGAATGTGCAGCTGTAAGAGCCACTTCAAGAGAAAAGATACGAAAGGAGCAAATGGCAAAATGAAAGAGAGATTACCTTCCCAGCCCCTCTCCTTACATCTCTTCTGGCTGATGCCAGCAGTGCACGCCAAAAACACTCAAAATTTATGCATTGTGTTTAGAGAATCGTCCGTCGTGGCGTTGAAACCAAATGCGGAAACAATTACTCATTGCCATCCAACAAAGTGCCAACATACGGCTGTAAGCCTTTCATTGTACACTTATGGCGGTGGTTGGCCGGATATAAATTATTAATTACGTGGCTAATACCCTCATTTTGCTACCACCATTCATATGCCATTCTTCAATTTACAGCGTTTCCTATCACTTTTTTTCTTGCACATGTTATGAAATCTACGGCCATATGGAGTGCTCTACGTTTAGCAGATAGATTAACGTTCATGGTAATATGTGGTCTGTGGTCTCATAAGATGTCTAATAGATGATGGAAAGGAAAGTTTCGAAGCTGGTGCAAATATATTGATGGATAACTGTAAATTCATCCACACGTATTTGGAGCCATAATTCTCGTCACTACCTATCTGAAAGTTAATGGTTTGGCTACAAATCATGTGATGTCAACGTATTCACAGTAAAAAGTAGCTGTAAGAGGGGCGGCAGAAAGCTAGGTGGGCAGATGAGATTAAGAAGTTTATGGGTATAGAGTGGGCGCAGCTGGCAAATGACAGGGTTAATTGGAGAGACATGGGTGAGGCCTTTGCCCTGCAGTAGGCGTAGTCAGACTGATGATGATGATTACTTTACACCCGGCTATCTCTGAATACGATTGATAGTGTGATGACGCCATCAGCACCGCATCAATGCCAGTGGATCAATTACAGAGCACCACCAGACTTGAAAAATATCAGGACCACAAAAATTTGAAACTTGGCCCACCCACAGAAGTTTCAAAGGAGCACCAAAATTTTGGAAGCAGACCTACTTTATATAATAGATTGATTCAGATTAGTGGAAGTATTAGGTTGTATCACTTGATCAGATTAGGATTATCTCATATGGCAATCCAGTTGAATATACTTGGATATACCAAAAGGTGATGACTCAAGAATACCATGTAAAGGAAATGAAACCGGTTCCAACCATAGAGAGCGTCAGATACGGTACAGGCGACCTAAATGCTTTGGATTTTTCTTCTTTACGAACATGCTTAAAAAAAGCCTCCGACTTTTTTAACCTATCATGTGATTCAGCTAGGGTCTAGAATAATGCCAAGATATCCAAGGAACCAACTTCTGGTTCAATCATACCAAATCGAATAATACCTTGAATAGAAATGGGCGAGCATTTTTTGCCCCTGTGCATTGTCTCTTTTGCTCTTCAGATAAAGCAAAATAGAATGTATGACATTATAAATTGCAATAATTATAACTGCTTTATTTTTAAGATAACTTTTTCTGATTTATCCAGTGTGATGCCAGGAGGCCGATAGTGACAAATAAACTGGAACAGAGACAAATAAACTAGAACAGAATGATTTTGAAATTTTTGTCGCATATTGCTCCCGTGAGCCAAAAGTATTGTAGTTTGCATAGCGCAGTGGCGTGGACTGTCACAGCTCATAAGCAGCACATTTTTCGCATTTTCTTCGACATGAAATGTGAATGTTTAGTGTTTCCCATTCCGGCGTTAGTTTTTTCTTAAGGACTATTTTTCTCTTTTCATGATTTATAAAAATGCTCGAAAATGTTTCTTCTACATAGGGTTGATCAGACACCATTGCCCTCAACTTGAAAGCACGGGCGTGATTTAGAAAAAGAGTGTTATTTAAAATATTATATTCCGATATTTTTCTCTGCTAAGTCAGGAGTAACCAGCTTTTTCAACTGCAGCCTGTACCTTCACAGTTAATGATGGTATTATAGTGTTCACAGTTTTCGCTCACAAAAGTTAGACATAAAAACTTGTTTCATTGCTGTTCATTTAAAGGCACGCTTCTCTATATGACATACTGACCGGGGGGGGGGGGGGGGGGGGGCGTGCGAAGACATTTTTTAGAAAAGAAGCTCGGTTATGTTTAATAAAATTGCGTGGCCAAAAAAGTGGCTGAAATTTGCCTGAAAGAGCGTCTTGTTATAAGCACTGAAAAATTGCCATAAAATGTTCTGATCTGAATAACGTAGCATTTTGTTCAGAGTCATCTCGGTTCATCTACATCAATTAAGCTGCAAATTAGGAGCGCTTCTACTCAGGACCAGTGGCTGCCCTATTCTTCAAGGTCATTCGATGTGAACCGCAGGTAACATTAAAGAGTAGCGCTGAATATTTCGTTCGATGTGTTGAAAAAATTTTGTTCCTCATGTTCAATTCAAGGCAGTAAACAATAATTTCTCCCTCTAGAAGTGATATGATGACATGTAAGTTGAATAGAGACCTTTTTTTGCTCCCAAATCTCAAGTCGTCTTTGCGTGTTAGATTGCAGGAATCACGGTGCCCGAGTGTATAAGAAGTATATTTACAAGCAACGCCAAGTGCCAAGAGCATCAGTACAGACACCACAGACCTCCAGAAGGAAAATGATCAAACCCAAATCAATAAGGGACGAGGCAGGTGGACCCAATGTCTCCTCAACAATTGTCCGTACGTTGGCAAGAAGTATTTAGGGAACTGGACCGAGCACAGTTGCGGGTGAAAGGTAATCAAGAACACCTCTTTATTCGATTTGCTGGTGGCATTGCCGTGCTTTGTAATTTAGGCCATTTCGTGATAAAATTCATATGGTCTTCGTGCTCTACAGAAGATTATATGGTTTTGATATCATACAAGGCCCATATTACAAGCAGTGCGTGTTAATTGAACATGGGGAATCTGTCTGCGGTTTTGCTTGTCTTTGGTTGATCACACCGTTATACGACCCAGGTTGCGATTCCTGTATGCCGGCGCTTGCCTACCGCTTTTCAGAACTAGGACAAAAAACCCGGCGTTCTCTGCGCCACCCTTGAGCCGCATGGGAGCCTTCAACATGCGTTGTTGTTGTGTTGTGTTGTTGTTTTGGGTTTAATGGCGCATAAGCAACTAAGGCTATCATGCGCCAAGCTCAAGGTATTCAACATGCGATTAAACCGATTAAACGCACACAATCCGGTTATCTTAGATTTGCAAACATGCGCATATCTCTTCCGCAACCCGAATGAGCTTCAAAGCCTATAAGACATATCTTGGAGGAATAATGTAATAGGGAACAGAAATGGAGATAGCATATTTACTTTCGCTTCCAGTGATGATGCCAGTACGGGCCACTACAAAAGAAGCAGCGCTTCGGCGACTTCATCTTGTCCGCCGTGGTGGCTCAGCGGTTAAGGTGCTTGGCTGATGGCCCGAAAGACGCGGGTTCGATCTCGGCCATGCCGGTGGAATTTAGATGGAAGCAAAATTCTAGAGGCCTGTATACTGTTTGATATAAGAGCTCGTTAAAGCTCCCCAGGTGGTCGAAATATGCGGAGACCTCCACTACGGCACACTGACATTGCACAGTACACGGGCCTCTAGAATTTCGCCTCCATCGAAATTCGACCGCCGCGGCCGGGATCGAACCCGCGTCTTTTAGGCCAGGAGCCGAGCACCGTAACCACTCAGCCACCGCGACGGCACACCATATTACTAGCCCATGGAGTTCTTATATACTAATTTGAAAGAAAAATTGGCGAAAGGTCTTTGGCCTTGAGTTCTTTTTGTGAATTGAGTGCTTCATATAGTGGAGTGGTGCAAAGTTAAAACGGTACATATAGCGAAGAAAATTTCTTAAATGATAGAAAACAGGAGATAGAAGTAGAGAGCAGTAACCTTTTTATGTCACTAGTGCACACCATATGCGTAGTCAGTTGCAGTAACAGTATTGTTAGTCCTTTTAACTTTAATATATTATCATGCCGGTGTTGAGAGCAGCCGACGTCGGAAATACTGGAAGGCGCTCGGTAGATAATGAAATAGCCGGAGCATATAGTTTTCAAGCCAAACAAATTGACGACGATAGCTGTGACTTTATACAGCGGCAAGTTTGAGCTCAGGCTGAAGCTTCTTTGGGCTGCCCGCATCCCCACTTGGGGCCTGTCCACTTGTTCAAGCTGAGCCTCAATCGCTGCCACGTGCAGAAATCAGAAGGTTTAAAATAGATACGAAAGTAAAGATTGAAAGAAAGGACGCGCGTCGCAACGACCATAAGTCTTTTCATAACACTGGTATTCTTCTGGAAATTCTCTTTTCCAGAAGGGCGACAATTTCGACGTCGATCTGGAGGTCGCCTTTCAACTGCAAGTCAAAGTGACTGTTCGATTGATGTTCTTAGCAAAATGTTTCAGCACCCTGCAGAATGCTGTAAAAATGCTCTGAGCTACGTAGGTACTTACCTCCAATCGTCGTTTGGCTGGCGACGCTTTAATGGCTAAGAAAGCGCTACCTTATTCTTTCGACGTAGGTCATGCGTCGTCGGGAGTAGAGGCTAAATGTTAGATAACGTTTCTACAGTCGCATACTTTTGCCAAGTGAACGTCGGCATTAACAAATTGGACATCAAATTTTGCTGGGGGTTGCGGCTTCTTGCATCCGCCCTATCTAAAGGCTACGCCGATTAAATTTATCTATCCAATCGACCGGCTCATCTTCAATATAGGTATAGGCTACAGGCACTATAGCGATATTATTCTAGGATTTCGAGCTCCAAAATTACTGAATCACACATGCCCTAAAGTAGGAAAACTCAAGGTGGTTTTCCTTGATGTCTACCGCTTGCCGCTAGAAACAGAATACCAAGAAAAAGAATACAAGATAGGCCAGGCAGCTGGGATTCAGAGCTTTCTCTTCGAAACGGCGACGGAAAGTGTTACTGCGACGGCAGAATACATTTCTTTACCTGGAATTTATTATGAAAAAGACATTTTCTTTGTAAGCGAACTATGAACAATCGAACCAGGAGGCGACAGTGAATTTATATTTCCATCCAAAATAAGCGAGACGCCTGTTTACTTTGCAGCCAAGGAAAAGCAAGTGATGAAAAGTGAGTGCTTGACTGGAAGAAACTTTTTTTTTCTGCGCAGGATATTCTTAGTGGCGGCAAGCAAAAGGACGCGACAGGATGACAGATGATTGCTGCTGGCCAGTTTGATGATGAACTCAGGTTTAATGGCACATGCACACGGCAGGAGATTGGCCAGGAGCAAGCACTCGATCCTGTGCCAGAACTCAATTCGTCGTCTTCTAGTCCGGTACACAAAGGGGCCTTCACGCCAGGCCAGCAGCCACTATATAGCATCACCGCCATCTGTCATCATGTTTCGTCATTTGGCTGGCAGACACGTAACAATGTAACAGCTCGTATATGTCCCTTAAATTTCGCTTCTCAACTACGTTCAGAAATAAGCTTTGGTTGGATTTACAAAAAATAATAAAGCATGTGGACTGGTTATTATACACGATATTTAACACTAAGCTCTCCGGATTAGAAAAAAAAATACCATTGGTAGTACACAAAAGCAATAATTGTAAACTGGTTATGCGGCCAGGCGGACACCCAGAGTGAGGAAGATTGCCAATATAAGGTGAGGAATTAACTTCAATCAATAACTAACTTCTTATTCACTGCAGTTAGCAATATGTTTGTATTTGAAACTTACAGGCAGTAGCAATAAAATACTATTCTAAAGTGTACAACTTCGTACGCTCCTGTATCCTGAGATATGCAAGTCTGAATTCTCAGCCCGAACTATGTGACTACGCATGCACGACCGCGGCGTTCGGAATGAAGCTCCCCCCCTGATGTGACGCAGCCGTTGCCTGTGGCGCTTGGCCTTATATGAATATGGTGTTACAGGAGACGGTTATGAATTTCCGCTCTTGGTCAACAGTGTGGTATCGGTGCGCTGGACGGATGACCAAGAACTATAAGTTAACACCACCGCCTGCAGCTCCGCATTCTTGTCGGGCGAAGCTCCATACGCAAGAACTGCGTCACATCGGGGAGGAGCTTCATGCCGAACGCCGCGATCTCTCACGCATAAACTGAAAGTATGGGCTCAAATTTTAGACGGCATAGTTTACGGCACATGCGCATTGCTAAAATTGTACAAAACAGAATAGTCCTTAAGTGCAATTGCCTCTAAATATGAATATAATGCGTACGCTATTTGTAGTGAATTAAAAGTTCATCAGTGAATTTTATGCAATTCTTTAGATTTTGAGGCCAATTTTTTCATTGTTTATGTATGCCTGGCAATTTGCATTATTGGTCGTTTTGTACTGCCCTTCGCATTTTTTACGTCCCTAAAGTGTTATCTTTAACAGCCTGTCGGTACTCTTAGTAAGCGCCCTGCATTTTTTTTTGCGTTATCATTTACAAGGGTAAAGTAACTGATCGGATGGTTCAGGAATACTTACCCTGGTTAGGACAATTCTTTCTATAGCGCTTTACAATCATATTCCACCAACAAGTTTACGGTACTTATATACCCGGCTTATTACTTTAATAATTTTTGGACGATCACGCTACACCGCTGCGCTTCTCACTGCTATGCTCTTGTGCAACACGCCTTGAACAAACACTTCACATAAATAACAGCTCTGAATCCGCACTCTCTGAAGCTTGTAAGTCTCATCATACGCACTTATACTACCCTTAGCATCAGTACAAGGTTTCCAGTAGACTTCAGCGACCTTTCGAATATTTTCAGCAGAATCTCTGTCCTAACGCCGCATTCACAAGCAGCTTGTGGCAGCGCTTAGGAAAAGCCATCAGTACACATTGTCACAACGGTAGCTAGAATGCAATATATAATGAAAAAATTCCCAGCTTCAGAAGATAATCGGACATGTTAAGATAACAAAATGGAGATTTCTACAAAAGTAGCACGAGCCATAACTGTGTTTTAGTTTAGGTCTCTTACACAGCCGGTAAAAGAAAAGCTGAATCTAATTCATTTGCCAGCCAGTCGGCAGGAGAATGGCCTTATTGATGAACAATATAGCTTTTGTATCCACCTTCGCTGCGTATTCGCCCTGCGCTCAACGTTTTTCTACGTATCTGCAGCACGTAAGACATCAGCCATAGCGGCAGCGCAGTGGTAATGGTGTTTTGGTGCCCCCCAAAAATACATGGATTCGTTCCTGGCAGCGGAGGTCCAAATGCTATGGAGGTGAGATAATAGAGGACTGTGTACTGTGCGATGTCAGTGGACGTTAAAGAACCTAAGGCGCTGGTCGAAATTATCAGGACCCTCCACTACAGCCTCCCTCATAGCCTGAGTCGCTTTGACACGTTAAGCATCCTAAAAAAAACCGGTAAGACTTCGTCACAAACTTTAAAACCTTCGTGTATTCCTCTGTGGCACCTACTCAACCCTATTTACTTCATTTAATTGTGGTCGAACGCTTTGAATAACACTCTTTTCTATAAAACCCCTCGTCGCATCAGAATGACATGTCCGCGCTTTTCAATCGCCAAGTAAAATCTGTGCTCTTCAACATCCGCTGTTCACTTTTAAACATCTAGTGATATTGAACAGATACGCTAATGACAACGTAACATCAGCACACAGAAATAACACAGAAATAAACAGAGGCGAGCTGTTGGGCGGCCATTTAACGAATAGCAGCAGCGCCATCTGGCTGTGTGCTAGGTACTGCTGGTATAGAAAATAAGACGCGCATGGACGTTGTCCACCGAAGGCTCGAAAGGATCACGCTGCAGGCCGATGCCGGAGACACAAGAATTAAACTGGAAGTGGAGAGTGCTGTAATTTAAAAAAATGATTGCGCTTACGATACATGCTGCCTTTGTCACGAGTCAGAGAAAGCCGAGTAAACGGTATCTGTTTCTTGAATCATGGCACATGCATCTCTTCAATTTCCTTCAGTTTCAGTGCTGTCCAGGTGTGCAGCTACTGTTTGACTGCTGCCGTGCTTATGTAACCACTGAACAGAGGCGCGCTGTTGATCTGAGAGGCATATTGATGTGTCCACATGGCGTCTTATGACCACGCATGCCACCCGACGACAACATATATGGCACGAGGGGCGAAAGCTACTGGCATGCGCGGGGTGGTCCTCTGATCTTTGGGATGAGCTGCGTGCTCACGGAGGGAGGTACGTGTGATCACCTCCGTCAGGTTTCCTATAGTGAACCCTTGAAGTGAAACCAATATCTCTGCCTTTTATCATATATCAGGATGTTCTTGGGCACTGAAAGAAATTTCACTGAAAATATGATTCATGAATCGCCGGCAGTAAAGCAAAGCATTGGTTATCTATTGTTGGTGTCAGGTTATCATGGAGCAAAGCTTAGCAAACCAGCTATCTGGATAAACCATGATTTTGCCGAGAGCCTTTTTGGTGTGAACAGGCTACAATGGAAACGACTGGCTGCAATCCAATGTTATAAAAGCAGTGCATAAAGCTATTGAAAAATATAAGTTCCGCAGTGTGCGTACTGTACGATAGTTTTCAAGAAAACTAAGCACATATGCACTAGCTGCTGCAAAATGAAAACCCATTTTGTCTTAATATATTTGGAGGCAAGCTAGAAAATTGTGAGCATGCGACATTTAATTCTACTTCACATATTTTCATCATACTTTACCGAGGAACTTCTTCATACCATACTATAAAATTTGCTTAACTCATCGAACAAGGCGAAAGAATGGAAACGAATAAATAAATTTCTTCGGAATCTGTGGCCGCTAAACTCCCTTGACAGCGCGATAAAAGTCAAAGGTGAACTAATAAATCTGCAATCCTTATTCATAGCTTTTTCATTTGATTACTGGTGAGCGTGTGGAATGCATTGCAGCGCTCTAACGTCGAGTAGTGTTGTTTTTATTCTCTGTCGGCAGAAACTGCTCTGAATTGTAAACACATCCCATATACGCCTGAACGAAAAATAATCTGTGCTGCTCGACATAAGGCCATATTTGAGTCCTATGGCAATAGAGATCACCAGAAACATAATATTAACTCAATTAGCCCTATCACATGACCTGGCCTATAGATTCTTTCGTAATAACCTATAGATTTTCCATAGTGCGTGCTAAGCGCAAAATGCAAATTGGTATTTCTTTCCTACTTTCGCATTAAGAATGGTCTATGCGATTCATCAGTGAGCCTAGATGCGCCAGTTTAGTCATTGGAATTTGCCCGGCGTTCACAGTTTCAAAAAGGTTTATTGCTTGATACAAAGAAAGATCTAAAGGTTAACAGACGAATTGTTGCATGAAACATTTTCATTAGCACCAGAAGAATTAGTTCCATGACGAGTTTTTTTAAGAGAACCAGAACATGCTGATCATTTTACTGTTTGTTATTTAAAACGACGCACACATTGCAATACGCTTGTCTCCTTCGACAAATCACTCTGGGTGCAGGGTGTACACGCACATAAAGCCGTCGCCACAGCCATAGAAAGAATCGCATTTCTGCTAGTCATCCTTAACGTGAGTAGCTTGTGCACGCCAAGTATTACACGGTAGCTCAAGCGGACAGATCTTGTGAAGGCCCAAATGTGATTCTTTGTATGCACTAGATATGGTGTAGTAAGTGACTAAGGAGATATTTGAAACACGCCTAAAAACCCCTGACTATTAGTTGTTCTGGTAGGTTCTTGATGACAGTTCGGCTTCCTCTATTTATTTATTTATTCACAACATAAGTAAAACAAGAAAAAAACGAGCAAAGAGAAAACTATTAAGAACATGGCTAACCGTTGATCAGACGAATTCGCCCCGGTTCAACCGATGGCGCTAATTTTTACCCCTCTGTCTCCAGCACTAGCGGAGACAGGATCCAATAAGATAACAAGTGACAATCCCCACCAATCAAAGGTTAATGGAAGGAAAATAAGGGTTCCGCGAACCAATCACAGATTTGGGAAAAAATATCGACTAATCAACGGTCGGTTAAAGAAAAACCAAAACTCTGAAATTCTCTCGACCAGCCAGACATTTGTGAAAGGAGAGGTTGTAACCACACAAAAACAGCGCATACAGCCCTACCATTCCCTACCGCACAGAAGTTACTGCATTCCTAACCGTGACATTTCTTTTCTCTTTCACACACGTGCATCCCAGACAAACGAATGCCAAAGGAACGATCACTCAAGACTTTTGCCTCTTTACAAAAGAAAAGCAGTCGTCAAAGTAATAAGCGCTTCACAGTCACTTGATCCTAGGAGGTGCCTTTCTCGCATGCCTGAAGTATTGGCAACCCTTTGTCACCACACACATGTCGACAGACGTACCCGCCTAGAATTCTTCAATAGGGTTATGCGCTTGACGGCGCGAGGGACACAAAGTCATCAGCTGCAAGAAGGGGAGACGGGGACAGGACGGTTCCTTTGTTGGCGACACGCTGACCGCAGTACAGCCGCCGATCCCCCTCGGGCATCCCTCTGAGTCTGTGTGGCTCCACTGGCGCGGCATTCCTCGCGAACATGAGACCGACAGGCGCCACGGAATGTTCCGCGAACTTCACACCTACCAACCAAGAATGTCACGCAGACGCTTGCTGTCCGTGTGAAATTCCATTTCAGCCGCAATCTTCCAAGCAGCACTGCGCGCACAAACAAACACAGCATCCATTCTTTGCGCGCACAAAAGGTTAGGACCCCAATCTGCACGTTCTAAAACTCGCCATGTCCGTTCTCTGTATGCCAAATGCCAGGCGAGTCTCTTAACCTTCACCTCCCACCGCGACCGCCACAGCAAGCTAAATAGTTTTACACACAATATTAAACCTACCAATTAATCACTCGTTTGCGGCTGTGGAAGAGGACACAGACGCAAACAAACACAAACTATTATTATCCTAATGCTATTGTTCCTTGCATCAGCGTGCATCAGAGCAACAAGTGCATCAACGCACTTGTTTAGTGAACCTTCGATATGCGCGACCTCTAGGTCATACTTTTGCAATTCAAGCGACCAATGCATAAACCACGCACTAGTGGGCGCTAAACGGGTCAGGTGAGTGGCGGCTTTGGTCTGTTGCGACCAGTTAGCCCTGACTCTTGCTTGCCAGGTACTATCTGTTTGGTGGGACGCACAAGCTTCTTGCGAAATCTTTTACGTCACGATTTCGCTCACGCCTCTTTTTCCACGCCCACTGCTGTTCCCACTGAACCGGCTCCGCCACTTCCCACCTGCCGCTGCCTCTCCATAACGTGAACGCCTGCTGTGGCCAAGGAGCACGCCTTCACCTTGCCCTTCGTGTTGCTACCGTCTGAGGGACCCGCAGGCTCTGTCTGAGAGGACTCGGCTTTCTTGTGTTTAGGGGTACACTCGGCGGCGACGACTCTTTCTAGGTGTCACTCTAACCTCGACTGGGTCGTCCCAAGTGGTCTTTTGCACCTCTAAATCTAGAGATTGCTCTGGGCAATCGCGTTCCGTGTCGATGCCTGCGTTTGCCTGCGAGAAGGGCGAGAGGAATGGAATGGTGCCTTTGCTGGCGGCATGCGGATCATAACACAGCCGCCGCCGGTTCTACTGCTGCGGCATTCCCCGCGAACGAGACCAGCTGGGGCCCACGGAGAGTTCGGCGATATTAACAATGACCACCAACACAACAATGCTAACAAATCTTACTGCAGAACAAGCGAAAGCGCCAGTGGTAAAACTCAGTGGTAGATAGCAGCGTTCGGGCTCACTTCTCTGCCAGGCTTTATTACGCAGATTCACAAGGCATCCAGCTTCTTCGCGTCGTGCAGGCATGCTGCGATGTAGCAGCAATCTTTGGCCTTGACATTAGCCTGGATAGCATCCAGCCTGGATTGCCTTCCCTGCCATGGGCCAATCTTAATGGCCTCATAGCAGGGCCGCCTGAACCGTGGCGTTGTTGGCGAAAATGACGTATTCCAGGATAGCGTTTCAAGTCATCTGTTGCGCGGTGACATACGTGGCAAGTAGGCGAATCATCTTCTCCAGGCGCTCTGGAAGTCTGTTTGTAGGTGGATGGTGTGTTTTTTGCTGGCAAATTGCAATTTGCGGTGTTTTCTTGGACGGCAGTATAAATGGCTTGGTCAACTGTGCCAAGAATGCTGTTCTCCTGCCTCTGATGAGCAGTTCACTTGGGTGGTGTACTGCTGCATGATGGTACGCAAACCATCCGGACCTGAATTGCAGTACCGTTCCTCGGATGTTTTACTTAGGCGTATCGATTCATGTACTAGGTTTGCAGTTTTATCAGCTTGTTTCTAAACGTCGCCACCGCGATAGAGCCAAGTATGCCTATGCTGATCTGCTTCAAAATATCTGACACAGCTTGCTGGCTTGATCAGCTCTGTCTTTCGTCTCCGGCAGTCCCGGTGTGTTTTAAAGGTGTCTGGCGCCGAAGAACAGCTATGAAATTAAAATGTTTCTTCAATACAACCTACAGATGTTTAGTAAGTTGTACGTGCCTAGCGGTCGATTAGCTATTTCCAGTCTACATGTTTTCTTCTCGAAACCTTGCAGGAACTGCGAGTGGATAAGCCGCCTTCTTGGGTCAACGTTCTTAGCGACGATATTATTCTCCAGGCGGAGTCAAAATAAAAATTTTTATTACCTCAGCAGGGAATTGAATAATTCTGTCCAACCTGTTAAAATAACACCATTAACTGATTCGTTCGAACTTTTTTCTTAATGAAACACGCTGGTTGTGATGTAAGCCGCCTTCGTTTTTTTAGGTAGAATAATCACGTGAAAATTGCTTGATCTGCGATGGAAACTGCCGTTGTGACGTCAATCTGGGGCGAATAAAAGTCGGAGCCGTGCGCTTGACTACGACGCCATGGAGGCGTGCGGCGAGCAGCGCATGTACAGCGTTCATTGGGTGACCAACCTCTCGTGATCAGGCATTAAGTGCCACCTGCAAGGCTGGCAGGGTGGGTGCGCTGCCTATCTAGTGTGCGGAACGCACTCAACCTTACAGATGCCAAGGCGCGTCTAGTTGCCCAATACACCACAGCTGTACACCACTGAGTTTAGGGTACACGCTGTGCTAACGTTTTAATACTTTTTATGAAGAATCGGGCATCGCCAACAATCATCGATTTTAATGAGACAGCATATGATGCCGCATCAGGAGATAAAACCCGGAGTGGTCCGCCACGAAATTTCTTGACTGATCAACAGAGTGATGACGTCATGAAGTAAAGTTACATGCTCGAGCGCCGACTTTTAAACGGGCACTTTGACGCCGTGAGACCCCTTGATATAACCATAACCGGATGGGCAGGTGTGCTAGGAAAAATTCGAAGGACATTTGAGTTTTGCCTTAAGGGTATGATTCGATTGTTTTAATGGCGTCAAAGTGGCCTGGAGACATCTGCATATCACTTTGGAGACACGACCATGGCGTCGCATACCACTATACTAATCAGTTGCGTTAAGCTGCTGCACCAGCCTACCAATCCGAGGTGTTACAATCATGGCCAACGGAGGGTCAACGCACGACCAACGTCGAAAACGCCGAATTATTTGCATAACCGCGCCCTTAAAGCTATGTCTTAAAAACACAGTGTTCTTAGCCATGAAAACACGGCATGGTTAGTAATAAAACTCGCTGATAGGTCGAGATGGCGATGACGACACAGGGGCACGTGATATGGCGGTAAACTGTCTTGCTGCAGGCTAGTGTGACATCATGAGACAAGGTAACATAGCAAAGTGGCAGGTGAGCTGGACACATCGTATGGCCAAACGATACATAATCAATCATAAGAGCAGTTAAGCACTTCACTGTCGCGCGCGGAATTTGAACCAGTGGCGCAGCACTTTCACTGGCAGCTTCAATAAACCACTACGCGATCGCTGCAAGTTAACGTCACGCATGATAAACTGCAAGTCACTCGCGCTGTACTTTGAATGTCTCCGTCTTTGATTTCTCTCTGTGTGGAAGTTAGTCACAACCAAGAACACGTGGGCACCTTTGCGTGCAAGCCCAAATTCGAATGCGTGGCCGCTTTTCATGATGCAGTATTGAACCTGTCCATCCAAATAAAGATACATCTGTGAGAAATGAGTGTGAAGTGTGCAGATGTTGAAAACTCAGGCGGTCCACTCCCATCTGATGGTTCAGCTGTGTGATCGAAGAAGCTCGATTGAGGGGCGAACGACTGTGGAGTGAGTAGCAGCAACACAATTCCCGAAAGAACTGACGCAGACACATATATAGTGGCAAGACCAGTGAGGATTTGCGTTCTACGACGTTGCATTCTTACGGTGACTTAACCCCCTAACTGACGCATCTTTTTTTTTAAGGAAACCAAAGTGATCATTTGGTACTCGTGCCACAAACTCTCTGGAAACCAAATAAAAGGGTCGCGCGAGCCCTGCTCACCTTAAATCTAAGAGAGAGCGCCACAAAACTCACGACAAACTAGACACGTCATGTTCAAAAAATGACATTAGGCGAATGATTATCCTTTATCAACTGAGTGTCATAGATGTTTTGAATGACGAAAATTCTGGCAGAAAACTAAGGGGCAGTGCTCTCCCGCGTTATGCCACGCCACCTTTTTTTAAAAAATTCATCACATGTTCAACGTTGATCAGAATACATTTCCTTAGACTATGGTATTTCATTTTATTAATGCGCCAAATTGAGACAAAATGCACTCAAAGTACTCATTGTGGAAATATGCTCGAGAAGTGAGATGGAACTAATGAATATGGTATACGGGCAGCAAAGGACTAGAGCAGCTACGGCCACCAGCCTCACTTTTTTTCGCGATACAGGTCATAACTTTAACTGTCAAATGAAGCGCGATTTTTTTTATTCGAGATGTTTGCCAATACGCATAATGAGAAAGGGAGAGAAAGTTAGCAGAAGGAGTGTAAACAAGCGTCGCTTAAAAGTGGCGAAAGTTCTCGATAAAGCGATTATCGTGTGTCCACTTGCGATACGTCCCATTCCAGGCCAGCCGCCTGACAACGACTGTAGCCAAGCCATCCCACTGCAAGTGTTTTTCGTCACACAGTTCAGGCGCAGCCCCACAATGGGCACATTTGTCAGTCACTTCTAAACGTTTGTCACGCCACCGATAACGCAGAGGGAGTCAGAGCCGCTACTGCCCGAATCCGGCGCACGGATACCTCCTCCACCCGAGTAAGACTACGGGAGAGAGGGTAAGAACAGGCGATTACATTTGCATTCGCTTTCTTGTGAACGGGCCATGGTAATGAACCCCGCCACGTGTACAGCGGGGAGAAATAACCAAGTAATGACCCCGTGCACAACACATTCCTTGAATCCTTTAAGGCCTCCCCGCTTGTGAATGATTTATTCTTAGCTCACATGGAGATGCGAGGATGACCCGTTGAGTAGTGGCATAAAGCATTTACATGAACGCCAGAATAAATTCTTCAGCGGCACCCTTTTTAAGAAGAAAAGAGGGCTCCAGTAGTTACTTTGGTGGTCTCCTATCTAAGCCGCTGCACGCCAAATCAACTCCGCGTCTCTTCTGGACACATTCCTATGGGCGTAGAGCCGTTCTAGGTTACAGATCTACTGCCGCTCAAAGCATAGCTCACTGTTGGCGATTCCCATTCAGAATGTAAGTACTCTTTAACCATATTATCAACTTCGAATGCGATGTTTGGTATTTTTCGCATGTTCAGGATAAAAGCGTTGAATCGGACTCAGTAAGTGTTAATTATGTGGGAAGAGCGTTTATTCTCTGGGCATATATTACGTATTCTGGAGGCAAAATAAAACTGTTCAAGGCTCCTCTGCTAAAGCCTGTCTATTTTAGTAGAAACTGCACATTTCGTAACGTTTCGTCACTGCGATTTTTTTGGTTTTTTGAAGCTTTCAATATATGACTTAAGATTTATGTTTCTCCCGACGCTGCATATAGGGCAAGAGGCTGCATGGTGCATGCGCGCCTGCATTTATACAGTGTGCAATACTCTGTTGGAAGAAAAGGGCTAATTTTCACTCCTCTTTGACGATCTGTCCATGCTTGGCTGGAATAGGCGGCTGCCAACGGCATCAATTTTATCCCTGGGAGTTTCCGATGATCTTAACAAGACAACACAGTATCTTAATAAGAGGACAGAGCTTGGAATTGTCTGGCGATGCGATCATGCATAGCTCTAGGTTTGCGCTGACGCCATACCTGCTGCCACACTTCGCCATCGCCATCAGCAATTACAGCACCAGGGCAGCAGCTAAAGCATCGCGCACGCTTGGCTACCTGATAAGAAATCTTCATAGCGCACCTGTTTCTACCAGCAAGCTAGCATACTTAACATTTGTCCGTCCCCAACTCGAATATGCATCAGCCATCTGGTCACCACATCAGGCTTATTTAATTCATTCACTCGAAGCAATTCAGAACCGTGCAGCGCGTTTTATTTCTCACGACTACAACCGTCATTCCAGCGTAACAAGCATCAAGTTATCTTTATCGCTAACAAGTTTACAGACACGTAGGGATATCGCACTTCTTTGCTTACTACAGACGCTAATATACAGTCGTCACGCGTCCACACTGCCACTTACACGCCCAATGCGCACTTCACGTCGCCTACATAAAAATCTTAGCTTCCAACGTCTATTCGGCCGAACACTCGCGTTTAATTCTTCTGCTTTGCCACGTGCAATCAAGTGTTGGAATGGCCTTCCGGATTGCATTGCTACCATACGTGACCCATTAATCTTCAAAAACGAATTGACCACCTTCATGCATCCATGATATTGTACATAAATTGTTTTCGTATGTGTTGTCAAATCCATGCAGTGCCACTATTTGTTTGCTGTTTTTCCTCAGTGTCAATATATTACGGTTTTTTTTTTTCATGTACAGTGTAATCATTGTTTGCAGTCCAATGTATTTAATATTGTTTATTTGTTGTTCTTTCCACTTTGTACCATCTTTTTTTTCCTGCTAAATATTGTAACCCCTCCCCTCACACAAAGTTCCAAGTGTGGAACCTGTGAGGTATTTGTATAAATATATAAATAAAAAACAAGGAGCGCCACCTTACCATGGCAGCCGGCTCTAATAAGCCATTTTGATGGAGTTCCCTTTCATTTTTCTCTCAAGAATGCCAGAGTCGATGGAACGCGAGAGAAAGTTTCTGTGGTCTTCAAAAATAAAAAACCGCCTCGGGCTGTCATTTGACACACCTGTTACCACTTTTATTGCTATGCTTAAAGACCATCCAGTTATGCTTCCTCCTGAGGATTTCTTTATGCATGACTGCATCGCCGAGGCGGCTTAGTTGTCACATCGTTCGGCTACGGAGCTCGGTAACGCTAGAAAAATCGCAGCCGCAGCAGTAGCGTTTCGATGGAGACGAGATGTCAAAAGTCGTCCGTCTGCTACGCAATGTCAGTGCAAGGGATTGAGTTTTATCCGAAGCATTCCAATACGCTCTAGATCCTTTCTTACTTCCTCCTTTCAATTCGCCCTTCTCCGATTTTTTCTCTTTATGGTTCGGATGTCCATTGTGAGATAAGACAGTTAATGTGCATTTGGTTTCCTTTTAAACATTGCAATTTTTTTCCTGTAGTTTGTACCAATTTTTCTTTTAACGCAGCACCCAAAAGCATCCAGTACGTTCTCAGCCCATACTGTCTGCTTGATTTCGTAACCATTGTCGTTACTGTTTAACAGCGCGAGCTGCTACTGGTGCGTTCCAGTCGCAGCGTGATTCGCGCCGTCCACAGTCAGGCGACGGCATTCAGCGTGCAGCGTTGAGAGAATGCGGGCAGAGCATTAAAATTTGTAATATTTTGATTCACGCTCAAACACAAAAGAAAACGGCGCAAACTTCACACGGACACAGAAGGGGAAGACGAGAGACCGGCGCCAATTAACAACTGAAGATTTTATTATTGTAACACTAAGGTAACTTTACGGTAAGTATAACAACACTAGAAAAACAAAGCCTGATAGACATGGCTACAGAAGCACGGAGGAAAACCATTGTCACTCATTCCTAACAGGAAACGTAAGTCCTTAGCCAGCAGGGCTACAGAAGGAGTTCTGACACGGGGATCTTCTAGGCTCGCAATGTATTCAGCCTCAATGGTTTCCAGGCTAGTTTCATCTTCGCACCAGTGCAGGACGCTTGTGTCGCTGAACTCGCGTGTGCCCTGTCAATCTCGGCAGTGAATAATCAGATGGCCTGAAAATCGTTCTTTCACATTGTATTTTTGCTCCGATAATCTCTTATTAAGGCATCTGCAGGTATGGCCTACGTGTGCATGGTCACAAGACAAGCGGCTCTAGCACACAAATACTTGAGCACAAGTGACGAACCGCTCGCGATGATTTATGGCGCAACCTATGCAACCTATAGGTTGCCTATGTAAATATACTTATCTTCGTCCCATTTACTTTCCGCTTTTGCGCAGACTTGCCAAGTGATCTGGAGCCGAAGACAGGACGTCTGTTCGGACCCTACCAATTAACTTTCTCAAACTGTATGAAATGCCTTGTGCGTTTAGAATAACCACGATCTTCTTATTCTTGTCTATTTGGCATGTCTCCTTTGTTCCGAACAAGTCCTCAGGCAGTGACGATAAGTGCGTCGGCGGGTATCAAGCGTGCACTAGTCGGTGCGTCTTGCTTAAAAAGCGATCTTCCAGCTTGTGGTTGCAGGATTTTTTACTGCATTGTTGAAGCATGAATTAATGATGCTGCTCTTGGCCTACTTCGAGTAGCGGAATCAAGAGGAAGAAGAGGTTTGATGTCTCAAGGCTCAAAGGCTGAGCACGCGTTCTGGGCCTATAAGACGCCGAAAGAAAGAACCAAGCAGCAACCGCCGACTTATTTCTAAACGGTCGGTGGGATTCATTTAATATAGTTTACGAACAATTCGTACACCTAGCGGTGCACATAGGATTGCATTGACATGAACGAGCTCCCAAATTTAAAAATAGACTGAGCTTCAGAGTGATAGACCGCGTCACACCGGATGGGGGGCAATATTTCTGGCACGAGGTCTGGTTTCGAGAGCACGCAGTGTAACTCTTTATGTAGGCCCATCAGGCAGACCATTCGCCTTCCTATCATGTGAGCGTCATCGTTTAAGAGTTCTTCATGTTATCATGTTAAGTCGGGTTCGGAATATTGTAATTATGGTGTTGCCTGACAGTTACCTCCGACGGCGCCATGATCTGTGGGGTTTTATTCTATTCTTCCGGCAGAAGAAAAGAATAAGGAGCCACTGAAGAGATTCAAAATGCAGCGTCATTTGGTGTATGCAGTCCTCTTTCTTTTTTCTGTGCACAGCCTGATGTCAAGGTGGGTAATATGTTAACTCTGCACGTGATTCACTCTGCATGATTGCAGAGGCAGCTTTTGATATCGGATACGCGGGTACGGCTTCTGGCTATTAATTTTATTTTTATTTTGTACTTTCATCATTAAAAGAAAAGACAAGAGAGCACATTGGGTAAGAGAAAGGGACGCGAGTTCATGTCATCGTACTCGAAATGAATGGAAGGAAAGGGAAAGCTTGAAATGCGTAGGCAAGATTTTCGACAGTTATTCATGGTGACCTACTGGGTTCAAAGAGACGGCAACCTTCACACACCGCGGGAGAATGTCGGCTAGCGGATGGATGGTATTGGGAAGATTGCAGGAACAAGGCACAGGAGAGCGTTGTTTGGAAAAATTTTACAGAGACCTTTGTCCTGCTGTGCGTGTAGCTCGGATAATAAGTCTGATCTTGACTTCCCTCCTAGACCTCTCCTTCACAAAACGCTCCCTATAAATCGCGATATCGCTCAATACAGGACTGAGTACATGCGTGATGGGCACATAGAAACGATGCCGCGCACACCAGCCCGCATATTTTGAACACTGCAACGAACACATGTTCTCGCTCACTTGAGTAATCACTTAAAAGCAGGATGAAAAAATTAACTGCTGGAATATATATTGCCTTGGCTACGATGCTTTTTTGCAGACTCGCAATGAAAATAGCCGGGTTGATGTATACACCAAAAACTGCTTATTATATTTGTTGCCTCCCTGATAGCCTGAATCGCTTTGGGACGTTAAACCCTCATAAACCATATTTGTTTTTTTTCTATATCCGACTTTTCTTTTGAAGACTAGTTCAGAAAGCACACGTTATTACCTTGGCAAGCAACAAAATTTTTTGGAGAAGTACTGCTTGCATTTTGAAGCACTATGATTTTATTAGCAGAAAAAAGATTTTATATCAACGTCATAATCAGTCTGTTTAAGCACAATGCAGCGCAAAGCCCTCTCCCATATCTCTCCAATTCACCCAGTCCTGTGCAAGCTACAGCCACATTATCCGTCCAAACATCACAATCCTCTCTGCGTACCTAACCTTCTCCCCCCTGCCTGCTGCGCTTGCCTTCTCTTAGAATCCGCTCCGTTACCCTTAAGAACCATCGCTTATCTTCCTTTATATTTGAGTCAACCAAAATTAGCATACCTGTTGAGCCTCAGCACTCTTCCTTCCACGCCAATATTCAACGTCAAACAACATATGTGTAATATTAAAAGTCATCGAACAATTTCCAAACAAGCTATTATCTCAACGCATCGCTGAATTAAAAATCTTAAATTACATGCATTGAACTACACATTCATGACAAATACACTGCTGCAAATATGGCCCACAATTTACAGGAACCAAGTTGAAGGAATGACAGTTACAAAACAATTTTTTTTGTGATCGTAATGAACGGTATTTGTGAACGCGTCATATAGCAAGCACCTTCCGCTGAAAGGCAGTGTCCTCCTTCTTAGAAGAGTGCTATATTTTCATTGCATTTAAAGTTTTCACTATATTGCCAGTGCTCGACAGAACACACCAAAGACTCTCTGTTGACGGGACAGTTATTTCATTCCCCTGTGAGTGACATTGACTAAAGTGGTTGCTTGTTTCTTGATAAGCTTTGCGGAAAAAGTGCTCCTGAGAAGCGTATGAACATTAAAACAGAGCCACAATCTTAATACGACAGCCGTATATGCGAGTACATAGAGACAGAGCTGTTCTTTAGCATACTCTCTTGTAGGGCAGGAAACGCTTCCCAAGTGCCTGGGTACATTTTCGTCAATAATAAACGCAATGCTTTGAGTTCGGCAGCTAACAGACCCCTCTTGAAAACAAGCGAACTTACAGCAGTTACCAATATCTTTCCCGCGTATTTAACTTATTCCGTATGGTAACTTCAAGACGTGCGGTGCCGCTTTCAAAATCTGTGTCCCATTGCTAACTGCGCCAAGTTACTATATTTTGTAGTGGGAATATGCCTCCGTTTCCAAAAGTAAGAATTTCGTTCATCGAGTAATCTAGGACATGGGCAGAATACCCTGCTTCGAAATGGCAGTCTGTTGGAGGACGGCTTACTTCCTTTAGCTTCCATATGAGCTTATTCGTGTTTACAGGGCAGAATACAGAAAAGAGAAAAAAGTACCACTTGAGGTTATTTGCAAAAAAGAATTGTATACGCTTGGGCAGGTTGGTAATTCATTGTAACACAGTTATCATGGCGCGGGAAGAACGCAGGAAAAAGACGAGACGGGACAAGGTCAGACTTTCAACACAACAGATTTGTTGCAAATCAGGAGCATATATACCCAACTGATACAGCTTACAGAAAGGAGAAAACACATAATAAAAGTGCCATATGCCGTCATGCCATGAAACCGAGCTCTTTCTTTGATCTGCTAAACCAACATAATCAGTGATTTTGATAACTTCCCTTGCTTATTTGGATTTTGTGCCAACCTAAACACCTGCAGCTCGACCCTCGTAACTTTAAGGGTAGGTCCCACTAAAACACCTCCTGGACACTAGCGGCTGAGGATTCAAATAAAATATGTTTCTCCGTCAATGATGACAAAACTACAAGACCATGCTTCTGTAGAATGAAAATTACATAAACAATCTTCTTAAAATGGTAGCTATGCATCTATTCCGGAGAATATTGTGCAAGCATCTTCTTTATTTTTGTGCATGTCTGTTTTTATTCTATTTTTGTATTTTTTCTCGTATTCAGCGTGAATGCCTACAACACTAAATTGAGAGAAAAAAGCGGCAGAGGCACAACCTGTCGCGGAAAAGGAAGTACCTGGTTACCAGATAATAAAGCATAGTTTACCGCTCAGTCATTGTCCGCTGCCTTCCGCAACTGCTCTCATCAGGCGTTTGCTTCAAGAATTGCACAAATACGAGTTTCTACAAAACTTATAAATGACTTATCAAATTAGCTCCGCATTTGTCAAATATTCACAGGTGACCTGAGGAAAAAAATTTTATCAGCTGGAGCAACGAAATTGCCTGAACGGTTGTAAATACGAGAGGATGCGCACGGTACAGCTTCTACCACCAATACATGAACAGAGTACTACAACACAGTGAGGCATTGATATATCAAAATATTATGTATATCGAAGTCAAAACTTCCCTTTGAAAATACCTTGCAGAAATACTCTAACAATATTCATTCAAAGCATAATCCAATGCATCGCACGAAGCGCCGCCCCCCGCAAGTGGTGATTGTCCTAAAGGCTCTCTTGAATCACTTTTCGCCGGTGGAGAAAGGTAAGGACGATGTAGCAAAACCATTGCCCCTTAGGAATACAACCGAACAAGTCGCCAAAATCGTGCGAAGAGTCAGCAGTAAAAAAAAGGCGATGAGAGAACAAGACACCCTAAGACTAATGGACAGCCTCGTAACGAGCAGGGTAACGTACAGCCTCCCTTACCACGAAATAAACAATCAAAAGCCTCTACAAATCGACACCATACTACGCAAAGCGTACAAACGGCTCTCAAATTTCCAATGTCAGCACCAACTGAAAAGCTAATGGCACTGGGAGTATCGAACAGCTTCGACGAACTACGAGAAGCGCAACATAATACGCAACTAGACAGACTCACTTAAACCAGAACGGGAAGACACCTAATGAAGAAATTAGGGCTACCACTGGGCACATAAAAAGAAAAGGAACAGATTAATAATGAAGACAGAAACAACATCCGGGTAAGGCCCACACTCAGACACATGGGCCCCAATATACACCATGAAAGACGACAAGACAGAGTCCGAGCACTCAGCAGGGAACTCAGCGACAATACCAGCATAGTCTACACGGACGCAGCAAAGTACCGACACCAACGCAAAACGATCGCCGTTGTAACAGAGTAAAGATGGATAGAAATAACGAGCGCGACGATAAAAAACTCAAGCATAGAGGCAGCTAAAGAAGCCGCCATTGCTCTGGCAATATCGCGGGGCAACGCAAGAGGACAAAACATCACAATAGTGACAGACTCCAAACAAGCATGCAGAAACTACACATGAGGCAGAATCGACAATATTGCTAATCATATTCTACACACGACGAGAAGACACATAAACACTAAACATAGTATTGTATGGGTTCCGGGACAGCAGGGGATGTGGGGCAACGTGGCAGAAGACGAGTTAGCTCGAGGGTACGCCAACCGAGTGGACTCAACACTTTGCACCACGGGGTTTTTTTACCCTTTTACCCCAACGTACTCAGACACACTCGATTGTTACAGGGGCCAGCGGAAACGACACCCAGCCCCACACAAAAGGCTAACCAAAGAGGAGTTGGTAGACTGGCACCGACTACAAACCGGTACCTACCTGCCTCTAGATTTTCCCTACACAATATGTAATCAAACGCCCGTGGTGCCAGGGTAAACCTAAACTAGACCATGTCATGTGGACTTGCCCTAAGGCAGAATTAGAGCCTAGAATAGACCACCCGAGTGTGACGCAGTAGGAGCATTTGCTGGGCAGTCAGGACGAGGAAGCGCAACGATTTCTCGTACGCCGAGCACCGATGGCAGCAGCCAAGTGCGGCATCCTGGACCAAGATCAACCACGGCGCCCATTCACCCCTAAGGATCCAGAACACTTTAAATTTGTCACAAAAGATGTTTTTCATCCATCTATCAATCCATCCACGGACGACCCCTCCCTACCTCCTAATCCTTGATGGCGTAGATAATTTCCCAGTGATTGAATCGCCGGCTGACCTCAATGGGGTGGCAGATTTGCCGACTACCTTCGCATCAAAATTTTGTGCAATCGTTCGTCGTACAACGTTCCAGACAGTGTCATAGCATTTCTCTTTTCATATATCTTACATGGTTTATTCAAGTTGGAGGCTAGCTTGCGACAGGGCTTCGGACCGATTACATATGCACCTATGGTTGCGTGATTTAATGCGCCCTTGAGGTGTCCAACGACATGTCGAGATGTGAGCCACTGCGCCCTTTCCTTTCGTCCAAAACCTTTTTTTCATCTAAACACATGAATTCTCATTCCTCCACGTAAGCAGACTTAAGTGGCTATCAGAATATTTCTCAAGCACTCGCATCCCCTACACACTGCTTCGGAATGCGCACATTCTGTCACGTGACAACCACTTCATCTTTGGTGTGTCGAAATAGGTTGCTCTTGAGTCGCTATATTGAACGCAGTGCAGTTGTTGCTAGTGCCCTTCCTATGAATTTTGACCATTGTTCAAGCATTTTTTTTAATTTCTCGCAAGTGCCTGTTACTCTTTTTTGCGGGGGTCCCTTCACGTAAAGGGGAGGCAGGAGTTATTGGCAGATGGTTGCCATTCATGATTCAAGTCGGTTTTTCTGCTAGTCTTATCCCCCACGGGGTACAGTTCTCGCATTCAGGCGATATAATCACGCATCGCTGAACCGTGCCCGTTACCAGTTGCTTTCACTGGCTTGTTGGGTGACCACCTTCCTGAACCGTTTTTTTGCTCTCATTTAATTTCTTGGCCGCTTTTTACTGATAAACATCATAAATGCCCTGTATATGTTCTAATTAGTAAATAGCTAACTCATGGCCACTTTATTGTTAGGACCCCACCCCTTCCTCCTCTATAAGCGTATTGCGGTCTATTTGCACGGGTAGTCGCTCAACAGCGGGACGCGCGGTCGGGCAGCTGGCTGACAATAAACTCAAGTTCTGGTTACTACTTAGCTGCTGTGTCGTTCCACTTCCAAGACACAACAATAAATGCTCATCATAGGACCTTTTTGGTCCAATTCTGTTAGATTCTTTCACCTGCCTCCCGATCGTATGTAGTCCAAATTTCGGAGGAGCAATTTCTGATAGCTATTAGAGTTGTACATCGTGTGTAGATTTCAGATTTTATTGATATTGCGTCTTATTATACGGTCGTTTGTTTCTTCAGAATAATTCCCTTTATTATGCATAGCTACACTGCCTGCCGTATCAAAAACCTCTAGATTACTATCAAGCCATACCAGAGAGATAACGATACCTATAAATGAAGCAAATCGATTTAGTGGAAGGAGAAGCTTTTTAGGTGGAATAGCCAGGCTGGTTAATGCGAGGCACGTATGTCAAGAGTACACCGCCAAAACAATTGGTAAAGAGCATGATTTTGCATAAGGGGAGGGTCAGGTGCGCTTTTCATTTAGTCGAGGAAGATGTGCGCAGCGTAGGGGCGATGCCTGAAGCCAAGGTATTAATGATCGGCGCAGATAAGTTGCAAGTGGAAGCTAAATCCGACAGCGACAAACTACCTATTAAGTAAAACATCTCATAAGAAAAGTACATATCATCAACGCCTCTAACTCCACGGAGTGTGTAGAAGTGATGGAAAAACCAAAATACATTAATATGCGTAACATAATCGATATAATAAGGACCACACAGGAAGCTGAAATCATGAAAGCACATTTTAGGCAAAGGCAGGACAGGAAAATACCACCACGGCGAAAGGGCTTCAGGCCGCAAGTTTTCTCTTTGAGCGATACAGTGGAGGAATACGGAACCCCTTGATGTCGGAAGATGTTTAAAGAGAACGACCAGGCCCACAGTGGTGTAATAAAGGCTGAACTACACAGTGGAAAAGCAAATTTTACATTGTAAAATAACATAATCACCATCCATTCGCATCGTCACTCTTCTTTTACTTCCTTTCCCCTCTTACTCACTGTGGAGTAGCAGGCCAGGGTCACATTACCGCATGCCGACCTCTCCACGTCTCCTTTCATTAGATTACTTTATCTGTTTCTTGACTTTTGAAGACCGTCTATGGGTGGTGGTGGTGAAGAACTTAAATTGCCTCGAAAAGAGTTGCAGGGAGGTATAACTTTGGTTTCTAATACGGGACCCCAGTGGAGCCGGCCGCTGCCCGGGCACGCCCGACCAAGGCCCGTTGGGCCTGTAGGTCAGAGCAGCCGAGCAGGCTCGCCTCCCAGTCCTCCCGGGTGGGGTTGGAGTGAGGGGGATAGCAGGCTTGGAGGCGCCGGCCCACACCATGTGGTAGATGTCCAAAAACTTCTCCGCACAGTGGGGACAGCAGTTCGAGAACGAAGGGTCGAAGTGTTTGAGAGCTGCCGGGCTCAGCAGAGTATTAGTATAAATGTGTGCTCACTAGCGAGACCAACTAGACAATATGACTGCCAGTTGCGACAAAATATTCTTTCTCGTGAGTCACTTGTAGGCTATATTGAAGATAGAATATTAAAGGGGATAATATTGGAATAATTGCGACTTAATAGTCTGCTTGTTGCTAAAGAGGAAACATGAATTTCTTTCGAATAAAATTTCAGTTTGAGTTAGTTGATTCGTACTTGAATCATTAGACGGCAGCACAAAAGAACGACAAACAACGGCACAGGACAGCGCGCAACCTGTGAGCCATCCTCCGTGTCGTTTTATTGCGCTGCCGTCTTGTGATTCATCAGATGCTTCACAAATTCAGCCCAAAGGAAAAGAGCCAGGATAGAAACAAGTACATGAAGATGTGCTGAAGGCCAATGGATGCATCATTAGAAAACTAGCATCTCTGTACGCGAAATGTTTCGTCAGCTTCTGTCAAAGAGATGTACGGAAGAATACTATTATCACAGTACACACGAAGCGGTAAAGAAAAGACACGAAAAAAAACGCGGTAGCTCTTGTTTGATGCGTTATTTACTGAAACATTCATTAATGAAATTAGGATAACCGTAGACTTCAGCCAGTTAAGGGAACAGAGGTAATCTTTGGAAACAGCGTTCGACGGCAGCCCCTACTCTAGCAGTAACCAATAATAATAATTCCAATTGTAGCCATGAATTTAATGGTGATAGCGCTCTTATTAAAAAATTGAACGGACGAGTTCCGCAGAGCACGCTTAATTGAGGCATCAAACGGAGTGTCATGGCGGGCATCAAAATTTGTAAGAATAAAGCTTAATTTTTACTGGGTGGGAAGAGAGTCAAAGTTCAAAACGGGTATAGAGAAAACAAATTTCGACGCGTACTTCGCTCGTCTGAATGTGGCATACACATGTAGAAATGCACCTTTGCTATGTAAAGCGCATGCTTGAGAACAAACCTAAAAAGAACTGTAATTTAGTACGCTTGCGCCATCCCTAGTAATCCCCGAAACTCCGCCTGAGGAAGCGTCTTTTTCTGTTTTTTTCTACTCTTCTTCCCTAAGTAACCCTTCCTCTTTCCTCTATCCTCGAGTAAGGTCCTGGTTACCACTCATTACAAAGCATACTGCTATTGCACCATTGCTAGGTAATGAATATCTATAGAGCACTTTACCCACTAAGACGTTTGGAGCATATAGCCGTGCATATAACAGCGCATATAACCGCCCATATAAACGTGAGAACAACGCAATGTTTAATTATAACCCTTTCATTATACGCCCCAAACCAATACTGCGAAAACATACCGAAAACATCCGCCCCAAATTCAGGCGTATGACATTTAGAGTACAATACTTTAGTGGCTGAAAGTTATTTTTCTCTACAATTTGGATATCAAGAAATCTCACTTTGTTGTTAACGTGTCGCGTGACTTCTTTTTTTTTCAGGACTGCTACAAGCACGGCCACTGCGGGTACGGATCATGCTCACGCTGCGTGGGCTCTCATCCATGGTGTGATGAATACTGCACATTGTAGTGGAGAACTGAAAAAGATTAGAATAATGCTTCTTCCATTTTTGACGTTTATGTCTTTGTGTTTTGGTCAGCTGTGTTTGATTCGTCATTAACTCTGGTTTTCGTGCGGTGCACAACCGCCCCTCTGAACATCACAGTTCTAAATAAAATTATGTGTCAGGACCGCAAGCGCTTAGTGTATTTTAGCGCACGAAGCTCAATTTGTCATCCAAAACTTTGAATTGAGCTGGAGTCACAGTAATCAGGAAACGCCCAATGCCGGGTTAGGCACATTTGGTGTGGGATACACGCAGCGGAATATCGGAGGCATCGATACCTCTAGCCTCATTATCAGTCGCCGTGCAGGCATGGCTCGAGCTTGAAAGTTCCATATGGCTTCGTGAAATTAAAAGCGGCCGCAAGCACCACATCAGTACTAGACCGCTGCTGTCATAATGATGGCTAGAAATGAAGTTCACATCGTTCCTACTTTGCTATTTGCGAAAATAATAATTTTCCAAACCTCCCCTGTTGTTCATGCGCTTTGTTCAGGTAATCTAATCTGTAGCGAATGCTTCGGCCATAAAGCCATTGGATTTTAAAGAATGAAAGCCATTATATAAATCGTGATAAGGTCCCTGTTCAGTCGTGTTTTAAAACAGTCATGGTCTGGGCAATTAGGAGCACCTGATCCTTATTGTCGCGAACACATGCACATTGTGAATTGTCTGCACGCTCAATTCCGTGTAGAAAGTCATTCGTGTACGCTTTTCTCAATCGTAATTGGTGAATTAGAGTTTGGTGAATTAGACTTCTGTTGAGTGATATTGGGATTTTAAATCATGACCGGGGGTCAATTTGATAAAGATGAACGCACCCTTCATATCAGTTCCTTCTTGATTTCGACCACAATATGCTTAACTCGGGTTTGTTGACTCACCCATTCTGCCCTCGTCCTGTTTCTTTACGTTAAACCTGCCTTTTTATTTTCATGGATAGCTTACTATCAAATTTCTTATCTTCCCAATCCGAATCTCTGAATACGGTCTGTTGAAACCCAGAGTGCTTAAAGAGTGCCTGCCTTCTTGACAACCTAGTTTATTTGGTTTTTATCAAATTCTCTTTCGAGGACTGGGATGGTGGCTGTGCAGCCTCTACAGATATTTTCCACTTCTTAAAACAAGCCTCCTCTACACCCTAGTTGCGCAATGTCTGATTGTTTGGTGACGGTTTTAATGACTCAAATTCTTTCTCGCCATCGAAGAAGGCTATCTCTATTTGTTGGTTACAGTTACGCCGGATACTTTCAGGTTTTAATGTCGAATCAGCGATAAACATTATCCGGCCATAAAACTTTGGATTGTTTTAAACTTTAGAACAGTTGCTTCTGGGCATGGTGAGTCAAGGACAGTGTGCTCCGCAAAACTTCCCTGCTGTTTTTCATTTCAAAGCCCGAAAGTCCTGAGGAGACACTCCGAACTTTGTTTCACATTTTAAAACCCACATAAAGATAGCATAGCACCGCAATGTTTCGATAGAGCAGCTTACAGGAAGCACACTCAACTCTTAAGACGTTTTTGTCATCGGTAACTAATATTACTGATCGACGCATATAACCAGCTTAGGAGCAAAAGGATTAGTTATCTCTGAGAAGAGCAGTGGTTGGCGGTTTTCACGAAGATTTTCCAGGAGATACGCGTGACTTCACCGCTTTCTATCATTTATTCGGTGTTGAGAAAATGAGCCCCTTAGCGCTGAGCCCGTCATAATGGTTATCTGATAGTCTCACGCCAATGTAGGGAAACATTACCGTCCAAATTTCCGCTTCTGAAGAGCAGTGACTGTCACAAAAAAGGAGCCAAATGCTCAAAATGATCTTCCTCAGCTCTAGATGTTCGAAATGACTTCTAAAAATGCTCTTCCTATAATAGTCAACTGACTGGTTGCTCTTGGTGATGTAAACGTGTCACATTCTAATAGAGCCTCGCATATTAGATAACATCTATCCTTGGTGTTAAACGTCGCCCTGTAACAAGTATATCAAGGCATCACTACCTCGCCACAGAAGTGTCGGCAGCCTAAAGACCATTGCAGGTGAGGACCTAAGGGCGTAGCTCACAGCAGTTTTACAGCATTTTGCAGGGTTCTGAAACATTCTGCTAAGAACATCCAATCGAACACTCACTCTGACTTCCAGTTGAAAGGCGACCTCGAGATCGACGTCAAAATTATTGCCCTTCTGGAAAACAGTTTCCGAAAAAATATGCGCGCTATGAATAGACTTAGGTGCTCTAAGTTGGAGACGAAGGCAGCCCAAAGAAACCTCAGCCTAATGTCAAACTTGCCGCCATATGTCACTGCTATTGTCGTCAGTCAGTTGTTTTAGAATCTACATGTGTGTGGCTATTTCGTAATCTATCTACCGCCTTCTAGTAATTATGAATTCAGACGCTCTAATACAAGCTTACTAATACAATCAAGTAAACAACGTCCACAATCCTGCAACTGCAAGCAATTACGCATATCATGTACACCAGAGTGTCGAAAGGTTGCTGCTCTTTTCTTCTATGCCCTGTTTTTTAAAGTAAGAATTTTTTTCACAATATAAGGGCTGATTTTAAGTTTAGCCACTACACTGCTAGACGAAACACCCAATTCACAAAAAGAAATTGACGCCATAGAACTTTCGCCAATTTTTCTCTAAAATTAACTACAAAAATTCTGCAGGCTAGTAGTTATATGCTGGGATTTCATAATCGTCCGATGTTTTGATTATGGTCAATTGTCTAGTAGCTATCACGAACGCAATGCCTTAGCTATGATTAGCCGGAGGCATATAGATGCTATTGCGAACGGAAATATACCAAAACTTGAGGCAGCGACGAAATCGCTGCCGCAGAACTTGATTTATAACGGCCCGTACCGGCAGCAACACTGAAATCGGAGCTAAATTTTCTGAATATCTTCATTTCTGTTATCTTTTAATTTATTCCTCCTAAGATACGTCTTCGAGGCTGTGAAGCTCACTAGGGTTGCGGAAGACACATGCACACGATTGCAAGGGCAAGGTAATCGGACTGTGTGTGTTTAATCGGTCAATTGGAATACACTCGAAGCGCGCGTTGAAGGCTGGCGCGAGGTTCATGGGCGGCACATACCCAGCACTTCTGGAGAGAAGTATTTTTGATCGGGGAACCATTCATGAACGCAATTTTTTCATATAATGTAATATTTCACTATAACAATCAACATATCTGCAGATCAACCGGTGAGTTGTGAATTTTTTTCTACTAACATTTTCGCGTACGTGAAAAGCGTTGCCCATTTGTTTTCTATGGAAGTCAACTTTTCGATGCAACCGAAAGAAGCACTTCAAAATAAAGATTTTGCTACATATCAGAAAATCGACCATTGACTTCAATATTTCCGTATATTTTCCAATTTTCTGAAATTTTGTCCGAAATTGCAGGACATGTAAATGAACGCTGTGTTTGTTGTCCTAGGAATGAAAAGCGGCCGGTAAGCTATGGTGTGCGGGAGTCGCAACCAGGGTTACTTAACGCTGTGATGCATCAAAGGTGAGCGGAAGCGCAGACAGATACCGAAAGTAACATTAAGGCGCAATTTTTGGAACATGGAATCGGTATGATACTGAAACCATAGAAACTTCCGTGTGGCATGAAAATCATACTTTTTGCCCCAAAATGGTCTAAATTACACAGTATGGCAATGTCACCGGCAATTTGACTAAAACGTATTCTTTGTTACCTTCCATGACATATTCTTCACAACCTTTCATGCATTTTGTTGAGCGCGTGGTTTTCTCTCCTTATTATGAACATAACACACGTCCAACCCGTATATATATTAAATTCGAAATAGAACATTTGTGTATCGAACCTCTCTCCCCTATCCTTTAAACATGTCCACTCACCTTTTCCATTTAATTTCTCCCGTGTGCCTACCAGCTATCCGTAATTTCCGTTGCCTCAGCTCAGGTGCTCCCGTAGCGATGGCGGAAGCCGGGGCTAGGAAAAACCCTTTTCTTTCTTTTTATTTTTACTTTCTATAAACCCACACTACTACTACCACTACCTTTCATCTGCAACTGTGCCCGGTTCCGTTCCCCGAATACGTTTTGCAAACATACGGTGAATTGTTGACCAGACATTGTGCCTGCCTGCCTTATCCCTTATTAGATCTGGATTTGATCACTTTCCTTCTGGAAGGCTGTGGCTGTTGTACTGATGCCATTTCCCTTGCCAATGCTTCTAAATATGCCTCTTCCACACTCTGCAATTGTGATTCTTGCAATCTACCCCGTACGCAAAAACGAGTTAACAGCAAAAAAGGTGCCTAGACAATTTACAATCCATATTGTCACCTCTAGAGGGCGAAACAGTTTTTCTGCTTATTTGAAATCAGTGTAAAGAACAGAATGTTTCAGCATATAAAAAAATTCGGCACAGCCTTTAAATGCTACCTGCTGTTCACTCCGAGTGCCCTTGAAGAAAAGGGCAGCCACTGGTCCTGCGTTGAAGCCCTCATAATTCTTGAGCTTAATGATTGTACCTGGGCTGAGATGAACCTGCACAAAATGCTGTAGATAGGTTGAAGATCAGAGAAGTTTATGGCGATTCTGCTGCGCTTAAAACAACACGCTCGTTTCAACAAATTTCAACAAGTTTTTTGTCGACACAATTTTACATCAGGTATCCCACCTTTTTTTTATAAAATGTCTTCACACGCCGCTGTACTCAGCATGCCATATGGAGAAGCAGTTTTTAAATTAGCCGCAATAACCAAATGTTTTTGTCTAACTTTTGGGAGCAAAAATCTTGAATTCTACCATACAGACATGAAATGCCAAGGTGCAAGGTGCAGTTGAAAGTGCTGGTTACTCATGTCTTAATTATAAACAGCACTCCTTTCTGTACCACGCTCTTGCTTTCAAGTTGAGCAAGGAGAAGGAGGAGGAAAGGCAGGGAGGTTAACCTGACGATTAGCCGGTTTGCTACCCTGCACGGAGGGAAAGGGGTGAAGTTGAGCAAGGGTGTCTGATTAATCCTACTTAGAGTCAACATTTTCAAGCGCTTTCGTGAATCATGACAAAAATACAGGTAGTCCTTAAGAAAAACTAAAGCCGGAATAAGTGACCCTAAAGATTCACGTTTAATGACTAATATAGGGCGAGAAGTGTGCTGCTCATGAGCTGTAACATTCCATGCCACTGCGCCATACAAACCAAAATAGTTAGGGCAGGCGGGAGCAAAATGCGAGAAGAATTCGTAAGTCATATTGTTGCATGTGATTTTTCACTGTTAAAAGGCATATGTATTTCCCAAGTATTGCGAACAGTTCTGGCGTCACATTCACAAAATTGTGAAAAGATATATCGAGAAGTACGCCGTTCTATTTATTGAATGTTAAGACCTCAAATATTTCATTTTTCCTCAACTCACGTGCAAGCCAGACGGTGCACAGGGGCTAGAACAGTCGCCTATTTTAAATTCAGATATTATTGAATATGCTATGAAGACAGTCGAAGTCGGCTCCATGGAATCTAGGCAATATTCCAGACCCTGGCCGAATGGCACAATTGTCTAAAAACCTTAGAGGCTTTCTTAATAATATTCTTAAAGAAGTAATTGCGATACCATTTCGGTTTCCTATACCCTATCTGACGCTCTCTGCGGTTGGAGCTGGTTTCATTTTTCTCACATGGTATTCATGAATCATCATCTTTTAGACCGTTCAGGTATCTGCAACTGGATTACGTAATGAGATAGTACTAATCCGACCAACTTATACTACTTGATCCTCCCATTAACAGAACTCAATTTATGTTCTCGAGTGGGCCAGCATTCAAAATTCTGGGGGTCTTTTGGAACTTTATTTTGAGGGGAGGTGCAAATTTAAAATTTTCAGGGTCCTCAAATTTTACTTTGCTGGTGCATTATTATTAGCTCCCCTGGTGGTCATGTTGTGTTAATGGCGTGGCCACCCCCTAGATCGCATTCATAGACAGCGGGGAGTTATGTATGATTCAGTTTTTTTTCTACTTTGTTATCACTAGATCAAGGATACTAGTTTTCAAAATTCACACCAGATATGTTGTCGCCAAACCATTACTTTGCAGATATGTAGTCATGATAAGTACTAGTCCATCTACATGTGAATGAATACACAGATATATACACCAATATATTTGCACCAGCTTCAAATCTTTCCTTTCCATGATCTATAAGAAATTTTGTCAGAGAAACAACCCCTTATGACTATGAACACTCTCGTCTACCTGCTAAAAGAAGAGCAATCAGAAGGCAGCTCTTCCCGCGGTCAGCGAACTACCGCATGCGCGAAGCTCGTGCCTAACGTCTCGTGCAGCCGATTTTGCTATCGTTTGCGACGCGTGTTCTTAAGGTTATGCCTAACGCCTCGAAGCACTTCTTCGACTCTCTGTGCTTCCCTGTAAAAATAGGGATAGGCGTGGTTGCATTCTCAAAGTGACTAAAAGACAAAGACTCAGAAGATTAATTATCCGTGGGCTACTCCCTGAACCAATGCGCTCGGCTCTTTCATTAGCGAGCCCATGGAATGTAGTGGGTCATTGTAAGGGTACACCTTGCCGTTTATTCATATACTTACACTTTCTTCACCATAAAAGCTTCTCATGTATTCATAAATCCTTCCATACAGGCTACATTTTTTAACGTGAGGCGTGGTCTTGAGGTTCATTTTAAGTGTCAGCTCATGCATTCCCCAGAAGAGCATAAAATAAGCACTAAATATGATGCAGTAAACGCGGAAATTTTTTGAGCATAGCTGAAGTCTCTGGCGTCAGTCCGTCTTGAGGGGCAGTGTTGATGTGTGAAGACTTGTAAATATTTTTTCCTGGAGCCTGATTCTACCTGGGTTTTATCATGGTCATCATCACCATCATCATCATCCTGACTATACCCACTGTAGGGCAAAGGTCTCTCCCATGTCTCTCCAATTAACCCTTTTTTTTGCCAGCTGCATCCACCCTTTGCCTGCAAACTTCTTAATCTCATCCGCCCACCTCACCTTCAGCCGCCCCGGCTACGCTTACTTTCTCTTGTAACCCACTCCGTTACCCTTAAGGACCAGTGGTTATCTTGCCTTCGCATTATATGTCCCGCCCAAGCACATTTCTTTCTCTTGATTTCACTAGGGTGTCAGTAACCAGCGTTTGTTCCCTGGCCCACTCTGGCCGATTCCGGTCTCTTAACGTTACACCTATCATTTTTTATTTCCATTGCTCGCTGCGTTGTCCTTAATTTAAGCTCAATATTTTCGTTAGCCTCAACGTTTCTGCACCGTAGGTGATTACCGGAAAGATACAGCTGTTGTACTTTTCTCTTGAATGATATTGGTATACTCCCATTCATGATCTGAGACAACCTGCCATAAGCGCTCCACCCCATTCTTATCCTTCTAGTTATCCCTCTCTCATGATCCGGATAGGCTGTCACTACCTACCCTAAGTAGACGTATTCCTTTACCACTTCTAATCCCTCGCTGCCAATTGTGACCTGCTGTTCGCTTTCTAGACTGTTGGACATTACTTTGGTTTTCCGCATTTTAATTTTTAGACTTCTGCTAAACTAGCCCGAATTCGTCAGCGAGAAGGAACCCTAGGTAAGGCGGCCGGGGCAACGGTAGAGGATATCTAAACCCGACCAGATCCTTGGTGCCGGACATCTGGAGACGTCGTCTGGTTTATATAAGAAGACCTGAGCAGTGCTACAATGCAAAACAAAATTCTTCTGCAACTTCCTTAGGGAAACCTCATAAAAGCCCGCACCAACAACGTCCAGATGGTGCAGAGAGGTTATTGACGAGAGTTCAAACTCGTTTATAGTATGCAACTGCGCAAAGGGGTGGAGCATATATCTGAAAGAATAGTAATTTATGTTAGAGGACAATAATATGCACAGATACAGCCCACCAGGCTCTAGACGGAACAATTAATTGCCTCGAAGCATAGGATCCTATTGAAACCGCATGAAGATGTTTGGAAATCACAAAGAAAACACTTGTGCACAGTGCATGTTCAAGGGACAAAGATTTTCAAAATGCATATTATACCTAAAGCTGTTTCTAAATTTCTGTATGAAGTGTCTTGTACTCGCAAATGTCATGAAATGTCACCTAAAGCTCTTTCTAACATTCTGTATGAAATCTCTTGCAGTCGCAAATGTTTTGAAATGTCATGAAACGGTTGCAGTGCCAGACGTGTGGGCTGTAAGCCAGAACCAAAGCTCTAAAAGATCGATGGTACGGTTTGTTTTTCTGGCATATACAAAACTCTCCCCACAACCGGCATTTGCAACGCACTTGTAAGAACTATATATACTTCTGGAGATAAGTTAAAGAAATAAGTGCATGATCCCTATATAGCCGAGAAGGCAGCCTTCAGCTATACTCAGCAGCAATGCGGATAGCTGTGCGGAGTCACAGTATTAGCCCTGGCAATATGTTTTTACGCAAACAGAAAGACCACGACAAAAATGACACACACACACACAAGCTCCCCAAAATATTTTGCCACTTAGTGCTCGTATATATCTGCCGTCTTTGTAGTGATCCATCTTGCTTTGCTGTACAAATGTTTTGCATATCGATATGCATCAAGTCGCCCGTAGAAACTTTTTATATCAGTCTATTCATCCTTGTAATAACCTCACTTGGGCCTCTCACTTAAGCCACCTGTACAATTATGGCCTGCAGTTATTACCGGCTTCCGCATTGCAACATAGAATACTGATTTTGCGTATTTTTGTTTGGAGAAGAATCTGACTACAGATCTGCTTAACGTTAAAGAAAGATAATATGGCAGGGTGTTCCGAATTTTCCCGATCAGGAAAGAAACAAAAAAAATTCCCAAGACCTTTCTTACACACGAATTTCTAGTACCTCGTGTTTGGTAGTAAAAAATATAATAATTCATTCGGTGCTTTTTTTTCACAGGCTCATATCTTCGATGCATAACAGGATCGCAGCTCTGATGAAAGGCTGTCCTCAAGAAGGATACGCACGGGACTTATCTTCATTAAAGTACTAAGATATTCTTAAAATGCTTTTGTTCATTGCACCTTTCATGAGTACTGTGATATATCGGCCTACAAATAGTTTCACATGCTGGTTAGGAATCAACTGCGCTTATAAAAACAACAACCAGCAATCGTAATGCTCGTAAGTTTTCAATACTAAGCGATATCAGGGGCAAACATAGCTTATTTGTTCTTTATATCTCTGTTTTTTTCGTACCTTTCTGACTCGCTATCTTAAGATGAGCTGTGCACCTGAAAAAGGCCTCCGTATTAGATACTACTGTCACTTCGTTGCAAATAACTACTTATAACCCCTACAGAGACATTGATAGAGCGCCCAAGAGGCGATATAAAGCATTTTCCGGCGTTTTACGATTCCGCTTTCCTCCCGATGCCATCTATTGCGGCGAAGAGAAAAACAAAGGCACCTTTTCCGATCTCTGATAGTGCCCTAAGGCTAGGACAGCATTCCTCTATTTAAAATATAACGCTTCTGAGAATGACAGTACTGGCGCGGCTACCTCGCTTACACTAATTGGACGCCTCCCAAGAGAGGTTATTGTAAGTAGCCGCCGCGGTGGCTCAGTGGTTATGGCGCTTGGCTGCTGACCAAAAAGATGCGGACTACACATATTGGACGCCTTCCAAGACAGGTCATTGTAAGTAGCCGCCGCGTTGGCTCAGTTGACCAGCTCAGTTGGCGCAGCTGACCAAAAAGATGCGGATTCGGTCCCGACGGCGGCGGTCAAATTTCTAAGGAGGCGAAATTCTAGAGGCTCGTGTAATGTGCGGGGTCAGTGTACGCCAAGGAAACCCAGGGGTCAAAATTTCCGGTGCCCTTCACTACGGCCACCCTCATAGCCTGGGTCGCTTCAGATGTGAAACTCCCAGAAACATAAACCTTTGTTTACTGTAAGCAATTGCGTGACGAACAAAAACCCAGTAGAATAAGAAAGGGAAGAGAATAGTAAATTCAGCGCCATGCGCCATTCGCCGAATTTTTGCATATTTTATGCATGAAATTGTCCAATACTGCAGTCACAAACGAAGTGTGATTTCTTTTCGAAGTATAAAAGCGACGCTGGCTTCGAGGGATCCGAGCATCATGAAAACAATTGGAAGGGCTCAGAATGGTGATGCAAACGCGAAAAGAACAAAATGACGGCCAATAAAGATATTTATTTTGCAAACAGGCCTCTCGGACGCACAACTGTTGGTAAGCCTGAAATCGGGACATGCGACTATCGTCCACCATATGGGGCTTATAAGGTTCTTGGGCACAAACATCACACTATTTTTACGTAGTTCGCTGCATCTTGTACAGAAAAGAATTCATTGTTCTGGGCTTTTCGAAATGCCCTGTGGCTAAGCCTAAAAGGAGGCAAAAGATAGCTGGCTGGAAAACGTCCAACGACTCTAAAAATGAAAAGAAGCCACCTTACAAAGTAAAGTAACGTTTCTCGTTGTCAGATTTGAGGAACTCTTCAGTTCCTTGCAATAAAAACAATGCGTATCCAGAATCTATTTCAGCATTTCTAGACATACAGGTTTGCAAATTTCAGCTGAAGGTTTTGAAAGCATCAGGAAAGATCAGAAACCCAAGGGCCACTGCGATTTTACGATTCCGCTTTCCTCCCGATGCCAATTATCGCGGTGAATAGAAAAAAAAAGGAATGTTTTTCGAGCTTCCAAAGTACCCTAAGGATAGGACAGCATTCCTTTATTTATAATATAACACTTCTTCTGAGAATGAGAGCACTAGCGTGTATACCTCGTTTACACATATTGGACGCCTCCCATGAGAGGTCATTGTAAGTAGCCGCCGCGGGGGCTCAGTGGTTATGGCGCTTGGCTGCTGACCAAAAAGATGCGGATTCGGTCCCGACCGCGCCTGTCGAATTCCGATGGAGACGAAATTCTAGAGTCTCGTGTACTGTGCGGGGTCAGTCCACGTTAAAGAACCCCAGGTGGTCGAAATTTCCGGAGCCCTTCACTATGGCCTCCCTCATAGCCTAAGCAGCTTTGGGATGTTGAACCCCCAGAAAGATAAACCTAAGTTCAGTGTAAGCAATTACGTGACGAACAAGAACCCAGTAAAATTAGATAAGGAAGAGGACAGTAAATTCAGCGCTATTCACTGAGACGGGCTCAAGTTTGAAATCCATAGGATATCTCCGGAAAGCCGAATTTTCGCATCTTTTTGGCATGAAATTGTCCAATACTGCTGTCACAGAGGAAGTGTGATTTCTTTTCGAAGTATAAAAGCAACGCTGGCTTCGAGGCATTCGAGCATAATGAAAACAATGAGAAGGGCTCAGAATGGTGACGCAAACGCGAAAAGAACAAATTAACGGCCAATAAAGCATTTTTTTAAAAAACAGGCCATTCAAAGCCCAACTGTTGGAGAGCCTGAAATCGTGACATGCGGCCAACGTCCACTATATGGGGAGACACAGCCGGGGGCTTATAAGGTTCGAAGGCATCCACATCACAATATTTTTACACAGTTCGCCGCATCTTCTACAAGCAAGAATCAGAGAGGCTCGGCACATTGAAGTGCAAGAGGTGCAGGAAAGCAAACATGGACATCGCGTGATAATCTCTTCAACCTCCGACATTTGCTGTGGGCCTCGCTACGCACCTCACATCTTCCTGATGAAACGAGTTCCATGGTATGCAAATTACTGTGCATTTATATACAAGACTTCCTACAAATACCGTTCGCACAAAAGCAGAAGGACCAGCACAGCCATCAATCCACATAATTTACAAGGAAAAAGGTCAAGTCGCGTCACGCTCGTCCATTTGCGTCAAGAGCGACAGTGTTTTTAATGCATCACTCTAACCATGGCTTCCGTGTCGACAAGCGCGAACGCTGGCAGGCCTTCAAAGGTGACCTTTTAACATGTGCAGGGAAAGAGGAAGCCTTTTATTTTACGGACAAGAAGCAGTTATTGCCCCTAGATTTGCGTAACATAGCGTCGTCAGAGGAGTTAGATCGTCGGCTCATAGGTGAGAGTGAGTGGCAACGAGGGAAGGGGAACGACGGCTCGCATACTGACGCTCGGCGCTTGCTTACGCATTCAGAGGAGAGTTCGCTTTACTGATACACAAAAGTGCTTTCACATTACGTCAAAGGCTGGGCGTTCAAAAGAAGCTTTCATTCGCAATGCAGTGCAGTATAATAGGAGTCGGTATCCAGAGTCAACTTGTGGGAACTACGGTAGCGTCCTGTGTTTGCTGTTGCCAATATCTCAAGATTTCATTTGGCATGGCTGACAGCAGGGACTAAGACGTCGATGATATGAAAAATACTGCCAGTAAACTTTAAATATTTATTTGTCGTCTTGCGGCCTATTATTTGATATATGTCGCTGGCGACGATAGCAGAAACTGACGAAGATTTGTGATGAGCCGCCAATAAATCAAAGAATGTCGAAGATATGCTTGATGGCGGGTAGAGTTATTCTGGAGAAGTCTGGTCACCTGTCGTGTGAAACAAAAACTAGAGCACGTCCCGTTGGCTTTGAGCATTAGCTGCGACTATAAAATGCTAAAATGTTTGCAGCATAATGCTGGCGTCTGCGAGTCCGAACAACTAAGAAATTTTCATATTATGTGAAGCTCTTCGGCCTTCAAGCCTTGATCTGAAATCTTACACACTACTACTGATCTACACCATGGGAAGCTTTCAGAGAAAGGGACTAGAAAGGGCGATCGCATTTTTTTACTCTTTGTTGCTCTTGACGTGTTACTTCTCACCTTCGCTCCGACAACTTACCTTCAAATTGCTAACAAATAGCGTCATCGAAAGTGACGCTCGCTGCCCCCCCCCCCTCCTACCAGACACTTTTCTGTTTATGGCCGCCAACAATGATATGTCAACGGGGTTGAGTGCTCAGCAGAACTAACGTTAAGCGCAGAAGACACAAGGGAATGCACCGAGCTCATTGTCGATTGTCTCGTAGCAGCCGCTGCAAAGACACTCGCCCTGACCACATGGTAACGAGAATCGGTTTTCGAATGCAGCGCACTGTCTCAGTGGATTGCGAAAACCTGCGGGACGCAGTGGCAGTGGCGACGGAGGACGCCGCTGTAGGTCAGAGTTCAGGAAAGACGAGCGTCTACTTTGAAACTCGATTAAAAATGGAGAGCAGATGTTTTCGTCGTCTAGACGCACGACAGGATAATGACAAGCTTGTTTACGAAAAGTAAAGGGAGCGTTTTTATGCCATAGCGAGGGTAGTTTATTTTAATATCATATGCACATTCATCACACTCTAGAAATTTTCCTGTGTTATCGTGCACGACTTGCAGCGATAGCTCATGGCACGCTATGCAGGAAAGCAGCGAAGCCAGCACTTCTTGTATCATAGAACGGGCAAATGATGCTTTAACCTGTTCCGAAAAACTACTATCGCAAGCTGCAAACAAGACTGCCTTTTTTTCTCGGCTGACATTAGTGAGAGTTGCTGGGTTTATGAAGAGGAGCGTCTGCGAGCCCGCGTGTATGTCCTTCAGAATTGATATATCGTGGCGACAGCATCAAGCACTTAATTTCACTTAAATGAGTATAAGTTTTTATCTGGTGAGCTGCTCGTGGCCACACTGCTAGAAATCGACTACGTTGTTATAAGCGCCGCGTGGTTCCGTAACGACCTGTTCACAACGTCCATAAGAAAAATTATTACGTTGTTCAATTTCAAGCGCTCACCACATTTTCTGCTGCCGCTAACATTCTGATATTACTCCAACCATGCAGGGTACGGCGTCTCAAGGGAGGGGCACAGCTGGCGCAAAGGCCCATTGTAGGTAGAGGAGGGTTGGTGGCTGTGGAACATGACAGAGGCCGTAATGTTCATTCTGCTGATCTGCAGCGTGCCGCTTCGAATCTTTATGGCGTAGGAAATTGCACCTCTACAACTGATGGGATGTTCATACATTAGGGGAACTAGAGATCTAAATCACACGAAGCCAAGAGACACAACGCAAAGAAAAGGTAATCCAGGCTCGAGCAGCAAGAAGCCAGCGGTGCTTCAATGTAAACATCTCAGGAGAATTGTGAGCCGGGCTATAGTCGGAATGAATGCATATTGAGCTTTGACATGGCGGTTGCTGCGCTATGTTTCTCTTCTTTCGTCAAAGGTTTAGGGGCTGGTCCCAAGGGGAGCGTAATGAATTCTACTCAACCTTGGGGTGTGCCTCTAAACATTTCACCAACACTGTTCACGCTTCGAGTTATTGACCATAAGCGTGCCGTCCGAGTTAGCTGAGTTGGTACAGCGACTGCTAAAACTACCTCATGCTAACTCCCAGATCCAAGGCCTAATTGCGCTTGACTGGGAGAACAGGTAGATGGTCTTCACCACGCTTCATCGAAAATATCATTGCTGCGACAACTTTGGGGACAAACAAATAAAGCTACCTCACCGAATTGCTGCATGACCACACCGCTAGATTCCGTCTCCATGACTGCCTTGCTTCCTTTTCGCGAAGCCTTGGAGCCCCAGATCTTATTCTATCCTCTACCGTTTTAGACTTAAGTGCAGATTTTCTATCCGTATTAAGCATGCCTGGATTGGCTTCGGTTTAGTAAGTACGTCACTCCACGCATTATTCCATCTGAAAACTGAGTTTACACCTCCTTATTTTCTTGTGACAAAACAAGAAATACAATACTTGGGCGTACTGCGCTGTACTTTCCAACAATCGCTCTCAGCTTCTCCCACACACACGCCCGCGCACCTTTTATGCTCCAACAGAATCTTACTCCTTATTACTCGGTCACGCATGACATAGCAAATATGAAGTGACGGTCTCCTCTGAAGTATATTTCGGTAAGCTTCTAAATGCTAGCTAAATGCTAGCATTCCCGGTTAGCTGAGGTTGTACAGCGACCGCTTCTATTAAGCGGATGTCCCGGGTTCAACCCCGGACCAGGATGAACTTTTCTTTAACTAAGAAGTTTCTGTGCGAGCTGTACAGCTTTCCTTTGAAACTCTATGGCCGAGCCTGTGTTTGCCAGTGAGTGATTATGTCGCTTATTACAATATCATGTGGTACCAAACCCAGCTTTCTCTTTCATAGCAGTTGCGTGGCGCCACCTTAAACGAATATTATGATCTTCGGCACAGGCGATCATCAAAGCAATATTTAGTCTGCCTCGCCTTTGAGAACATGTGCAAGAAGAACAATATAGGAATGAGGCACCCAATTCTAGGAAGCCACATGAATGGCGGTTGCCAAATAACGATATTAGCTAGGTCTTTTGTTTATTAAACCCGGCGCCGCCTCACTAATAATATATATCCGTCCAACCGGCGTCATGAGGGCACAAAGAAAGGCTTATAGCTTCAGGCTGTGAACTTTTTTGGATGGCAATGAGTAATTATTCCCGTAATTGCTTTAAACGCCAGGACGGACAATCTGTAAACGCCAAGCATAAATGTCGATTTTTTGGTGTGCGCTGCTGATACCAGCCAGGAGAGAAGTAACGGGAGGGGCAGGAACGGCAATCACTTTCATTTTCTCATCTGAAATAAAAAATGAAAATTGGTTTTCAGGAAAGGAAATGGCGCTGTATCTGTCTCGCGTCTCGGCGGACACCTGAACCGCACCGTAAGGGAAGGGATAAAGGAGGGAGTGAAACAAGAAAGGAAGAAGTGCCACAGGGATGTCTTCGGAATTATCTTGATCAGCTGGGTAATCTTTAACGTGCGCTGACATTGCACAGCACACGGGCGCCTCATGCGTTTCGCCTCCATCGAAACGCGGCCGCCGCGGTCGGGTTAGAACCCAGGTACTCCGGCTCACTAGTGAGAGGCCTCTTCCTCTGAGCGACCACGCCGGGTTTACCGTAAGCTGCTTTCAGCTACCGTTTGCTCCGTTCGTACTTTTTCTCTTGAAATGCGCTCTCACAGCTGCACTTTCTGCTGGCAATAAATAAGGAATGTCTACGGATTCACACGGATGGAATGTCGGTGCCTCCACCGCCAGTACATTTTGAACACCGGCAGTGGTGCAGTGCGAAAGCGGTTGAGTGCGCAACACTTACGACTTTTGTGCGATGCACTGAGAATAGACAATTTAAATTTTCAATCGTCTCGCAACAGCGACATCAGCGAAAATCAGCTTGATTTCATAGCACCTCGTAAACCTAACACTCAGAATCAGTGAATATTGAAAAAAAAATTAATTATACAGTTTGGCTAAACGCAGTGAAAAAGAAAGCGAAACACGCAGTTGTTGGCCGGAGTTCAAGAAATGCAGGCGTGGATTGAGAATCTGAGCGAACGAAATGCGTTTCTTTTCTGCACAAACACACGCCAAGACAATGGCTTCAGTGGGCATGTAAAAAACCCACTGCGCTTGCCATGAGTCGTAGACGGAAGGGACAGTCTAATTTTATGCGTAATTTTATTCCCGTTGCAGTTTTTTCTGCGAATATTGTTTTTTTTTCAATCAGGAATCCGCGAAAACTCTAATGATAAGGTTTTTTATTAAAATATCACTTATGCATTCGACATCAGCGCTAAAAAAGCGTACTTCAGCGGAGCACGTTTTCATAAAGCGTTCTGAATAAAGAAGACCAAAGGACAAGGTCAATTCTTAACAATTTGATCCATGTACAGCGGCGCATAGATAGGCTCACTAGGGTATCACTTGTCTCAAGAAAGCGCGCACTGCGCCGAATATCTCCTGCCTGAACAGGGGGCTCTGAACCCATGGTTCTGGACGTTTCGAAATGCCTTGTGGCTAAAGCTAAAACGAGGCTAAAAATAGCTGGCTTACCAACGTAGAAAGTTAAGCAACGTTTCTCGTTGTCGGATTTGAGGAATTCCTCAGTTCCTTGCAAATAAAATAACGCGTATCCAGAATCTATTTCAGCATTTCTAGACAAATAGATTTGCAAATTTCAGCTGAACGTTATGAAAGCACCACGAAAGATCAGAAACCCAAGGGCAACTAGAAATTATTCCAGCTTGAAAAGGAAATGAATAACCTTCGTCGTGCGTTCTTGTACCATACTCCATACTCGCCGACAGGACCTGCTGGAGTTTAGAAAGGCGAAGAACAACGCATTCATTGGTTCACTCTATAACACGCTGGAACCAGCGACACTTCGTGGCCACGACCTCGCACGCGTAGGTTCCTTGAAGAGCAGCCATCTATACGGACATTAAATGATTAAAAACAGACTGATCTTGCAAAGGTTGTATTAGAGTTTCATTACGATGGAAACACTGAGAGTGACACCCCGGCGATTCTTGCGGCCTTATATGGATATAATGCGCGTCGATTTGGAGGTTATTGTAGCAAGACTCATGGGTGTCACTTTTTCGCGCACTTAAGCTTCGAATCCCAGACACCCCTAGAGCGTGTGGGGGTAGCGGTCTCGGTCACAAAGGAGATGCCCTCGACTCAGCGTGGCAAGCTCAGCCGGAGACCAGCTACCAAGTGACAAAGGCGTTGGTCGTTTGGTGCCAAGCTTTCGCTTGTCGCAAGCCAGAGAATGAGTCTGGAGCCAACGATTCACAAAACAAAACAAAGTTTATGAAGCAAAGAGATGATACGAAGGATTTCACAATTACTCGTACGAGCACATACAAAGTGGCTTACAAAACCAATGCATCTCTTGCAGAGCAACACTTTAGATAGATTACAGTACACCAAAATATTTGCACCTAAAGCACACTAACGCAGATAGAAACAAACAAACATAACACAATTTGTTCACTGGCCACTGCGACTCGTCCGACAACCTGAGGAGGACGACGGAGCCATCCCGCTGGCTAGGCGCACGTTGTCTCGTTGTACCGTGGCTGGGCGAGTGATGTTCTCCTGGGAGTCGAGGAAGCGCGCATCTCTGAAGCTTAAACGGCGGCTCGGGCTGACAGACAGGGGTCAACGCTCCTCATTTATAGCCGCGGTCCGCGTCTGTTCGTTCTGTGTGCCACGACAGGCGCGCACATAGACGCAGTATCGACTGCGCAGTTTCCTTCTGCTTCTGGTGTCAGGCGCGCGGCGCCATTAGTCAAGTGCAAAAACAGCCTTCCAAAAAATTCTGGGTCCTTCTCGCGATGCGAAGCCGCCGGCGCGAGAGCGAAGGGGAGAGGGCGTCACTTTAGAGTGGTCAAGGTAACGCCCTCTCCGTCGACAATCAGTAGAAACTACTCAGACATTCCAGAGAAATCGAAGGCAAGCGCGGCAATCTTTCCTTTGACGCCAGCGCCGGCGAGCCGAGTGAAAAGGGCAGCAGCACACGCAAGGCTACGGGCTCTCCGGGGTTACTTCTCCCCTGTTTTTGTTTTATTTACGGTGCGCGCGGGCACGATTGCTTCCATGTTGCCCTCTTTTTTCGAATATGCGCTGAATTTTGTGACAGCGGGTCAGACTTCTCTCGCTTCTGTGATGAATTTCCTCGACTTGGTGAAGAGCCGCAAGCTGTAATCGAGGGTCCTCTTTGCTTGGACCAAGTCAAATTGGCAATTTCCCCTTTGCAGGGGCACAGGTCTCTTGGCCGGGATGGCTTGAGTAGCGAATCCTACCGAACGTTCTCGCCTTGCTTGGCGCCTGTCTTGTTGGAAGTGTTCAGGGCTGCTTACCATGCTGGCTTTTTGCCTCCGACTTTTTATGCTGGTCATACCATACTGAGTACGAAAAGCACAGATAAAAGCCGGTTGAGGACTATCGAAGGGTACCATCCCATTTCGTTGTGGAATGTATACTATACAATATTTGCAAAATTTTTGCTACCAATAGAGTAAATTGCTGGGCTAGTTGCTTCATGTGGCGCTGGATATATTTGGCTCACATCAAGCAAGTGGCATACGAAGCCGCAGTATCCAAACTCATATACATATTGGACGTTCGGTGTTGGAGTCGGCGACCGATAAGGCTGGTCAGGTTGCTCTAATTCAGATTGCTCTTGCGAAGGTCTTTGATAATGTGCGTAATGGGTTTTTGTTTGCAGTCTTGGAACGTGCAAACATTTGGGATGTATTGTTTAAGGACATTAGACTACGTTACAAAGCGTCGCATAGAAGGTTGATCGTAGATCATGAACTTACCCAACCAATTCAACTAATCGCGTCGGTCCGGCAGGGCTGTCCATTATCAACTTTGTTGTTTGCTTTGTACCTCGAAGCCATGTGGCTTGGTACCATCAATGCCTAGCTATTTGAGGATTTTCTCTTATTCAGTCAGAAATTACAATTTTAGCCTATGCTGAAGACATCGCCCTTCTCTGCTCAAATAAAAAAGGGTGCTTGAAGCTGTTAGCAGCACAGCTTTGTGACGTCCCTGGCGCGGCTCTAATTATAGAAAAATGTAAACGATTCCGGCTGGGTTTCTAGGGCACGAAAACTGTTTTAGTGGCATTAGCTGGTACTCTGATTCCCAACAGGATCTTGGAGTTCCCCTTCATCAGGTCCGGAATAATGGGTCTTCTTGGGAGTCTCAAGATCTCTCTGTGAGGCACCTAACGCAGGTGTGGATGGATCGGGAGCTCTCAATTGTTGCTCGGGCACGAGCCTGCAACATCTTCGTGGCAAACCTCGTCTACTCATTGCAAGTAATGCACTGTGCGAGGAATAAGGTGCAAGCGCTGCACACAGTATTCGCGACCGTTGTTTGGCGCTCTCAATGGGAACCAATGCGTCGAGAAAATTTGTTTGTTTCTGTCGAGTCTGGAGCTGTTGGCCTCGGTTAGTCCTTTGTTCACGAGCTTGCTTCGCGCTTTCTCTTCTTCAAAGCTGCAAGCCACCCAGGCTTGCCAGCCAGCGGTACTTAGAAGGCGACTGAGTTGTCGCCTGCCTTATCTGTTTGCTTCGACTGGTCAAGGCCGAGAACGGGCTTTGAAGGGTCCCCTGAAGGATGTTGCTGAGACGTTTCATTTCCCGACTCCTCGTTTTTCGTTGCAATATTTTTTTGAACTGTCAAGATGAAAAAGTACTAATAGCACCTTTCTACCCTGTGCCTGTGTATCGGCATCCTTACCTTCGTTTTATGGATTCGAGTGTATTGAAGCGAGTTCGGCGAATTTATATTCAACCCGCGGCAAAATCGTTTTTTTAACTCCTTACTTAGACTTTACCCGTGAGTACCTGGCCTCGCGCCAGGGGGACTTTCATGCCATGATCGGTGAACTATAGCCTGTGCGGCCGACCAGAGGGGATCGACCATTGCTTTGTAAGGTGCCGTGATGCATTGTTTTTCTGAGCCATACTACAGCGAACAATAAAAAAGAACATTTAGATCTCGCATTACTGTATAAGGTGCTTGCCTATCCTGAAAGACCCCGAGATTCTGTGTGATCTGTTGATGCTGATTGGACATTTTAGCCTGTGGAGTTGCCGTATGATGGATTGACACGCAGAACCACCTGAGCCGCACCGTAAGCAAAGGGATAAAGGAGGGACTGAGAGAAAAGAGGAAGAAAAATGTGCCGTAGTGATGGCGTCCGGAATAATTTTGACCACCTGGGGATCTTTAGCGTGCACAGGCAGTGCAGAGCACACGAGTGCCTTTGCGTTTCGCCCCCATCGAAACACGGCCGCCGCGGTCGGGTTCAAACCCGGGTATTCCGGATCAGTAGCCGAGCGCCCTAACCACAGAGCCACAACGATGGATAATGATGGAGATTGCGTTTTATGGACTCTTTGAACTTGATCTGAACGATTTCCTTCGATCTGAAAGTAGCCGCTCTTGAGATGTATCGACGAGAAAGACTTGGCCTTGGAGAGCCTGTAAAGCTGTTCGAGGATTCCTAGAAAATATGCGTTTCTTCGGTCGCTTCAAATAGCCGTAATCAGCACAAATTTTAAGCATGTTTTCTTTCTGCTTCAAAAAACGGCTTGGCTTTGTGGCGTTTAATGTCCCAAAGTGACTGATGATGCGAAGGACGCTGTAGTAGAGGGCTCCGTATAATTTCGACCACCCTGGATCTTCACAAAACACAAATAGATGGCGTCAAAATGGTGTAAGACGGCTGGATGACGTTGGCCATTAGCGGCTCTTGCACTTCATTCCTGGTACCTCAGTATTCTGGCTCAGACACTTCGTAAGAATCGATGGAGAGCTATGGCTTTTGTTTACATCTTTATTTAGCGGTGGTATTCACTTGTAGTTATTGTAATCAGTACCAAAGCTTGTGAATTGCGTAAAAGCTCGACGGCTTGCAATGACAAAATTTCAACTAGGAAGCGGGGCCTATCGTTACCCTTGATGATGCCTTCCATGTTCGAGCCTCCCTGGCACCTGCAGAAGTGATACCGTTTCGGCAGTGTGGGACAATAAACTCCGCAAATAAGCTGAGAACAGCACATTGTTTCTCTTCTGTTTTAACTGAGAACCGAACGATCACAGAAGAGAGCTTGATTGACTGCTTAAATAGTTAAATCATTACTTTATGCGGGCAGATGAAGTCAATTCCTAAATCACATCGCTTGAGCACTGTAAAACTTTTAATACTCCAGGGCACATGGGTATACCCACCGTCACTTTCATTGGGCATCATTCCGTCGGCGTTACCAAATGGGCACTGCAGGTACGGCTTCGTGGGTCTTCCGCTACGGTTGCCCCTGCGTGACCTTTGCGGAATAGGTTGCAGTTATCAACAACTATTACGCTCTTCTGTCTACCAGTTCCGCAAATTTACGGCTATCGATAGCCATGCCGAGGTCGCAGGATCATGTCTTACAGTCACTCTTCAGTTACGGTGTCGGGTCAGTTCTTCGATTCGTGAATGGCGCTTGTTGTCTTGGCAGTTTTGGGGGGTGTCGCTTTTTTTTACCTGGATCTTCTGCCCGGCCAGGGTTGTGATTTAGTAGCGTCGTGGGCGGCCGAGTATATTCGACATTTCACCTCAAGGCATCATCCCCTCCGTAGGCATTTGTTTTTAGTAGCATATTCGAGGCTGTGGGATCTTCGCCACAAAGCCGCGGCTTATCTTCGGCCCGGTGGCGGCAAGGGCAGTGCGGAACGATGATGATAGCACTCGAGACATGGCTCATTATTTACTCCTTTCAGTGCAGGCACTTGCTGATATCAGGCGGTTGTCTTGTAAAGTCCGGAGCATCAAAAGAGTAGCCACGTGGACGCATCCTCCCGCGAACGTACAATGCGTCACCGCAGAAAACAGTTTGGGCGGTGGTTGCAAGTCCTCGAGGTGTCGGAACTCAAGCAGGTCAATCGTTGTTCCCGGCTTGTTTAATCGCAAGCAGGGCGTTGCACTCACGGCTCACGACACGCAAGGCTCCCGCCAAGCACTGCTGTGGGGCAGCTAGCTTTCAACCACACTCGCGTAGTTCACGGATTGAGTGCTTGTGCTGGAGCGCTCACCCGAGGGACGCTCAGAGACTAACGAAGTCATCACGTCCGTGAGCAACTATGTAAGAGAGTGCGCTCATGATGGAAGCCGAGGGCAGATTGATGCAAAATTTGGCATATAATCTTGTGTGAGCTGCCACCGCTTGTTGGCGTTGTTTTTAGGTGCATGGAAGTGACTACAGCTGGGTGGCTGTATTGTGGGTCTTTTTGTTGCTATGACAGAAATATGACGGTTTAGAGGGGTTTGAAAAAGAGGCCACTAGCAGTTGCTAGTTTTTAAATGGTATGGTGTTAGGTACAGAATGCAGGAGTATCTCGGCCATTATGTTTCCATTAGATGAACCTGAACATCTTCTGTTGCTCCAATGTGAATGGTTTTGAGGTCGTTAGGAGAGAGGCCTAGGACCGTATTCTATAAGCTGTCCATTTCGCGTCCATGTAGTCCTCTGTCATTTGTCAGTCAATATACCTGCGGCTTAAAAGTGCCGGTGGGAAGCGACAAGGCCATTGAGTGGCTAGCTACTCGACTTCACCATTGCCTGGCATTGACTGAGATATGCAGCCACTGGTGAGGTGGGTCGGAGCGCTTTGCCAGCAGAAGGTGGCCGCACCTCCCTACTGGCAGCCATTGGCTGCAATATGGTGCCACGATGATGTTCGCTCGCCTTTTACCCAATACCCTGGTGGATTTCCCTAGACGCTTAAAGCCGCGGGTATATCTAAGTGACCAATTACGGTGGATCAGACGGACGCGTAACGGCCAATTTAAATGGTGAGCTTATGGAATACGGACCCTAGATTCCATATAAGTGGGCTGTTTGTTTGTCGACATCAAAGATTTCGCATGAAATGTTCACGGCGTCGCCTATGCTTATTGAACGTGGCCACACGTTTGAAGTAGCACAGCCATTTGTCTGGCTGTTTGCCAGGTGAGCGGGTAAAAGTAGGTGTTGCCCGCAGCTGTGGGGAAAAAACCGAGGCAGACGTTTCTGTTCTGTTCGCCGGAGGCAAATCAAGACGCCTCATATATGGATGATGGCACGTGCAGTGCGTCAGGCGTGGATGCGAAAATAAAGAGAAAGAAGATGACAACTATAAAACAGACTGACTATGACGCGGAGGAGTTGATTGTACCAGAAGTGGCAGCCAGTGGTAGTGACCAGGTGTGCTTTCATCTGAGCAACGCCTTCTCACTTGTAGCCAGAGCTCTTTAGCGGCAGCTCCGGTGTCGCAACAAACTGGCTGAGCCTTCGATGCTTGTGCGGTCTGGCACCGCAATTTCCGCCAACGACAACCACGCGGCGGGTAGGCCTCAATCCTGCTCGTGTACTACAGAATCACAACATGAACGCCTCAAGAAAGAGCAACCGTACGACACCGACCGGGATGTTTTAATGTGTCTTGAAGCGCGTTACTTAAGTTCGTTCAGAGCAGTTGTTGACTGTGATGCTTGCAAAGACGTTGCAATGAGGCCTTATGTGAACTGTGTGCTATAACGTATAGGCTCATGCTCGCGTTACCGTTGTCCTCATTATACTGGGGTACCAAATTGTTTTGACAATACGTCAAATGCTGTGCGTTGAATGAAGCTTCGTTTCGCAATGCAGCGCTGTCCAATAGCAGCAGGTACTCAAAGTGAACTCGCGGGAAATTACGGTAGCGTCTTATGCTTGGTGTGACCGACATCTCATGATTTTTTTTTGCATGCAAAACAGTGCCAGTAAACTGCACGCATTTGGTTGTCGTTTAGCGGCCCACTATTCGATATATGCTGCTGGAGACGATAACAGCAAGTGACGAAGATTTGTGAGATGACGCCCAATAAATCAACCAAGGTTGACCACTGAAGATATATTTGTGGGCAAGTGCAGATATTCCGGAGAAGTTTGGTCACCTCTCGTGTGGTACAAGAACAAGAGCACGGCCCGTTGGCTATAAACATTTATTGCGATTATAAAATGCTAAAAAGCTTTGCGGCATAATGCTGGCGTCTGCGAGTCCAAACAACTAAGAAATGTTTATATTATGTGAACCCCTTCGGCCTTCAAGCCTTGATCTGAAATCATATACGCTGTACTCCTGGCCTACACCATTGGCAGCATTGAGGGAAAGGGCCTAGGAAGGGCGACCGCTTTTTTTACTCTTTGTGGCTCTTGAGGCGTTTCTCATCACCTTCGCTCCGACAACTTATCTTCCAATTGCTAATAAATAGCGTCATTGAAACCATAAGAACTGATAGTCGCTGCCCCCCCCCCCCCCCCCTTGCCCCACCGGAGACTATTCTGTTTATGGCCGCCAACAATAAAATGTCAACGCGGTTGAGTGCTCAACACAGCTAACGCTTCTGCGCAGAACACACAAGGGAATGCACCGAGCTCATTGTCTATTGTCTCGTAGCAGCCGCAATAAAGAAAATCGTCCTGACCACATGGTAACGAGAATCGGCTTTCAAATGCAACGCTCTGCCTCAGTCAATTGCGAAAAGATGCTAGACGCTGTGGCAGCGGCGACAGAGTACGCAGCTCTAGGTCATTGTTCAGAAAAGACGAGAGTGTACTGAGAAACACGACAAAGAATAGAGAGCAGATGTTTTATCGTCTAGGCGCACGCCAGGACAATAACAGGCTTGTTTACGAAGAGTCAAGGGAGACTTTTTATGCCATAGCGGGGGGTAGTAAATTAATTTTTTGAGTAGTTTATTTTAATAATATAAGCACATTTCTGACACTCTAGAAATTTTCCCATGTTACTCGTGCACGACTTACGTCGACAGATCATGTCGCGCTATGCAGGAAGGCAGCCAACCAAGCACTTCTTGTATCTTGGAAAGGGCAAATGATGCTCAATCTTCTTCTGAAAAACTACTAACGCAAGCTGGAAACAAGGCTGCCTTGCATCGCAGTAAATTTTTCTTGGCTGATGGCGCTTGGCGCCCGCATTTGCAACCTTAATTTAGCTTAGAGTCAAAAGGATTCATTACCACACAATTCTGGCAGACAGTGTGTAGGATATAGGTTCACGTTTAGAGATTTTTGATTAATTCAGGGTCACTTTATATATTTAATTTCCCAACCCCCTGTTTCAGTTATTGCAAAGATTCATAAAACGAATTCTCTTTTGGTCATGCGAATAAAGACTGCTAGTGGTTTATGCATGGAAAGTAGATAATGACCAACCCTGTATACATGGGCAATAACCCCCTAACGCTGTCGCCTGATACCCTTAAGTTGGAACTGCGACGAAATGAGCCGCAACAGAAAATGTTAACGAATCCAAACGATCCGCCGAGCATAGCTTAAGATGTTAAGTGGGAATGCATTACTTCACTAGCAATCCTGAAAAGGTCACATTTATTGCAAACCTTCTAGCTAAAATGAAACAAATTTTGCCGCGACTGGTTTTCGAAGCCGTTGCAGCACAAACAGATCAACTTCGCTGGCCTCTGCACGAGAGCAGTATGCTATCGCAGCAGATAATCACGCCTCGTATTAACCTGCCACATTTTTTCGGAGAGCATTGTACGTTTTCCACTCACGCTGCCTTCCGTGCGCTAAAACACTATTAGCCTCCTACTTCGCAAAATACGTAGAATAACTGGCTTCATAGGTTCGTGCATACCTTTTTCGCGGTTTGAGCTGTGTGGCGGTAGTCTCAGAGAGGTCTGCGTTGCATGCATTGACAGAAACACGGCATTGGAGCAAAATGCGTTCGTGCTGGCAACATTGTTCCAGAAAAGCGGTACTTGAGCAATAGCCTGCCGGTGTTCTTCAGTTAGACGATGTCCAGGACATTGTCTACCCGAGTGGAAATCAGACATGCAGAAGGAGGCTGCACGCCTTCTGTTAACATTTCTGCAGGACACTCATCTTGTTTCATAATGGTGACAGCAGGAACGGACTATGGTCTACTGTGATCGAATGTATTCGTAGGTGGTGTCTTCTGGTGTCCTAGGGAGTACCTTACTCACCAAAAGGGTTCTATCACGAGGTGTGCCTCAAGGAAGTGTGACATTGTGAGAGTGGATGTGTGTGGAATTGTGGCACTGCAATGGACTATGCTGTACTGACAGAGTATGTTCATTCATAGATGGTGACTTCTGGAGTGGACAGTGATGTGGACTGTATGGAGGGAATGTGCGCATAGATGGTGCCTGCAGGAGTGGAATATGTACTATTATAAGTGACTGTGCGCGTAGCGGTGTAGATCCGACAGGTTTTGGGACATTATTAGCATAAAGTGACGCTACTGTGGCGCAATTGCCGCCAGAACAAGCAAGGCTAATCCCACCTGTAGCATTCAACACCTCAACTCGACTCACCTGAACGCAATTTTTTCGGGTAAATTGGCAATGATGACCAAAACGTTAAGGGCTCATTAAGGCGGAAACTTAGGCTAGTTGGAAAGTGTTTGAAATCATTTTTGCTAGCGCTTAGTTAACACTCGAGACAAAGAACACAGATTCACAGGACAGACAATTTGTTTTAAGGAGAGTGGGTTGAGACGTTAATATCAACATGACAAGGCGGAGGCGGCTAAGTCTGCTCCGAGATGCAAAATGCGCCTTGCGCCTCACCACAACAACATATGACAAGTGTGTTCACTTGCAAAAACCTGCTTTCTGACCAAATTTTGGGCTTAGTGACGCTATACCACCGTAAATATTTTATAATTATTTATTTATTGTAACATACTGGAGACCGAGCATTGCAGCCCATGCTGTTGGAGGAAAGGAATAAAAGAAAGGAGGAGGGGAATTTGAAAACCAAGGAATAACGCAGCTCCGATTGTTGATGCGGGCCGGCGTCGAGGGTCAGTAACACGAGCAGAGAGCCTATCAGTCCTTCCAGCTCGGTCAACTGCTGTCGCATTTGCGCAACCTTTATATGCAGAGGGTGCGGAATTTCTTTTTCTACATCGGTTACGATGGAACCTTTCGGTTGCATTTTATCAAGCTGTCGCATCCTTAATTCCAGTGATTGATGGATCTCATGTTATAAACAGTGGTTTCAAATATAGAGTTCTCAGACGTGCACAAACGTGATGCAGTGTTTCAATGAAGGCGGTATGTTGCGAGTGTTGTTCGGCCAACTCGGCGTGACGAATACTGGTGAGGCAAGTGGCCGCTCTAATTGCACTGCTTTTTGGCAACGGGGACCATATAAGAGGTTTCCTTAAAGCAGTTCCACTTACTCGCGTGTTCCGGCCTTATGTGATCCTTTGTGATTGTTGTATATGTTATTGAGTTCAAAAGTCACAATGTTCCATCGGCAAACAAGTTCCCTGATCGGGGACCCATCTTTGATAATAATTAACCCCGCCTTAAAAGCCCTCATCAAGTGTGAAGAGTGAGATCACGAAGCCAATCCAAAGAACAAGCACAAAGCACTCCGCAATGAAGTGACTGAACCCTATAGAGAAGCCCCTGCGTGTAAACTTCTACCTTTTTCACGCAGAAAAAAGATAACCGTTGAAAACAAGGGGCTCCTATAGAGTTCAGTCACGTCGTTGTTGAGTATTTAGTGCCTGTTGTTCAGATAAGCTTCGTGTTCTCACTCTTCACAACAACAGCCTGCCACCCACCGAACAGCGTAACAACTAGAGTCGTCCAATATCTACCCCAAGTCAACAATGACCTAGACTGACCTGCGACAACAGGTACTTTTCCATGATGCACGAATAGTCTGTATAACGGCAGCGCTTCTTTAATTGAAATGGACGAATGGGGTCGAAAAAATGCCGCTTTCACCTCACGTTATGTTCTCTTCAAGTTCAAGGAAATTCCATTTGGGCTCATAGCCGCACAAAAGGCGTTCCAACGTACAATAGATAGTCCCAGGCAGCCCTGAATATTGAAATTTGTTCTATACAAATAGATCACACCTTGCTTGCTTGGAGTATTGACGGTCACATGAAAAGATTCCGAAAGTGTCAAGGGCAGTCATCTCGTCAGGGCCCACCTTGACCCGAGAAGTAACAGTTAGCATTCGTGGAGCGGCAGTTTCTAGCAAGCATTGTAAGGAAGCTTCTGTTCTTCCCAGAACCACAAAAAGTAGCGCCATAAGTTACTTTAGCAACATGCACAAACCATGGGAAGCCGTTTTATCCTGTGCAACGTTTCTCTGCAACAAACTATGCAGAAAATAGCGCAGATCATACCTTTGAAGGTCGTTTACGGTAAGGAGGCAACGACACCGCTTTACATAATGCTGGTTAACGTTCCCGACGAATACAATGTCTGTCTTGCCGCTTACCTATAGTGCTCAGAAGCGACGCTGCTCTGCCGGTTAAACAATAAATCCAATAATAGCTCGTGTCACACCTGCTGTTAACTCCATTGAGCGTAAGCGCCCGATTTTCGCATTCGCCTTGAGTCCTTCCATCGATACTCTTCCTTAAAAGATCGTCTTGCTGGGCAAGTTGGCGACTATACATCTTTGGCCACAGTCGCGAAAAACAGACACACCACAAGGCAGATAGAATGGAAAGAGCGCCACTCACAACTGGTTTATTTGAAGGCAACATGGTCAAATATATACCATCGTACACGCAAGGAATGCTACAATCTTCAAAGTTGATATGATAGCGAACGAGTAAAAAAATTGTTCCCTGCCTTATACAAAGATATGGACGTGTCGCTGATGCACCTGTTTCCTTTCTTTGAAATAAAAAAAAGCTTCGATTAATTCTCTGGCTTTTGTGTCTTTGCTTTTTGATACAATTCGCCCACCAAAAAAACATGGCTCACAAGAGCGTGACGGGCAGGACCTTAAATGCTTAGGCATATTTGGGCCTTTTTTATCTTGCTCTACGTTTCTTTCGTGTTCCCTGATTCGCTCATTAACGCGGCGCCCAGTTTACCCCACGTAAGAGCGGTCGCATGAGAGGGGAATTTCGTAGACAAGAGCTTCGGAAGTGCGCCGAAGGATACCCGACTAAGAATCTCGGGGAGCAGATGTTTTGATCGTTTAGGCGCACGACAAGACAATGACAAGCTTTTTTAGGAAAAGTCAAGCGAGTCTTTTTATGCCATAGCTGGGGGTTGTAAATTAGCGATAGATCATGTCGCGCTATGCAGGAAAGCCGCGAAGAAAGCACTTATTGTATCTTGGAAAGGGCAAATGATGCTTGAACTTGTTTTGAAAACTACTAACGCAAGCTGCAAACAAGACTGTCTTGCATCGCTGTCATTATTTTCCTCGGTTGATGGCGCTTGGCGGCCGCATTTGCAACCTTTATTTAACTTTAAGTTTCAAAGGAATTCATTGCCACACAATTCTGGCAGACTGTGTCTTGGATATAGTTTCATGTTTAGGGAAATTGAGGAATTGAGGGTCAAGATATATACTTAATTTCACGTGCCTAAGTTTCCGTTACTGCGATGATTCATAATACAAATACTCTTTTACTCTGTTGCCGCCATGTTGGCTCAGTGGTTATCGCGCTCTGGTGCTGGCCCGTATGACGCGGGTTTGGTCCCAGCTGCGGGGGCCGAATTTCGATGCAGGAGAAATTCTAGAGGCCCGTGTACTGTGTTATGTCAGTGCACGTTAAAGAACCCCAGGTGGTCGAAATTTCCGGAGCCGTTCACTACGGCGTCTCTCATAACCTTAGTCCATTTGGAACGTTAAACCCCTATAAACCAAACCAAACCAATCTTTTTTCAGGTGAATAAAGATTTCTAGTGCTTTATGCATGGAAAGAAGAGAATGCCCAACCCTGTATACGTGGCCAATAACCCCCTAACGCTGTCGCCTCATAGCCTTAAAGGGACTATGCAGTGAAATAATTGAGATTACGTAAAGCGGACGAGAGCTAGGCATTTCATCACTGGTCGCCCCAACGCAAGAATTTTTGAGCTATCATAAATAACAACGAAGGTAAAGACGATTAAAATTACGCTCCTCCTCTCTCCCTCAACTCGTACACGCGGGGCACCCGACAGAAATAAAGAAAACAGCTCTGGGACTGGGCCCCGCTCATGAATACGTCATCAGATGACGTTCGTTTTGCGACTTCGGGTTGTCGCTCCTAGCACCCCAGCAGCAGCGTCGGCGGTGTGGCGGCATATCTCCGTCTCCGGTCTCTCTTCGCCTTCCTGGATTGCGGCGAGCGTCGGGTTTCTTGCATGTCGTCTGTTGTAGCTAGCAGTAATAAACCCGGACCTCGAGGCGCGACTGCTCGGTCTTACGGCCGCGATGGGCATCGAGCCCTATGCGTGCGCACGAAGAGCCGTGCGAGTGGCTCCGGAACTCCCGACAGAAAGAGGCGGCAGAGGAACATTGAAACCATATGCGCGAAGGCAATGCCCTCGCTCACGCTTGCCCGAGAGTGTCGCGCAGCGGCACGAGCAGAAGATTTTCACGGCTGCCGGAAGTCGGCCCGTGACGTCGTGGCTGGCGTGGCTCCAGCGAATGACAGCGTGTGGTGGCCTGCTGACGTCATGGGTATAGCGACGCCTTTTTTCACGATTTTAGTTTCAAAATCGGTCACTACGAGCACACCAATCAGTCCGCGAAATTTGAAAAAGCACGTTTATTATGAATTCATAATAAATTGCCGGCTCAGTTTAGAAGACTCCTACCTGGTGTGAATGTTTATTAGCATAATTTTTAATCATTGAAAACATTTACAAGCGGCTTTTTATCCCTTGCATAGTCCCTCTAAGTTAGAACTACGACGAAATGAGCCGCAACACAAAATGTTAACGCATGGAAACGATCCGCCTAACATCGCCTAAGAGTTTTAGTGGAAAAGCTTTACTTCACTAGCAATCCTGAAAAGATGATATTTATCGGAAACTTCTCAGAACACCTGCAGAAATGAAATACATTTTGCCGCGACTGCCTTTCGAACCCGCTGCAGCAGGAACAGATCAGATTCGCTGGCCTGTGCACGAGAGCACTATGCTATCCCTGCAGATGTTCACGCCTCGTATTAAACTGCCACCTTGTTTCGCAGTGCATTGCACGTCATCGACTCACACTATATTCCGTGCGCTAAAACACTATTAACCTCACACCCCGCAAAATCCGTCGACGCGAAGCCTCTAAGAGAGTCACGAAATGAAAGGGAACTTGCATAACTGGCTCCATAGGTAAGTGCACACCTCTTCGCGCTTTGAGCTGTGTGGCGGTATAGTCTCAGACAGGTGTGCGCTGCATGCAGTGACAGAAACACGGCAATGGCGCAAAATGCGTTTGCGCTGGCAACATTGTTGTGAAAAAGTGGTACTTCAGCAATAGTCCGCGGCGTTCTTCAGGTAAATTGGCAATGATGACGAAAACGTTAAAGGCTCAATTTGTTTAAAGGAGACTTTGTTGAGACTTTAAAATAAACATGACAAGCCCGATGCGACTCAGTCCGCTCCGAGATGCATAGCGCTGTTGGTCTTCGCCGCAACAACAGATGACAGTCGTGTTCACATGCAATAACCGGCTTCCTCACACAATTTTGTGCTTAGTGATGCTATATCGCCATAAATATTTTATAAATATTCATTTACTGTTCCATACTGCAGGTCGAGCATTCCAGCCCATGCTGTTGAAGTAAGGGGGCCTAACTATCAGTCCTTCGAGCTCAGTGAACTGCTGTCTCATTCGCGCAACCTTTATATGAAGAGGGTGCGCGGTTTCTTTCCACATCTGTTACGATGATCTGTTATGATGGAACCTTGGTGTTGCATTTGATCAAGGTGTCGCAGCCTTCTTTCAAGTGATCAGTGGATCTCCTCTTTGAAACGATGGTTACAAATATAGAATTTTTCAGACGTACAGAAACGTGACGCGATGTTTCTTTGAAGGCCGTCTTTTGCGAGTGTTGTTCGGCCAACTCAGCGTGATGAATGCTTGTGACGCAAGTGGGCGCTCCAATTGCACTGCTTTTCGGCAACGGGAACCATATCAGAGGTTTTCTTAAAGCAGTACCGCTACCTCATGTGTTCCGGCTTTATGTCATTCCTGGTGATTGTAACATCTGTTCCAGAGTTAAAAAGTGAAAACGTTCCTTCTGAAAGCAATTTTCTTGATCCAGCACCCATCTTCGACATTAATCAGCCCGCCTTAGCACAGACAAGACCATAACATAGCACACTCCAACATTACAATCACTATTTTTATTCTCTTCAATCATTACTGAAACTACCGCATCTCAACCTTTGAATAGACAAACGAATGCGCCCGAGCTGTCGGGAAAAGCGCTCTTCAAGAGTGAAGCGTGCGATCACGAAGCTAATCCGAACAACATGCACAAAGTACTCCGTAACCGCGTCGCTGAACTCTATAGAAGCCCCTGAGTGTAAACGGTTCTTCTTTTCACGCAGAATCCCGCCGCGGTGGCTCAGTGGTTAGGGCGCTCGACTACTGATCCGGAGTTCCCGAGTTCGAACCCGACCGCGGCGGCTGCGTTTTTATGGAGGAAAAACGCTAAGGTGCCCGTGTGCTGTGCGATGTCCGTTCACGTTAAAGATCCCCAGGTGTTCGAAATTATTCCGGAGCGCTCCACTACGGGACCTCATTCTTCCTTTCTTCTTTCACTCACTCCTTTATCCCTTCCCTTACGGTGCGGTTCAGGCGTCCAACGATATATAAGACAGATACTGCGCTGTTTCCTTTCCCCCCAAAACCCATTATTATAATTAGTTTCACGCAGAAAAAAAAGATAACCGTTGACAACCAGCGGCTTCCCTAGGGATCAGTCACGTCGTTGCGGAGTATTTTGTGCCTGTTGTTCACATTACCTTCGTGTTCTCACTCTTCACAACCACAGCCCTGCGTCGATTGCCACCCACTGAGCAGCGTAAGAACTAAGTCGTCCAACCTCTACCTAGAGTCAACGACGACCTAGACTGACCTGCGACAGCAGGTACTTCTTCGTGATGTACGAATACTCGCTATAGCGGCAGCGCTTTTCTAATTGAAGTCGACAAATGGGGTCGAAAAAAGGCCGCAATCACCTCACCTTATGTTCCCTTCAAGTTCTAGGAAATGTCATTTGGGCCCTTAGCCGCACAAACGGCGTTCGAACGTACAATAGATAGTCTGAGGTGCGCCCGAATTTGAAAATTTGTTGTCTAGAAATAGATCATATCTAGTTTGCTTGGAACATCGACGGTCACACGAAAAGACTTCCGAGAGTAACGAGGGCAGTCACATCGTCAGGGAGCACCGTGGCCCCAGGGAGGAAAGGCTTAACGTTGGTGGATCGGCAGTTTCTAGCCCATATTGTGAGGAAGCGTCTGTTCTTCCCAGAATCGCAGAAAACTCCGCCATGTATTAGTTTATCAACATGCACAAGACATAGGAATCCGTTTTATCGTGTACAGTGTTTGTCTACAACATGCAATGGATAAAATAGCGCAGATCGTACCTTTGAAGGTCTTTTGCGGTAAGGAGGAAACGACAACGCTCGACACAGTGCTGCTTAACGTTCCAGGCGAAAACAATGTCTCGCAGGCTATGTATAGCGCACAAACTCGACGCTGCTCTGCTGGTTATTAAATAAAGAACAATAAAAGCTCGGGTAATACCTGCTACTAACTCTATTCACAGGAAAAAAGGTAGATACTACAAGATTGAAGCACTTTTATCCTGTCATATCTACATAATTTCGCGGTTAGCGTGCAATTGTCGCATTTACCTTGAGTCCCACTCAGTCACGCTGAGGTAGATTTTAGGTTAGGCTAGGGTCACGGCACCGTAATCGTTGCACAACGCTCAAAGATTATGTTCTTCCAGGTTTTGCTGATTGCTGTCCTGGGTAGCCTGTCTCCTGCTGACCTTTTATAGTTCGCCGTGCCGCCTCCCGAAGAAACGGCTGCCTTGCTGGATTAGCTTATCAGCGAAATGCGGCCTCCCATCAATCCCTCAGCAACCGCTTCCGCCAAGTCTGGTCATATCGCTCCCTTTCGGCTGGCCACTGGGAACTTCATTGCTCTGCCCTTTCCCGCTTCCATATAAGCGCCCGCACTTCGAAGCCGCTTCGGGTCACGGCACCATCTTCGTGGCACAACGCTCAACAATCACGTAATCACCATCGTCATCAGCCTGACTTCACCCACTGCAGGGCAAAGGCCTCTAAGCTATATCCCCAATTAACCCGGTCCTTTGCCAGCTGCGCCCCCACCCTATGCCTGCGAACTTCTTAATCTCATCGGCCCACCTGACATCCTTCCGCCTCCTGCTACGCCCGGCTTCTCTTGGAATCCACTCCGTTACCCTTAATGAGCAGAGGTTGTCTTGCCTTCGCATCACGTGGCCTGCCCAAGCCCATTTCTTCCTCTTGATTTTGACTAGGATGTCATTAACTCGTTTTTTTCCCTCACTCACTCTGCCCGCTTCCGGTCTCTTAACGTCCACCTATCATTTTTCTTTCCATAGCTCCCTGCGTTGTCCTTAACGTAAGCTGAAACCTATTAGCTAGCCTCCACGTTTCTGTCCCGTAGGTGAGTACTGGCAAGATACAGCTGCTGTACACTTTTCTCTTTAGGGATATTGGTAAACTGGTATTCATGATCTGAATGAACCTGCCATATGCGCTCCACCCCATTCTTATCCTTCTAGTTATTTCCCTCTCATGGTCCTGATTCGCTGTCACTACCTGTCCTAAGTAGATTACTTTACTTCTTCCAGCACCTCGCTTCCGATTGTGAACTGCTGTTATTTTGCTAAGCTGTTGAACATTACTTTGGTTTTCTCTATGTTAATATTCAGACGCGCCGTTTTGCGCTGCCTGTCTAAATCATTGATCATGTTTTGCAATTCTTATCTTGAGTGACTCAGCAAAGCAATGTCGTCAGAGAACCGCAGATTATTTAAGTATTCACTCTTATCCTCAAGTTTTCCCAATTCAAGCTTCGGAATACCTCCTGTAGACAGGCGATGAATAGCATAGGCGACATCGTATCTCCTTGTCTGACGCGCTTCCTTATTGGAGTTTTATTGCTGACTTCGTGGAGGACTATGGTAGCTGTGCAGTTGCCATATATATCTTGCAGTATTTTCACATAAGGCTCTTCTACCCCCTGATTCCGCAATGCTTGTATGACAGCTGAGGTGTACACTGAGTCGAATGCTTTCTCGTAATCAATGAAGGCTCTATATAGGGGTTGGTTATATTCGACGCATTTGTCTATCATATGATTGATAGTGTGAATGTGATCTTTTGTTGAATATCTTTTCCGAAAGCCTGCCTGATCACTTGGTTGACTAAAGTTTAAGGTGGTCCTGCACTCTATTAGCGATTACTTTAGTATATAATTTAAACGGGAACGGATAATAAGCTGATCGGTCTGTAATATGTCAAGTCTTTGGCCCCTCCTTTCTTATGAATTAAGATAATGCTAGCTATCTTCTAAGCTTCTGGTACTTCCGAGGTCATAGGGCATTGCGTATACAGGGTGGCTAGTTTTTCTAGCACAATTTCTCCTCCGTGCTTCAAAATATCCGCTGTTACCTGATCTTCACCAGCTATTTTTCCTCTTTGAATTGCTCCTAAGGCTTTCTTTACTTCCTCTTTCGTTACTGGCGGGATGACGCATTGCTGTACACTACTGTCTTTCTCATTAACGCTCTGATTACATCCTCTGATTACTTTCTCTCTGATTACTTCTTCTCCAAACGAGCGAACAGGCAGTGAAACTGGAAGAGTCTCAATGGTGAGACTAAGAATGTAATCGGCTTCATACTATGCGCTCAACCTCTCATCGTTCAGGATGTGGACGTCCACGGAAAGGTGCGCTGTAGCGGCCACAGAATGGTACGGTCTCGAATTAGCGTATACTTGAGGAGGTAACGAAATAAACTACTGATGAAGAAGCCTATTAACGAGTTAGCGATAAGAGGGAAAATTGAGGAATTCAGGAAGTCGCTCCAGAACAGATATTCAGCCTTAAGTGATGAAGACGATCTCAATGTCTATACAATGAACGATAATCTGACAGCAATGATTACGGAGTGCGCAGTAGAAGTAGGTGGTATCGACTGGATACCGACAAGCTATCTCAGGAGACAAAAGATCTGATTAAGAAATGCCAAATCATGAGAGCGTCAAACTCTACAGAAAGGATAGATTTAGCAGAACTATCGAAGTTAATAAATAAGTGCAATGTAGCCGACATTAAGAACTTCTATATGGAGAGGATCGAGCATGCTCCAAAGAACGGGGGTAGCCTGAAAGCGGTCAACAGGAAGCTAGGCATTGGTATAAATAAAACGTATGCGTCAAGAGACAAAAAAAGAAATATCAGCAATATGAATAAAATAGTCAAAGTAGCCGAAGACTTCAAAAGAAATCTATACAGTAGTGAATTTAATCAACAATCATGTACTTCCCGGTCTTTTACAATGGATCTCAGTGTTATCGAGACGAGGACGTTTGTCTTGTAGCGGTGTCGTGGCCCCTGATGCTTTAACGCGCTTCCGTGCTGTACTGGCGTTACTTCGGCGTCTCTTGCTACATGGCGGCGACATTGAAGCTAATCCCGGACTTATGATCAAAGCTCAGGTAGACAAGCTTGGCTATCTGGCGAGGTAGTTCCACGTCTAAGCGCTGGGAATACTAATTTCCTCGAACCTCTTAATAAAGCTATAAATATTCATATTATGCTTAAAACTTAATTATAAGTCCTATGCAAGCATATCCAGGAGCTTGAGTCAAAGGTCGAATTGTTGTCAAGTGTCGCAGCCGCCAGGAATGTTGATCAAGGAATTTGTAAAATGCAGGACAACATTGACGAACTTGAAATCTGCTCTCAAACATCAAATGTACGCTTTGATATCCACGATGCTGACGAGTCTGAAAACTGGGAGGCCCCGGAAAGTCAGCTTAGCTACTTTTGTACTGAAAAGCTCGAAGTCACTGCTTCTTCCATCTCCAAAGCCCATCAGAAGGGGCGCTTTTTGTCTGAGAAATGTCGTCCTATAATTGCAAAATTTTATAGCGACAATAATGTAGAAGCAGTAATGAGTATAGGATTCAAGCTAAAAAACAAAAATTTGAGCATTCCGCGGGAATATTTTGAGGCATTCCGTGTCAAACGTCGCAAGCTTCTGCAGTTTTGCAAGACGATTAAAAAAGAAGGCAAACGTGGGTGTCTCGTTTTCAACAAGCTTTTTACCAATGATGATATGTATGAGTAGGACACAGATGCTAATCATGCTGTGTGCGTATCGCGGCGCAGTGAGGAAGGACATTGCTCGGCAGTTCTCTGCATTCTTCGTCATGCCCAACGTACATCTGCACCTGTGAATAACGTTTGCTTTCTGACCACTAACATCCGATGTGTCTTGCCGAAGAGCGCCGTGCTTTCGTCACTGATTGATTCATGTTCAGCGTTTATGGTAGCTCTTACTGAAACGTGGCTTAATGATGCCGTTAATAATGATTATATTTTAGTAGAGGGGTCATTCTTTAATTTTTTTAGGTGTAACAGGAACTCTCATAGAGGATGCGGCGTCTTTCACGCTATCAGAAAGAATTTATGGTTTTCCCAGTCCCTGTTATTTTATTTATCGAGTGCGTTGTAGTCTCAGTGCAGCGCGGGACAAGTAACATTTTAATTGCTGTTTCTTTTTATCGTCCGTCTGAGCTTATATCTAGTTTCACGGAATAAATTTCCCAAATGTTGAATGACGGTGTGTACTCGCTTTCCCAACCGTAAGTTGATCATCTTCGGCGAGTTTAACTTCCCGAACGTTAACTGGTTCCTCCTTAGCCGTCCCTTCCATGGACACTGAAGCTCATGCTTTTCTCCACTGCCGTCTTGATTTTTCAGTAACGGTTCTCGTTCACCTGCCTACGCGATCCACAAATTGTATTGCCAACAATTTGGACCCTGTGTTGACAACCAATCCAGACATCTGCTCCGACTGAAGTCATTTGGACGGAGGGACGTTCTGGTCCTGCCATTATAACCAGCAATTTTTTTTCCCTTTTAATGAAAAGAAGACAAAAACCAAACAAATCCGATGCCACAACAAAAGCGACTATACAATGTCTATATAAAGTCAGCAGCAAAATTCCAATGAGGAAGGCTGTCATGCAGACACGACATCGCCAATGCTGTTCATCGTCTGTTTAGAGGAGGTATTCAGAGGCCTGGGTTGAAAAAATTTAATAGAGAATACTGCAGTAATCTGCGACTCTCTGACAGCATTGCTTTGCTGAGTTATTCAGGAGAGGAATTGCAAAACAGGGCCAATGAGATAGTCAGGTAGACTCGAACGGTGGGTCTAAAAATTAACATGCAGAAAACCAAAATAATGTTGAACAGTCTAGTAAGGGAACAGCAGTTCACAAGTGGCAGCGAGGGGTTGGAAGTGGTAAAGGAATACGTCTGCTTAGGGCGGGTAGTGAAAGCTGATCCGGATCATGAGAGGAAAATAACTAGAAGGATAAGATTGAGGTGGAGCGCGTATGGCCGGCTCTCTGAGATCATGAATGTCAGTTTACCAATATCCCTAAAGAAAAAAGTTTACAACAGCTGTATCTCACCGGTACTCACCTGCGGGGCGGAAACGAGAGGCTACGGTTAGCTACCGAAAAGGGTTCAGCGTAAGTAAAGGACAACGAAGCGAGCCATGGAAATAAATATTATAGGGGTAACGTTGAGAGAGGAGGAAGGCAGAGTTTTCAGGGCTCAAACACAGTTTAATGACATTCTACATGAAACCAAGAGGAATAAATGGCTTGGGCAGGGGATGTAAGTCGAAGGCAAGATAACCGCTGGACCTTTAGGTTAACAGGCCGGATCCAAGGCTCGGGAAGCACAGCATGGGGCGGCAGAAGGTTAGGTGGGCGGATGACATTAAGAGGTTTGCAGGGAAATGGTGGATGTAGCTGGCACAAGGCAGGGTATTTAGACTGATATGGGAGAGTCCTTTGTCCTGCAATGGGCGTGCTCAGGTTGATGATGATGGCGTACTTCAGAAGCCTGGCCTTCAAGAATCTATTTGCGAGTATCACCATTCTTTTCTCTTGATAGAGTTTGGGAATGAATACAGCTTTGGGAGTAATTGTTGCTTTCACTAGGTGCGGCTTTATTTTTATTCGGATGGGAAAGTAAAATATCCCTTCAGGCGGCAATTAAATCTGCTGAAAGGAAAAATCTTCTTGTGCATAAATTATGATCAGTAGAGTAAGGAGAAGGGATGGTGCAAAACATTCGCAAAAGTGTTCATATTTAAGCATATTTTATTCGCGTCCACATATGTGGACATAGCACCTTAAACCTGATAAATGAAGATAAACACAACTACATTTGCTTGACTTTTCTAACTTATAGTTAGACATGAATAAATGTTTTGCTGCGAGAACGTAGGCTTCAGGCAATTATTCTGTAGTTCATGACTTATAAAACAGATAAAAGCAGTCATTCTGTGACGACAGGCAGAGGATAATTCGGTATTTCGAGCACCGAACGTGGCTTTTAGATGTGGAGCCTTGACGTCGCAACTGTTGAGTAAATAACCTGTTCAGAAGTTGGGGTCAATGGTTGCTTCCATCATAAGTAATACTTCAAGTCCGGCTGCATCGAAAGATTCTCGAGTTATCTGAGCACAGGTGGACCCAGCTCCTGAAGGGGCTATAGAAATCACAGACTTCTGTACAAGAACTTTCAATGCGAAATGTTCAGTTTCACATCAGGTTGAAAGCAAAGCTGGCCGAATAGTGAGAAGCTAATGTTTTTTTTCTTTGAACAGATGGATTCACCTTACGCTGACCACATTGTAAACCAAAGGGGTGAAGTGTCACATTGTCTGACATCTATATAGGTTTTTGCCGATATTCGTAATCTGTCGTTTGAATATGACTCGAATAAGAATCGTTTGTTCTTGCACAGTGAAAGTCAGTTAGGCTATGTGTAGTACTTCCGTATTATCTCTGTTTTGTTTCCACGCTTACACGCCTACTCAAACTTCTCCAGAAAACGCGCAGTCTTTTTCAGCAACTTTTTGCCCATGTTGTCCCTTGATAGAAAACCTATTATCCTGGACTGGCAGGTGGATTTCTGGTGGTTTCAAAGTAAGTGTTTTGTCTCCCGTGCTGCATGCATGCGAAATGACCTAGAGTTATTATTTACATTTTTTTTTCTGTACAAACGTGCCCTCAGCCTAATTCGTTGAATAATTCTGAAAAAAAAAACTGTACCTGCCGTCTTTGTGAAGAATATTTTACCCAATACATAAAAACATTTTGAAAGATTATATTGTTTCCTTAACGTAGAGATTTCGCCACCTGGGCTTTATCTATACTCGAACAAAATGACAAAAATGATCTCCGGCATTATAGACACGCATTTCTTATATTAAAAAAAATTAATTCAAATTCTTTAATTATAAAATTGATTTCTCTTTTGTCGCTTTAGATATGCTTATTTGGCTCTGTGACATGGCACATTAAATGGGTCAAGACAAAAAATTTTGGTGTATAAACTGCTTATCACATCTTAGTTTTGACAACCAAGCTAGGAACCTTAAAACATTAGCTGCAGTAGCAAAACTTTTTAAAATGAATTTCTTCAGCTTCGTCGAGAACATCTTGCTTGTCTGGAAACTTTCGTAACCGCTGACGACATATACACACTTCCCTGCATGCCGCGTTGTCTACAGCATCATTTACCCAGTCTCCAGAATAAGCAGCAATTCTGTACAAAAGCATTTTTCAAAAAGAATTGTTTATGAGCGCACTTTTTTAAGGTATTGGAAACTTTTACTATAACAAACAATATATCTGCAGATCTCCCCCTGGCATTTTTGTATTTTTTGCTATACGTTTTTGCTGTTGTCAAATATGTACCCATTGGTTTTATATTCCGTAAGACAAAATTGAGAGGAAGCCTTCGCTACGCATCAGAAGAATCCAGCGTCAACTTCAGGGTTCGATAAGAGTACCTTACAATATTCCATTATTCAAAATTTTTAGTCTAGAAATGTTGGACTTGTGCTGGCACGCCGTGGACGGTGGACGCGTCACCATTTCTTTGTTTCGCGAAGTTTCACTCATTTTCCTTTGTTTAGCTGGTTGCCACTAGCACAGTATGCGTGATTACGATTTAGAATCGGTAATAATTACACAGTTCGGCCGTATTGTAGAGGAGGAAATTATTGTGGTATGTCGAAAAAACGGCAGCGATCATCTTGAGTGCAATAAGTGCTGTCGCTGTGAAGCGGCCGTATAAGCTTTAAGAAAGGAAAGACAAAAAGTTGATTACTTTTTTATTACAAGCATCTATAGCACTTATGAGGCATTACAGTGGGGGCATTAACGCCATATAATATCACACGCAACGAAGATATTGGGAACATGCCAGAAAATTAACACAACATAAGAAAACAAGAAGAAATGAATTCACAACTGTAGTTGGTATTACCGATAACATATCAGGTAGGTGAGGTTACCACTTAAATTACTGTTTGGAAACTTGGCGCGAAAACCAAGTTATTCGCCACAATCTTCAAATCTAGAATTGCGCTACGGAAAAATGCATATTGAATAGATTAATATGGCATTGATAATCTTTCATTTTTTTGTGTTGTCTGCTCTCTCTGATATGTTGTGTGGCTGCTATAAATATATGCTTTTATTATAACGGTGCAATAATTATAAATAATACCGAAGAACTTCAGGCTGAAGATTTTACTGCGGATACACAAAGTCTTCCACATATTACTGCCGTGAATTTCTGAGATTTTTATACGGAAGCTACTATTCCCTGTCACAAACCTTGCGGCGCGTTTCTGTACCCTCTCCACCTTTTCTATGAAAGTGCCGGTGAAAGAATCCCTTTGTACGCAAGCATATTCCAACGCTGGCCTGACATTTGTTAAATGCAGCATCTCCTTCAATACCTGAGCTGCACTTTAAAAAATTGCTTTGAAACAAAAACAGAAGAGTCGAGAGGCTTTGGCGGTTATCATGTCAATGTTGGCTGCCCTGTCTAGGATTGCTGCGATTGTAACGCCAAGATATTTTAACATTTCCTTCAGTTTGAATAGTGTCATGGCTTAACAAATATGATCCTATATTTTTGTTTTTTTTTTACTAAATTGCTCGTGGCAACACTTAGACACATTAAGTCATGCCCCACTTCTAGCACCAGTCAGAAACTTTGTCAAGGTCAGTTTGTATTAGACTCAAATCTTCAAGGCACGCGGCAGGGGAATACAAAACGTAGTCGTCTGCAAAAAGTCTGAGTATGCAACTGAGGTCGACTGGTAAATCATTGATGAATATTGAAAATAACAGCGGTCTGAGCACAGAACCCTGTCGCACTCAAAATAAAACGCACAGAGGCGAAGATGCCACGCCATTGAAATTGTGCAGAGTGGCAAAATATTTATATTTTTTTAATTCCTTTAGCGTTTAACTTCAAAAATGACGAAAGCTGTACTTTTTTAGAGAAAGTTGCAGGTTTTGCCGGAATACGGTTTCCGCATGTCTTTTTTTTTTGTCGCCACCCTACTGTCATTTTGTAAAACCGTTGATGAATATGCGGTGATGTACTATCTTTAAAAACGATCTACTGTTGGCGTGGGTACAAGCATATCTATCGTCTCGATATCAGTCCATATCAATCGGCAATGCATGTTCGAGCCCAGCTTTGGTAAGCTCCGGTATACCACAAGGCTCAGTACTTGGGCCATTGTTCTTTTTAATGTTTATAAATGACATTGTTAACGAAATTCCTGTCAAAATCAAGCTGTTTGCCGACGATTGTGTATTATATCATGAAATACGAACTCCTGCTGACCAGCTTCTTCTTAATGACGCCTTGTCTAAAATTCATGATTGGTGCTCAACGTGGCAGATGAGTATTAATACTAAAAAAACAGTTTCAATATCTATTACGCGGAAGAAGCGGCCATTAAGTTTTGCCTATACTATTAATAACCATCCCCTGTCTACCGTGGACAGCTACAAGTACTTGGGATTAACGATTAGCTCTGACCTACGGTGGAACAAACACATTTCTAATATTAAAAATAAAGCTATGAAAAAACTTGGCTTTTTAAGAAGATCTCTCCGGTACTCTACGCAGGAAATTAGGTTACTAGCTTACAAAACTTTCATCCGACCTGTTTTAGAATACGCCTCTGTTGTGTGGGACCCTTATACTAAAGAAAACATTAAAACACTCGAAAATATTCAAAGAAAGTCAGTGCGATTTATTTATAATTCATACAGCTGGCAGACGTCCCCTACCATGCTACTTGAGAAAGCAAATTTGAATTCTTTGCAGCTCAGGAGATACCGCGAGAGGCTTAAATACATGTTCATGATTGTTCACAACAAATTAGGAATTAACAGCAGCAAGTACATTGAGCTCGTCCCGGGTCGTTCGACACGATCCTACCATTCTTTAAAAGTGAAGGAATACTCATGCCGCACTGAAACATACAAGAATTCTTTCTTCCCCCGTACTGTGCGGGAATGGAATGTCCTCAAAGCGAATATTGTAGAGGCTTCTACTGTGGAGTCATTTACGGAGTCGCTTAGGAATTCGTAACAATTTTGCAGCATTCAACATTTTCCTTTTTTTTTTCCCCCAGTGCTCATTTTGACGCCAGGCGTCGTCTAATATTGTATAATGTTGTTTCTTTTCGTCGTTCATTTTTTCGGTATTGTGTGCTGAGTTGCGTGTACCTCAGGGAGGTTTTCTTTTTGTCAAAGTGTATTTTACACCCACTCCTGCTTAAGGCTTTGCAATAAAGCCAGCAGTCTTCTCTAAATAAATAAATAATATATCAGAAACTTCAGATGTTCTTACTGCTCAAGAACAAAACAGCAGACGTCCGTCATGAAAATCAGAGCTCCTCTCACCAATCGTGTCCATGTGTTGTTAAGGTTGAGAAGTCAATTTTCTTGCAACTGCCAGCTGCCTGCATTATCAGCGCAGCGCTAGGACAACAGCTGCACGCAATTGGCAGGACCAAATTCTCGTTTCTTAGCATTACAGGACTCATTCTGTGTAATAGCATGTAGCCGTAATTTTTTCAGTTTCCTCTGATCTTTTATTTAAATAATCAAAGTTCTATCCCCGTCTGCCGGCGCTATGCATGTCGCCTGATGCTGTGAAATAAACTTTGTATCCTTTGGTTTGCCTCATTCTATAAACGTCCCACGTTTGTTTGCCATCATCATCACCCTGACTACGTCCACTGCAGGACAAAGACATCTTCCACATCTCCTGAATTAACCCGGTCCTGTGCCTGGTGTTTATAGCTCAATTAAAATGCCAGCCGCAGCAGCAAAAGTAGAACAAAATGGGCATTGTTACTAAACAGAAGCACAATAACTTGCGCATCAAAACACTGCTTATCTTTCAATAGGTACGCCGCTGGCTTTACCACGTTGCAAGCGCCGGGCGCTATCAGTGTATTTATGTCGGTTACGCCATGAATTAGGGTAAAAATGATAGTGAGGTTAAGTCGAAAATGTCATTGTATTAGCTCGGAAACGCAGTGAATTGCGTTGTAAACGCATATTCGGTTTTAACTGGGAAAGCCATGGTAAGGAACGCGAGGCCTGTGCCGCCGGTTAGATTAGCTGAACAAAGCGCATGAACGACAGGGGAGGATTGGAAAATTATTATTTTCGCAAATGGAAAAGTAGTAACGATGTGAAATTAATTTCTAGCCATCATTATGACAGCGGCGGTCTAGTACTGATGTGCTGCTTGCGGCCGCTTTTAATTTCCCGAAGCCATATGGAACTTTCAAGCTCGCGCCATGCCTGCACGGCGACTGATAATGAGGCTAGAGGTATCGATGCCTCCGATATTCCGCTGCGTGCATCCCACACCAAATGCGCCTAACCCGGCATTGGGCGTTTCCTGATTACGGTGACTCCAGCTCAATTCAAACAGTTTTGGATGCCAAATTGAGCTTCTTGCGCTAAAGTACACTAAGCGCTTGCGGCCCTGACACATAATTAGATTTAAAACTGAAATGTTCAGAGGGGTGGTTGTGCACCGCACGAAAACCAAAGAGTTATTAACGAGTCAAACACAGCTGACCAAAACACAAAGACATGGACGTCAATAAATGGAAGAAGCATTATTCTAATCTATTTCAGTTCTCCACTACAATGTACAGTATTCATCACACCATGGATGAGAGCCCACGCAGCGTGAGCATGATTCGTACCCGCAGTGGCCGCGCTTTTGGCAGTCCTGAAAAAAAAAGACACGTGACACGTTAACAACAAAGTGAGATTTCTTGATATCCAAATTGTAGAGAAAAATAACTTTCAGCCACTAAAGTATTGTACTCTAGTGGTCATACGCCTGGATTTGGGGCGATTGTTTTCGGTATGTTTTGGGAGTATGGGTATGGGGCGTATAATGAAAGGGTTATAATTAAGCATTGCGTTGTTCGCACGTTTATATGGGCGGTTATATGCGCTGTTATATGCACGGCTATATGCTCCAAACATCTTAGTGGGTAGAGGGCTCTGTAGAAATTCATTACCTAGCAATGGCGCAATAGCAGTATGCTTTGTAATGAGTGGCAACCAGGACCTTACTCGACAATAGAGGAAAGAGGAAGGGTTACTTAGGGCAGAAGAGTAAAAAACAGAAAAAGACGCTTCCTCAGGCTGAGTTTCGGGGATTACTAGGGATGGCGCAAGCGTACTAAATTACAGTTCTTTATAAGTTTGTTCTCAAGCGTGCGCTTTACATAGCAAAGGTGCATTTCTACATGAGTATGCCACATTCAGACGAGCGAAGTACGCGTCGAAATTTGTTTTCTCTATGCCCGTTTTGAACTTTGACTCTCTTCCCACCCAGTAAAAATTAAACTTTATTCTTACAAATTTTGATGCCCGCCATGACACTCCGTTTGATACCTCAATTAAGCGTGCTATGCGGAACTCGTCCGTTCAATTTTTTAATAAGAGCGGTATCACCAGGAAATGCATGGCTACAATTGGAATTATTATTGGTTATTGCTAGAGTAGGGGCTACCGTCGAGCGCTGTTTCCAAATATTAACTCTGTTCCTTTAACTGGCTGAAGGAACGGTTATCCTAATTTCATTAATGAATGTTTCAGTAAATAACGCATCAAAAAAGAAGAGCTACCGCGTTTTTTCCATTCCTTTTTTTCACCGCTTCTTGTGTACTGTGAGAATAGTATTCTTCTCTTATACAGTATTCTTATACATCTCTTTGACACAAGCTGACAAAAAATTTCGCGTACAGAGATGCTAGTCTTCCAATGATTCGTCCAGTGGCCTTCAGCACATCTTCATGTACTTGTTTCTATCCTGGCTCTTTTCCTTTGGGCTGAATTTGTGAAGCATCGATGAATCACAAGACGGCAGCGCAATAAAACGACACGGAGGATGGCTCACAGGATGGGCGCTGTCCTGTGCCGTTGTTTTTCGTTCTTTTGTGCTGCTGTCTAATGATTCAAGTACGAATCAACTAACTCAAGCTGAAATTTTATTCGAAAGAAATTCATGTTTCCTCTTAAGCTACAAGCAGACTATTAGGTCGAAATTATTCCAATATTATCCACTTTAATATTCTATCTTCAATATAGCCTACAAATGACTCACGAGAAAGAATATTTTGTCGCAACTGGCAGTCATATTGTCTAGTTGGTCTCGCTAGTGAGCACACATTTATACTAATACTCTGCTGAGCCCGGCAGCTCTCAAACACTTCAACCCTTCTTTCTCGAACTGCTGTCCCCACTCTGCGGAGAAGTTTTCGGACCTCTACCACATGGTGTGGGCCGGCGCCTCCAAACCTGCTATCCCCCCTCACCCCAGCCCCACCCGGGAGGACTGGGTGGCGACCCTGCTCGGCTGCTCTGACCTACAGGCCCAACGGGCCTTGGTCGGGCGTGCCCGGGCAGCGGCCGGCTCCACTGGGGTCCCGTATTAGGAACCCAAGTCATACCTACCTGCAACTCTTTTCGAGGCAATTTATGTTTTTCACCACCACCACCCATCGACGGTCTTCAAAAGTCAAGAAACAGATAAAGTAATCTAATGAAAGGAGACGTGGAGAGGTCGGCCTGCGGTAATGTGACCCTGGCCTGCTACTCCACAGTGAGTAAGGGGGAAAAGGAAGTAAAAGAAGAGTGACGATGAGAATGGATGGTGATTATGTTATTTTACAATGTAAAATTTGCTTTTCCTCTGTGTAGTTCAGCCTTTATTGCACCACTGTGGGCCCCGTCATTCCCTTTAAACATCTTCTGACATCATGGGGTGCCGTATTCCTCCACTGTATCGCTCAAAGAGAAAACTTGCGGCCTGAAGCCCTTTCGCCATGGTGGTATTTTCCTGTCCTGCCTTTGCCTAAAATGTGCTTTCATGATTTCAGCTTCCTGTGTAGTTTTTATTATATCGATTATGTTACGCATATTAACGTATTTTGGTTTTTCCGTCACTTCTACCCACTCCGTGGAGTTAGAGGCGTTGATAATATGTACTTTTCTTAAGAGATGTTTTACTTCGTAGGTAGTTTGTCGCAGTCGGGTTTAGCTTCCACTTGCAACTTATCTGCGCCGATCATTAATACCTTGGCTTCAGGCATCGTCCCTACGCTGCGCACATCTTCCTCGAATAAATGAAAAGCGCACCTGACTATCCCCTTATGCAAAATCATGCTCTTTACCAATTGTCTTGGCGGTATACTCCTGACATACGTGCCTCGTATTAACCAGCCTAGCTATTTCACCTCAAAAGCGCATCCTTCCACTTAATCGATTTGCTTCATTTATAAGTATCGTTATCTCTCTGGTATGGCTTGATAATAATTTAGAGGTTTTTTATACAGCAGGCAGTGTAGCTATGCACAATACAGAGAATTATTCTGAAGAAACAAACGACCATATAATAAGACGCAATATTAATGAAATCCTGAAACCTACACACGATGAACAACTCTAATAGCTATCAGAAATTGCTCCTCCGAAATTTGGACTACATACGATCGGGAGGCAGGTGAAATAATCTAACAGGATTGGACGAAAAAGGTCCTATGATGAGCATTTATTGTAGTGTCTTGGAAGTGGAACGACACAGCAGCTGAGTAGCAACCAGAACTTGAGTTTATTGTCAGCCAGCTGCCCGACCACGCGTCCCGCTAGTGAACGACTGCCCGTGCAAATAGGCCGCAATACGCTTATAGATGAGGAAGGGGGTGGGGTCCTAACAATCAAACGTGGCCATGAGTTAGCTATTTACTATTTAGAATATATACAGGGCATTTATGATGTTTATCAGTAAAAAGCGGCCAAGAAATAAAATGAGAGCAAAAAACGGTTCAGGAAGGTGGTCACCCAACAAGCCAGAGAAAGCAACTGGTAACGGGCACGGTTCAGCAATGCGTGATTATATCACCTGAATGCGAGAACTGTACCCCGTGGGGGATAAGACTAGCAGAAAAACCGACTTGAATCATGATTGTCAATCATCTGCTAATCACTCCTGCCTCCCCTTTACGTGAAGGAACCCCCGCAAAAAAAAAGTAACAGGCACTTGCGAGAAATTACAAAAAATGCTTGAACCATGTCCAAAATTCATAGGAATGGCACTAGCAACAACTGCACTGCGTTCAATCTATTGACTCAAGAGCAACCTATTTCGACACACCAAAGATGAAGTGGTTGTCACGTGACAGAATGTGCGCGTTCGCAAGCAGTGGTGTAGGGGATGGGAGTGCTTGAGAAATATTCTGAAGGCACTTAAGTCTGCTTACGTTGAGGAATGAGAATGCATGTGTTTTGATGAAAAAAAGGTTTTGAACGAAAGGAAAGGGCGCAGTAGCTCACATCTCGACATGTCGTTGGACACCTCAACGGCGCATTAAATCACGCAACGAGAGGTGCATATGTAATCGGTCCGAAGCCCTGTCGCAAGCTAGCCTCCAACTTGAATATACCATGTAAGATATATGCAAAGAGAAATGCTATGACACTATTCGGAACGTTGTACGACGAACGGTTGCACATACTTTTGATGCGAATGTAGTCGGCAAATCTGCCACCGCATTGAGGTCAGCCGGCGATTCAATCAATGGGATTTGATCTACGCCATCAAGAATTAGGAGGTAGGGAGGGGTCGTCCGTGGATGGTTGGATAGATGGATGAAAAAAAAACATTTATTTTTTGTGACAAATTTAAAGTGTTTTGGATCCTTACGGGTCAATGGGCGCCGTGGTTGATCTTGGTCCAAGATGCCGCACTTGGCTTCTGCCATCGTGGCTCGGCGTACGAGAAATCGTTGCGCTTCCTCGTACTGACTGCCCAGCAAATGCTCCTACTGCGTCACACTCGGGTGGTCTATTCTAGGCTCTAATTCTGCCTTAGGGCAAGTCCATGTGACATGGTCTAGTGTAGGTTTACCCTGGCACTATGGGCGTTCGTCTACATATTGTGAAGGGAAAATCTAGAGGAAGGTAAGTACCGGTTTGTAGTCTGTGCCAGTTTACCAACTCCTCTTTGGTTAGCCTTTTGTGTGGGGCTGGGTTCGTTTCCGCTGGCCCCTGTAACAATCTAGTATGTCTGAGTACGTTGGAGTAAAAGGGTAAAAAAATCCAGTGGTGCAAAGTGTTGAGTCTGCTCGGTTGACGTACCCTCGAGCAAACTCGTCTGCTGCCACGTTGCCCCACATCCCCTGCTGTCCCGGAAAGCATACAATACTATGTTTAGTGTATATGTGTCTTCTCGTCGTGTGTAGAATATGATTAGCAATATTGTCGATTCTGCCTCAAGTGTAGTTTCTGCATGCTTGTTTGGAGTCTGTCACCATAGTGAGGTTTTGTCCTATTGCGTTGCCGCGCGATATTGCCAGAGCAATTGCGGCTTCTTTAGCTGCCTCTATGCTTGAGTTGTTTATCGTCGCGCTGGTGTTTTCTATCCATCTTAAGTCTGTTACAACGGCGATCGTTTTGCGTTGGTGTCGGTAGTTTGCTGCGTCCGTGTAGACTATGCTGGGATTGTCGCTGAGTTCCCTGCTGAGTGCTCGGACTTGTCGTCTTTCATGGTGTATATTGGGGCCCATGTGTCTGGGTGTGGGCCTTACACGGATGTTGTTTCTGTCTTCATTATTATTCTGTTCCTTGTCTTTTTGTGTGCCCAGTAGTAGCCCTAATTTCTTCAATACGTGTCTTCCCGTTCTGGTTTGAGTGGGTCTGTTTAGTTTCGCGTTACGTTGCGCTTCTGATAGTTCGTCGAAGCTGTTCGATACTCCCAGTGCCATTAGCTTTTCGGTTGGTGCTGACATTGGAAGTTTGAGAGCCGTTTTGTACGCCTTGCGTACTATGGTGTCGATTTGTTGGGGCTCTTGCATGTGTAATTCGTGGTAAGGGAGGCTGTACGTTACTCTGCTCGTGACAAGGCTGTCCATTAGTCTTAGGGTGTCTTGTTCTCTCATCGCATTCTTTTTACTGCTGACTCTTCGCACGATTTTGACGACTTGCTCGGTTGTATTCCTAAGAGGCAATAGTTTTTCTACATCGTCCTTACCTTTCTCCACGGACGAAAAGTGATCCAAGAGGGCCTTTAGGAGAATCACCATTTGCGGGGGGCGGCGCTTCGTGCGACGCATTGGATTAAGCTTTGAATGAATATTGTTAGAGTACTTCTGCAAGGCACTTTCAAAGGGAAGTTTTGACTTCGATGTACATAATATTTTGATATATCAATGCCTCACTGTATTGTAGTACTCTGTTCATGTATTGGTGGTAGAAGCTGTACCATGCGCATCCTCTCGTATTTACAACCGTTCAGGCAATTTCGTTGCTCCAGCTGATAAAATTTGTTTCCTCAGGTAACCAGTGAATATTTAACAAATGCGGAGCTAATTTGATAAGTCATTTAGAAGTTGTATAAAAACTCGTAATTGTTTCAATTCTTGAAGCAAACGCCTGATGAGAGCTGTTGCGGAAGGCAGTGGACAATGACTGAGCAGTAAACTATGTATTAATATCTGGTAACCAGGTACTTACTTTTCCGCGACAGGTTTTGCCTCTGCCGCTTGTTTCTCTCAATTTAGTGTGGCAGGCATTCACGCTGAATACGAGAAAAATACAAAAATAGAATAAAAACAGACAAGCACAAAAATAAAGAAGATGCTTGCACAATATTCCCCGGAATAGGCGCATACCTACCATTTTAAGAGGATTTTTTATGTCATTTTCATTCTACGGAAGCATGGTCCTGTAGTTTTGTCATAATTGACTGAGAAACATATTTTATTTGAATCCTTAGCCGATACTGTCCAGGAGGTGTTTTAGTGGGACCTACCCTTAAAGTTACGAAGGTCGAGATGTAGGTGTTTAGGTTGGCACAAAATCCAAATAAGCAAGGGAAGTTGTCAAATTCACTGATTATATTGGTTTAGCAGATCAAAGAAAGAGCTCGGTTTCATGGCATGACGGCATGTGGCACTTTTATTATGTGTTTTCTCCTTTCTGTAAGCTGTATCAGTTGGGTATATATGCTCCTGATTTGCAACCAGTCCGTTGTGTTAAAAGTTTCAGCTTGTCCCGTCTCGTCTTTTTCCTGCGTTCTTCCCGCGCTATGATAACTGTGTTACATTGAATTACCAACCTGCCCAACCGTATACAATTCTTTTTTTGCAAATAAACTGAAGTGGTACTTTTTTGTCTTTTCTGTATTCTGCCCTGTAAACACGAATAAGCTCATATGGAAGCTAAAGGAAGTAAGCCGTCCTCCAACAGACTGCCTTTTCAAACCAGGGTATTCTGCCGATGTCCTAGATTACTACATGAACGAAATTCTTACTTTTGGAAACGGAGGCATATTCCCACTGCAAAATATAGCAACTTGGCGCAGTTAGCAATGGGACACAGATTTTGAAAGCGGCACCGCAGGTCTTGAAGTTACCATACAGAGGAAGTTACATACGCGGGAAAGATATTCGTAAATGCTAAAAGTTCGCATGTTTTCAAGAGGGATCTGTTCAGCTGCCGAACGCATAGCATTGCGTTTAATATTGACGAAAATGTACCCAGGCACTCTGGCAGCGTTTCCTGCCCTACAAGAGAGTGTGCTAAAGAGCACCTCTGTCTCTATTTACTCGCATATACGACTGTCGCATTAAGAATGTGGCTGTGTTTTAATGTTCATACGCTTCTCAGGAGCACTTTTTCCGCAAAGCTTATCAAGAAAAAAGCAATTACTTTAGTCAATGTCACTCACAGGGGAATGAAATAACTGTCCCGTCAAGAGAGAATCTTTGGTGTGTTCTGTCGAACACTGGCAATATACTGAAAACTTTAAATACAATGTAAATAATACACTGTTCTAAGAAGGAGAACACTGCCTTTAAGCGCAAGGTGCTTGCTATATGACGCCTTCAAAAATACCATTCATTATGATCACAAAAAAAGATTGTTTTCTAACTGTCATTCCTTCCACTTTGCTGCTGTAAATTGTGGGCCATATTTGTAGCAGTGCATTTGTCATGAATGTGTAGTTCTATGCTCGTAATCTAAGATTTTTAATTCAGGGATGCGTTGAGATAATAGCTTGGTTGGAAATTGTTCGATGAGTTTTAATATTACACTTCTGACTGTTGACGTTGAATATTGGCGTGGAAGGAAGAGTGCTAAGGCTAAACAGGTATGCTAATTTTGGTTGACTCAAATGTAAATGAAAATAAGCGATGGTTCTTAAGGGTAACGGAGCGGATTCCAAGAGAAGGCTAGCGCTGCAGGGGGGGGGGGGGGGCGAAGGTTAGGTATGCAGAGAGGATTGTGAAGTTTGGACGGATAAGGTGGCTGTAGCTTGCACAGGACTGGGTGAATTGGAGAGATATGGGAGAGGGCTTTGCGCTGCATTGTGCCTAAACAGACTGATTATGATGTTGATATAAAATCTTTTTTCTGCTAATAAAACCATAGTGCTTCAAAATGCAAGCAGTACTTCTCCAAACAATTTTGTTGCTTGCCAAGGTAGTAACGTGTGTTTCTGGAGTAGTCTTCCAAGGTTTGTGAAACCCTCGTTTGGTATGAAAATTATTTATATTTGCATCCGGTACTCATTGCTAGGGATTCAGCAGGGCTTAGCGTGATTGACATCTTATAAAGTAAGCCCTTTTCAATGAGAAAAGCCGGATATAGAAAAAAAAAACAAATATGGTTTATGGGGGTTTAACGTCCCAAAGCGATTCAGGCTACGAGGGACGCAATAAATACAGTAAGCAGTTTTTGGCGTATACGTCAACCCAGCAATTATCACTACGAGTCTGCAAAAAAGCATCGTAGCCAATGCAATATATATTCCTGTAGTTAATTTTTTCACCCTGCTTTTAAGTGATTACGCAAGTGAGCGAGAACATGTGTTCGTTGCAGTGTTCAAAATATACGGGCTGGTCTGCGCGGCATCGTTTCTATGTGCCAACCACGCATGTACTGAGTCCTGTATTGAGCGATATCGCGATTTATAGGGAGCGTTTTGTGAAGGAGAGGTCTAGGAGGGAAGTCATGATCAGACTCATTATCCGAGCTACACGCACAGCAGGACAAAGGTCTCTGTAAAATTTTTCCAAACAACGTTCTCCTGTGCCTTGTTCCTGCAATCTACCCAATACCATCCATCCGCTAGCCGACATTCTCCTGCGGCGTGCGATGCTTGCCTTATCTTTGAACCCAGTAGGTCACCATGAATAACTGTCGATAATCTTGCCTTCGCATTTCATGCTTTTCCTTTTCTTCCATTCATTTCGGGTACAATGACATGAACTTGCGTCCCTTTCTCTTACCCAATGTGCTCTCTTGTCTTTTCTTTTAATGTTGAAAGTACAAAATAAAAATAAAATTATTAGCCAGAAGTCGTACCCGCGTATCAGATATCAAAAGCTGCCTCTGCATTCATGCAGAGTGAATCACGTGCAGAGTTAAGATATTACCCACCTTGACATTAGGCTGTGCACAGAAAAAAGAAAGAGGACTGCATACACAAAATGACGCTGCATTTTGAATCTCTTCAGTGGCTCCTTATTCTTTTCTTTTCCGGAAGAATAGAATAAAACCCCGCAGATCATGGCGCCGTCGAAGGTAACTGTCAGGCATCACCATAATTACAATATTCCGAACCTGACTTAACATGATAACATGAAGAACGCTCACATGATAGGAAGCCGAATGTCTGCCTTATGGGCCTACATAAAGAATTACACTGCGTGCTCTCGAAACCAGACCTCGGGCCAGAAATATTGCCCCCCATCCGGTGTGACGCGGTCTATCACTCTGAAGCTCAGTCTATTTTTAAATTTGGGAGCTCGGTCATGTCAATGCAATCCTATGTGCACCGCTAGGTGCACGAATTGTTCGTAAACTAATTTAAATGAATCCCTCCGACCGTTTAGAAATAAGTCAGCAGTTGCTGCTTGGTTCTTTCTTTCGGTGTCTTATAGGCCCAGAACGCGTGCTCAGCCTTTGAGCCTTGAGACAACAAACCTCTTGTTCCTCTTTATTCCGCTCACTCGAAGTAGGTCAAGAGCAGCATCATTAATTCACGCTTCAACAATGCAGTAAAACATTCTGAAACCACAAGCTGGAAGATCGCTTTTTAAGCAAGACGCACCGACTAGTGCACACTTGATACCCGCCGACGCTCTTATCGTCACTGCCTGAGGACTTGTTCAGAACAAAGGAGACATACCAAATAGACAAGAATAAGAAGATCGCGGTTATTCTAAATGCACAAAGCATTTCATACAATTTGAGAAAGTTAATTGGTAGGGTCCGAACAGACGTCCTGTCTTCGGCTCCAGATCACTTGGCAAGTCTGCGCAAAAGCGGAAAGTAAATGGGACGAAGATAAGTATATTTATTTAGGCAACCTATAGGTTGCATAGGTTGCGCCATAAATCATCGCGAGCGGTTCGTACTTGTGCTCAAGTCGTCGTGTGCTAGAGCTGCTTGTCTTGTGGCCATGCACACGTAGGCCATACCTGCAGATGCCTTAATAAGAGATTATTGGAGCAAAAGTACAATGTGAAAGAACGAATTTCAGGCCATCTGATTATTCACAGCCGAGATTGACAGTGCACACCCGAGTTCAGTGACACAAGTGTCCTGCACAGGTGCGCAGATGAAACTACACTGGAAACCATTGAGGCCGAAAACATCGCGAGCCTAGAAGAGCCCCGTGTCATAATTCCTTCTGTAGCTCTTCTGGCTAAGGACTTACGTTTCCTGTTAGGAATGAGTGACAATGGTTCTCCTCCGTGCTTCTGTAGCCATGTCTATCAGGCTTTGTTTTTCTAGTGTTGTTATACTTACCGTAAAGTTACCTTAGTGTTACAATAATAAAATCTTCAGTTGTTAGTTGGCGCCGGTCTCTCGTCTTCCCCTTCTGTGTCCGTGTGAAGTTTGCGCCGTTTTCTTTTGCGTTTGAGCGTGAATCAAAATATTACAAGTTTTATTGCTCTGCCCGCATTCTCTCAACGCTGCACGCTGAATGCCGTCGCCTGACTGCGGACCGCGCGAATCACGCTGCGACTGGAACGCACCAGTAGCAGCTCGCGCTGTTAAACAGTACCGACAGTGGTGACGAAATCAGGCAGACAGTATGGGCATGACAACGTACTGGATGCCTTTGGGTGCTGCGTTAAAAGAAATTTGGTACAAACTACAGGAAAAAAATTGCAATGTTTAAAAGGAAACCAAATGCACATTAACTGTTTATCTCACTATGGACATCCGAACCATAAAGAGAAAAAATCGGAGAAGGGCGAATTGAAAGGAGGAAGTAAGAAAGGATCTAGAGCGTATTGGAATGCTTCGGATAAAACTCAATCCCTTGCACTGACATTGCGTAGCAGACGGACGACTTTTGACATCTCGTCTCCATCGAAACGCTACTGCTGCGGCTGCGATTTTTCTAGCGTTACCGAGCTCCGTAGCCGAACGATGTGACAACTAAGCCGCCTCGGCGATGCAGTCATGCATAAAGAAATCCTCAGGAGGAAGCATAACTGGATGGTCTTTAAGCATAGCAATAAAAGTGGTAACAGGTGTGTCAAATGACAGCCCGAGGCGGTTTTTTTATTTTTGAGGACCACAGAAACTTTCTCTCGCGTTCCATCGACTCTGGCATTCTTGAGAGAAAAATGAAAGGGAACTCCATCACAATGGCTTATTAGAGCCGGCTGTCATCGTAAGGTGGCGCTCCTTGTTGAGTCTCCTTTCCGCATGTTTGGAGCTAACGCATTATGGCTTCTGCCCTGGTGCTGTACTTGCTGATGGCGATGGCGAAGTGTGGCAGCAGGTATGGCGTCAGCGCAAACCTAGAGCTATGCATGATCGCATCGCCAGACAATTCCAAGCTCTGTCCTCTTATTAAGATACTGTGTTGTCTTGTTAAGATCATCGGAAACTCCCAGGGATAAAATTGATGCCGTTGGCAGCCGCCTATTCCAGCCAAGCATGGAGAGATCGTCAGAGAGGAGTGAAAATTAGCCCTTTTCTTCAAACAGAGTATTGCACACTAGATATAAATGCAGGCGCGCGTGCACCATGCAGCCTCTTGCCCTATATGCAGCGTCGGGAGAAACATAAATCTTAAGTCACATAATCAAAGCTTAAAAAAAAAATCGCAGTAACGAAACGTTACGAAATGTGCAGTTTCTACTAAAATAGGCACGCTTTAGCAGAGGAGCCTTGAACAGTTTTATTTTGCCTCCAGAATACCTAATATATGCCCAGAGAATAAACGCTCTTCCCACATAATTAACACTTACTGAGTCCGATTCAACGCTTTTGTCCTGAACATACGAAAAATATCAAACATGGCATTCGAAGTTGATAATATGGTTAAAGCGTGCTTGCATTCTGAATGGAAATCGCCAACAGTCAGCTATGCTTCGAGCGGCAGTAGATCTGTAACCTAGTACGGCTCTCCGCCCATAGGAATGTGTCCGGAAGAGACGCGGAGTTGATTTGGCGTGCAGCGGCTTAAATAGGAGACCACCAAAGTAACTACTGGAGCCCGCTTTGCTTCTTAAAAAGGGTGCCGCTGAAGAATTTATTCTGGCGTTCATGTACATGTTTTATGCCACTACTCAACGGGTCACCCTCGCATCTGCATGTGAGCTAAGAATAAATCATTCACAAGCGGCGGAGGCCTTAAAGGATTCAAGGAATGTGCTGTGCCCGGGGGTCATTACTCGGTTATTTCTCCCCGCTGTACACGTGGCGGGGTTCATTACCATAGCCCGTTCACAAGAAAGCGAATGCAAATGTAATCCCCTGTTCGTACCCTCTCCCCCGTAGTCTCACTCGGGAGGAGGAGGTATCCGTGCGCCGGATTCAGGCAGAAGTGGCTCTGACTCCCTCTCTGCGTTACCGGTGGCGTGACAAACGTTTAGAAGTGACTGACAAATGTGCCCATTGTGGTGCTGCGCCTGAACTGTGTGACGAAAAACGCTTGCAGTGGGCTGGCTTGGCTACAGTCTTCGTCAGGCGGTAGGCCTGGGATGGGACGTATCGCAAGTCGACACACGATAATCGCTTTATCGAGAACTTTCGCCACTGTTTAAGCGAGGCTTGTTTACACTCCTTCTGCTAACTTTCTCTCCATTTCTCATTATGCGTATTGGCTAACATCTAGAATAAAAAAAATCGCGCTTCATTTGACATTTAAACTTATGACCTGTATCGCGACAAAAAGCGAGGCTGGTGGCCGTAGCTGCTCTAGTCCTTTGCTGCCCGTATACCATATTCATTAGTTCCATCTCATTTCTCGAGCATATTTCCACAATGAGTACTTTGTGTGCATTTTGTTTCAATTTGGCGCATTAATAAAATGCAATACCATAGTCTGAGCAAATGTATTCTGATCAACATTGAACATGTGATGAATTTTTTAAAAAAGGGTGGCGGGGCATAACGCGGGAGAGCGCTGCCCCTTAGTTTTCTGCCAGAATTTTCGTCATTCAAAACATCTATGACACTTAGTTGATCCAGGATAATCTTAAGCCTAATGTCTATTTTTTAACATGACGTTACTAGTTTGTCGTGAGTTTTGTGGCGCTCTCTCTTAGATTTAAGATGTGCAGGGCTCGCGCGACCCTTTTATTTGGTTTCCAGATAGTTTGTGGCACGAGTACCAAATGATCACTTTGGTTTCTTTAAAAAAAAAAAAAAGATGCGTCAGTTAGGGGGTTAAGTCACCGTAAGAAAGCAACGTCGTAGAAAGCAAATCCTCACTGGTCTTGCCACTATATATGTGTCTGTGTCAGCTCTTTCGGGAATTGTGTTGCTGCTAGTTACTCCACGAGTCGTTCGCCCCTCAATCTAGTTTCTTTGATCACACAGCTGAACCATCAGATTGGAGTGGACCGGCTGAGTTTTCAACATCTGTACACTTCACGTTCATTTCTCACAGTTGTATCTTTATTTGGATGGACAGGGTCAATACTGTATCTTGAAAAGCGGCCCCGCATTCGAATTTGGGCTTGCACGCAAAGGTGCCCGCGTGTTCTTGGTTGTGACTAACTTCCACACAGAGAGAAATCAAAGAAGACGGAGACATTCAAAGTACTGCGCGAGTGACTTGGAGTTTATCATGCGTGACGTTAAGTTGCAGCGATTGCGTAGTGCTTTATTGAAGCTGCCAGTGAAAGTGCTGCACCACTGGTTCAAATTCCGCTCGCGACAGTGAAGTGCTTAACTGCTCCTATGATTGATTATGTATCGTTTGGCCATACGATGTGTCCAGCTCACCTGCACACTTGGCTATGTCACCTTGTCTCATGATGTCACACTCGCCTGCAACACGACAGTTTACCCCCATATCACGTGCCCCTATGTCGTCATCGCCGTCTCGACGTATCAGTGAGTTTTATTACTAACCATGCCGTGTTTTCATGGCTAAGAACACTGTGTTTTAAAGACATAGCTTTAAGGGCTCGGTTATGCAAATAATTCAGCGTTTTCGACGTTGGTCGTGCGTTGACCGTACGTTGGCCATGATTGTAACACCTCGGATTCGTAGGCTGGTGCAGCAGCTTAACGCAAATGATTAGTATAGTGGCATGCGACGACGTGGTCGTGTCTGCAAAGTGATATGCAGCTGTCTCCGGGCAACTTAATGGCGCCATTAAAACTATCGCGTCATACCCTTAAGGCGAAGCTCAAATGTCCTTCGAATTTTGCCTCGCACACCTGCCGATTCGGTTATATCAAGGTGTCTCACGGCGTCACAGTGCCCGTTTAAAAGTCGGTGCTCGAGCATGTAACTTTATGACGTCATCACTCTGTTGATCAGTCAAGGAATTTCGTGGCAGACCGCTCCGGGTTTTATCTGCTGATGCGGGATCAAATACTTTCTCATTAAAATCAAGGATTATTGGCGATGCCAGATTCTTCATAAAAAGAATTTAAACGTTAGCACAGCGTGTACCCTAAACACAGTGGTGTACAGCTGTGGTGTATCGGGCAACTAGACGCGCCTTGGCATCTGTAAGGTTGATTGCGTTCCGCACGCTAGATAGGCAGCGCGCCCACCCTGCCAGCCTTGCAGGTGGCACTTAATGCCTGATCGCGAGAGGTTGGTCACCCAATGAACGCTGTACATGAGCTGCACGCCGCACTCCTCCATGGCGTCGTAGTGAAGCGCACGACTCCGGCTTTTATTCGCCCCAGATTGACGTCACAACGGCAGTTTCCATCGCAGATCAAGCAATTTTCACGTGATTATTCTACCTGAAAAAAACGAAGGCGGCTTACATCACAACCAACATGCTTCATCAAGAAAAAAGTTCGAACTATCTGTTAATGGTGTTATTTTAACAGGTTGGACAAAATTATTCAATTCCTTCCTAAGGTAATGACAATTTTTATTTTGACTCCGTCTGGAGAATAACATCATCGCTAAGAACGTCGACTCAAGGAGGAGAGAGAGAGAGACTCTTTAATGAAGAAACAGAATTTAGCCGGCGTTTCAATATCGCTGGCATGCTACTCTGCGTAGGGAGGGGAATTTGGGAGATAAAGACTGAAGGAGAGCAGCGTGGAAGAGGTGGGAAAAAAAACGAAGATAAAATGCAGCCATCAAATGGGTACTAAGGATGCAGTGGCGAGTATTGATGTAACCTATGGAATGATGGAGTGCGTAGTCCGACGAATGGGATGACGAAGTTCACTGCAAGAAGAATGCATGAAGGTAACCTGCAAGTGAATTTAGAGCTTATCGAGATGTCCAATGTCTTTTAAATATGTAAAAAGAATGTTCATTGCAAGTCTCTGTTGCCTGAAGCAGGCTACGGGGCCTAAAACTTTGTCCATTGTTAGGGGCAATGGGCAGAGCTTCTGCATGCAATGTTCATAGTACGCACACTCGTTAGCATACGCAGGGCACTCAAGCAGGATATGTTCCACAGTTTCTATCGAAGCACAGTTGTCACAATGCGGACTGTTCATTTGTCCAAAACGGTATCGCAGGCCATTTGTATATGCAGCATTCAGACGAATTCGGTGATAAAGTGTTTCGAGTTGTCGAGGAATTCTGGGTGAGAGTCTTGATCTAAGATGTGGGTCGATTGAGTGAAGAAATTGGTACTGATGTGTCGGCAAACTCCAAAACCGAAACGTTTCTTCGTACGCAAAACTTTTAGCCATTTGGGACGCATCAGATTTCGTGAGAAAACTTCGAATGTATCTCTGATGTTGATGGCCCTTACGGGCCGCTTCATCTGCTTTTTCATTAGCCATAATGCCACAGTGAGCAGGTACCCACTGAAATGTTATGCAGTGGCCTGCGGCAATAACTATATTATGGATATACCCAATGTCCAGGAAAACTGGCTGGTGATTCGTTTTCTTCAGCAGGTTGGCCAGGATCTGCAGAGATGCTTTTGAATCGGTGAAGATAACCCAACGGCCGGCGGTTCGGCGCAGGGTGTAAGAAACAGCTTCCTTAATGCCGTGAAGCTCAGCTGTTGTAGAGGAAGTCCTCCGCTGCAGCCGGTAAGAAAGGGCATGGCCTGTTGAGGGCACATAAAGGCCACAAGAAGAAGTTTCTTTAGTAGTTGAACCATCGGTGAAGATATGGGTGGGCTGCGTATATTCTTCGATTAAGTAGGCGAGAGTAGCTTGCAGAAGTGCTGCCTGTGGCATGCGGCTCTTTGCATTCACACCTGGAACAGACTTCTTCACCTTTAGAGGAGAGAGTGTCCATGGAGGAAAGGCCAGAGGTAGTTTCTGAGGCTGATTAATAGTAGGAAGGGGCAGGAGCTGCACTGCCTGGCCAAAGCTAGAGTTGCTGTGAGTTAGGTGGACACGGTGTAGGAAGTGCTTCTTCCCTTGCAGGACATGGCGGACATGGGTACGCATAGTTTCCTGGGCGGCAATTACCTCTAGTGGGAGACATCCTGCCTCCGCTACTGTTCCTGATGCAGAGGAACCCTTTGGGAGGCCAAGACATATTCGCAGGCAGTTGTTCTGTGCGGCATTGAGAGTCTTATTGCTTGATGTAGATAATCTTTGAGGCACTGGTAGACAGTAGCGCAAGGTTCCTTCAACGTAGGCTTTTTCAAGCAGAAGCATTGATCGGCAGTTGCTACCCCACCGTGTTCCCGCCATGAACCTGAACACTTGCGATGCTGCAGTAATCCTCGCACGACGTTTTTTGATCTGAGGTGACCATGACAGATTATAGTCGATTACAACACCCAGGAATCGCTGAAATTGTACATATGGCAGCGATCGTCCGCCTAGGAGCACCGGATATCGGGTCATCGTTTTTCTTGTAAACGCCATTGCAACACTCTTTTCTGGCGAGAGACGAAGACCTCTGGAAGCCAGGTACATCGAAATGTGCAATAGTGCTCTCTGAAGACGTTGCTGGGTAATAAGCGCGAACGTGACGCGGTCCAGATGCAGATATCATCAGCATAAATTGTTATGCGGACCCTTCGCGGAAGGTGTCTTCTTATGTGAATAAGGACAATATTGAACAGGAGAGGGCTGAGCACCGCTCCCTGTGGTACGCCCCTCTCCACTGCGTGAAAGCGTGTTGGACCGTTTGGAGTGGCAATAAAAATTTGTCGTTCTTTTAAATAATGCCCAATCCACTTGTATAGCCTTCCTCCAAGGCCAAGACTGCCAAAGTCTGCGAGAATTGCATGGTGACAGACGGAGTCAAAAGCGGCCTTGATGTCTAGGAAAACGGCTGTTGGGATGTACCCAGCATGAAGGTACTCCTCGATTGATGAGACGAGGGCGATGATATTGTCAGTCGCAGACCTGCTTTGACGGAACCCGTTCATTTTTTGGGGGAACTCATTTCGGCTTTCTAGGAACCAATTGTTATGCGCTTGCAGATCATGCGCTCCATGAGCTTACCTACGCAGCTCAGTAGGGCAATGGGCCGGAATGATGCGTAGCTTGTTGGCTGCTTACAGGGTTTCAAAACGGGCACGATTTTCGCCAGCTTCCATTCCGTGGGGACCTCGCCAGCCATCCAGGAAAAATTGTAATACTCCAGGAGTCGAAGACGGGAGGTGTGGGGTAGCTTTGCAATGGCGTCATAGGTCACCTCATCATGACCCGGAGACGTGTGCCTGTGTCTCCGCGATAGCTGTGGATAGTTCTTCCATTGTGAAAGGCAGGTCTAACGCTGGCACTGCCGCCTTTGTGATGCCTGTTTGACCAACTGCGGAGAGTGTCGAATGCCCTGACCCTGCCGACAGCAGCTTGCAGTATTCTTCTGAGACTTCTTTTATAGATTTTTGATCGTGAAGGGAGAGTGCAGGGAAGGGGTGGAGTTGTTGAAGTGGCGTGCGCATACCTCTAACTATCCGCCAAATATTGGTTACTGGTTTGCGCACATCCAGCGTAGAACAAAAGTCACGCCACTTTTGCCGACTGAGTTTATTCATGTAGCGTCGAATGTGACGTTGTGCCCGTCGGCATGCACGTAGGTCATCGAGGCTTTTTGTGCGCAGAGCTTTCCTTTCAGATCGCCTGCGTATAGCGCAAAGCCTTTGGAATGTGTCATCATTTGAAGGTAGGTTATCATTTTTAGCTGTAAGTTGTGTACTCGCCCTCAGGCAATACGCAATTGTCGATGCTAATTCCTCATTGCGAGTTGCCGCAGTAACTCCTCTGCTTACAGCGTCCTTGTATGAGTCCCAGTCTGTAGATTTTATAAGGAGTTTCTTTGGGTTCCTCTGCGCATGGAAAGCCGATATGAGGATTGGGTAATGGTCGCTTCCACGTGTCTCCAAATCAGTGCACCAGCCAAAGTTGTGGGCGAATGAACTTGTGACAAATGTCACGTCGATGCTGCTGGTAGTCGTGGGGCCTCGGAGGTAGGTGATGCTGCCGTCCTTTAATGGCTGAACTGAATGCTTGGAGAGAAGTTTTGCAAGCTTGGCACCTCGGGCACATGTATGTGAGCTGCCCCAAATTTCATTATGAGCATTGAAGTCTCCGCAAATAATATACGGAGAGGGCGTCCTTGCTATCAAGTCTTCAAGTCTCAAAGCATCAAATGGCGTGCCTGGCTCAAGATATACTCCAATCAGAGTGTACTGTTGTCCGGCAATAACTCTGACAGCGCATACGTATTCATTGTCGCTGTGAGGCGGGACATCAACCGGTGTGGCCGGGATATCCTTGCGAAAGCCTATCAGCAATCTGCTGACGTTATCTGGTCGTTGTGAATGATGGAAATAGTATCCATTGAGTCGGAACGTTTCCAAGACGCGTGATTCACAGATGACTATGAAGGGGAAGCGGTGCGCTCGCACGAGCTGTCGGAAATCTGAGAGTTTAGAGCGTAGCCCATGAGCGTTCCACTGGAAAATGGTGCATGTACGAAAGATGTTGTGGATTGTCAGCTGCAGTGAAGTTCTCGCTGTGGAAGCCATGATTACTGAAGTGTGGTATGACGCCCCTGCGGAGCGTAGGAGACCGACACCAACGGCTCCATTGCAAGGACAGCTTCTACTTCTGGGAATCTTCCTGACGAGGGGTTTGCACGGATAAGAGCCTGGATGGCTGCAAACAGCATCGGAATCAGTAGGCATGTGACATCTTGTTCAGAGCTTCCGATTTGCTGCCTGCCGCTGATCTTCTTGTCATGTTGTGGCGCCCTAGGGTCAGAGCAAGCGACGCTGTTTGTCGGGTCTTGTGTAGTGCGTTGCAGTAGCTTTGATGAAGGAGAAGAACCAACGGACTTTCCACGGTTCTTTTTTACCGCATCTGCGTTGGTCTTGTCAGCTGCTCTGCCACGCTGTGTTGACTGATTGTCGGAAAGAGCTGCCGTAGTCGTGAAAACCACGTCGGGGTTAGGTGGTGGTTCATGGCGCTTAGGGGGTTTCCCTTGTGTTTGCTCTGTCGTGCGAGCAACTGTGGCTGCATTCTTTTTATAACACGATCCATAGGAAGCAGGGTGTGGGCCACCGCAGTTAGCGCATTTAGGTTGCGCTCTCGAAGTGCATTCTTTTTGCGAGTGGGGGCCAGCACACACTTTGCAGCGCACGGGGCCGTTACAGTGTCTTGATATGTGGCCATGCCTCTGACATTTATAGCACTGAGTTGCTGCTCCGACGTATTCAGTTACAGGGTAACTGAATACTGAATATACTGAATATAACTGAATATAACTGTGTGAAGGCGTACCGCTTTTATCTTTCCACCATCCTCAGGAGTGTAGGCGATTAGCCTCCTTGCTGAGAGGACACCTTGGTCGCGTAGATATTCCTGCAGATCTTCGTCTGTGTAGGTGACAGGTACATCTTGTATTTTGCCATAGCTTGCCATGTAAGAGTATGGGACTCTGGCCTCTACAGCCACTCCAGCCAGCTTAGTTACCGTGAGCAGACGGTTGGCGGCGGGCAGCGTCGATACTGTAACCATCAGGCTCCCATCCTTGTGAATGCGATGGCTGAGGACTTTTTCTTGAGCCGATGCTACAACCGCCGAAGCCCCAATGTTGGGGTTGGCTTTCCATAGGCTTCCTCCTTCCTCAGTGGGCCTGAAAACTACAGGAACACCGGTAGCTCTCTTTTTCTTGTACGATGCAACTGTAAATGATGCTTGGTCCATGTCCTCTGGATGGTCGGTCAGAGGCTCCTTGCTGGCTTGGTCGTCGCGCAGTCTCTTGTTTGGCGCGGCCTGGTCTGTAGTCGCAATTACAGGGGCCGCTGGACCCGCCGCTGGCGCTGCTGCCATCAGGGCAGCATGGAGTTCAGCTGGCGGTGATGTTCCGTGTCGGCGTTGATACGGCGCACAGCGCCGAGGAGGTCGCTTGACGTGCTGTTGCCGGCGGCCAGGGACCCCCAGGTCGTCGCACGTCGAGGACACACGCCAAAAAGACTGGAAAACCTCTGAAGTGAGAAAATAAAGCCGAAAATTACGGACCGGTGTCAGACAGCCGGCCCACTAATCGCCGTCTTCTTCTTCCTTCACCCAAGGAGGCCGCTTATCTACTCGTAGTTACTGCAAGCCTTTGAGAAGAAAACATGTAGACTTGACATAGCTAATCGACCGCTAGGCACGTACAACTTACTAAACATCTGTAGGACGTATTGAAGAGAAATTTTACTTGCATGGCTGTTCTTCGGCGGCAGACAACTTTAAAACACACCAAGACGGCCGGAGACGAAAGACAGGGCTGATCAAGCCAGCAAGACGTGTCAGATATGTTGAAGCAGATCAGCATAGGCATACTTGGCTCTATCGCGGTGCCGACGTTTAGAAACAAGCTGATAAAACTACAAACCTAGTACATGAATCGATACGCCTAAGTAAAACCTCCGAGGAACGGTACTGCAATTCAGATCCGGATGGTTTGCGTGCCATCATGCAGCAGCACACCACCCAAGTGAACTGCTCATCAGAGGCAAGAGATCAGCATTCTTGGCACAGTTGACCAAGCCATTTATACTGCCGTTCAAGACATCATCTCAAATTGTAATTTGCCAGCAGAGAACGCACCATAAACCTACCAACGGACTTCAGAGCGCCTGGTGAAGACGATTGGCCTACTTGCCACGTATGTCACCACGCAACACATGACTTTATACGCCATCGTGGAATACGTCATTTTCGCCAACAACGCCGCGGTTCAGGAGGACCTGCAATGACGACATAAAGATTGGCCCATGGCAGGGAAGGCAATACAGGCTGGACGCTATCCTGGCTAATGTCAAGGACAAAGATGGCTGCGACATCGCAGCATACCTGCACGACGCGAAGAAGCTGGATGCCTTGTGAATCTACGTAATAAAGTCTGGCAGAGAAGTGAGCCCGAACGCTGCTATTTACCACTGAGTTTTACCACTGACGTTTTCGCTTGTTCTGCAGTAAGATTTGTTGGCATTGCTGTCTTGGTGGTCATTGTTAAGTTCGCCGAACTCTCCGTGGGCCCCAGCCGGTCTCTTGTTCGCGGGGAATGCCGCAGCAGTAGAGCCACTTAGCCTCAGTGTGAGACCCGAGGGGTTTCGGCGGCGGCTGTGTTATGATCGGCGTGTCGCCATCAAAGGGACCGTTCCCTTCCCGTCGACTTTCTCGCAGGCAAACGCAGTCACGGACACGGAACGCGATTGCCCAGAGGAAGCTCTAGATCCAGAGGTGCAAAAGACTATTTATGACGTCACAGATCGAGCTTAGAGGGGCACCTAGAAAGTGTCGTTGCCGCCGAGTGTCCCATAAATGCAAGAAAGCCGAGTCCTCTCAGACAGAGCCTGCGGGTCCCTCAGACGGTAGCAACACGAAGGGCAAGGTGAAGGCGTGCTTCTCGGCCACAGGAGGCGTTCACGTAATGGAGAGGAAGCGGCAGGCGGGAAGTGGCTGAGCCGGTTCAGTGGGAACAGCAGTGGGCATGGAAAAAGAGGTGTGAGCGAAATCGCGACGTAAAAGATTTCGCAAGAGGCTTGAGCGCAGGGCTAACTGGACGTGGCTAACTGGTCGCAACAGACCAAACCCGCCACTCACCGGACCCGTTCAGCGCCCATTAGTGCGTGGTTGATACATTGGTCGCTTGAATTGCAGAAGTATGGCCTAGAGGTCGTGCATATCAAAGGTTCACTAAACAAGTGCGTTGATGCACTTGTTGCTTTGATGCACGCTGATGCAAGGAACAATAGCATTAGGATCGTAATGGTTTGTGTTTGCGTCTGTGTCCTCTTCTACAGCCGCAAACGAGTGGTCAATTGGTAGGTTTAATATTGTGTGTAAAACTATTTAGCTTGCTGTGGAGGTCGCAGTGGGAGGTCAAGGTTAAGGGACTCGCCTGGCATTTGGCATACAGAGAACGGACATGGCGAGTTTTGGAACGTGCAGATTGGGGTCCTAACCTTTTGTGCACGCAAGGAATGGATGCTATGTGTGTTTGTGCGCGCAGTGCTGCTTGGAACTTTGCGGCGTAAATGGAATTTCACACGGACAGCAAGCGTCTGCATGACATTCTTGGTTGGTAGGTGTGAAGTTCGCGGAACTTTTCGGGGCGCCTGTCTGTTTCATGTTCGCGAGGAATGCCGCACCAGTGGAGCCATGCAGACTCAGAGGGATGCTCGAGGGGGCTCGGCGGCGGCTGTACTGCGGTCGGCGTGTCGCCAACAGAGGAACCGTCCCGTCCCCGTCTCCCCTTCTTGCAGCTGATGTCTTTGTGTCCTTCGCGCCGTCAAGGGCATAACCCGTCTTGAAAAATCCTAGGCGGGTACGGCTGTCGACATGTGTGTGGTGACAAAGGGTTTCCAATAATTCAGGCATGCGAGAAATGCAACTCCTAGGATCAAGTGACTGTGAAGCGCTTATTCCTTTGACGACTGCTTTTTTTCTGTAAAGAACCGAACGTCGTGAGTGATTGTTCCTTTGGCATTCGTTTGTCTGGGATGCACGTGTGTGAAAGAGAAATGTCGCGGTTAGATATGCAGTAATTTCTGTGAGGTGGGGAGTGGTGGGCGTTTATGTGCTGTATTTGTGTGGTTACAACCTCTCCATTCCAAAATGTCTGGCTGGTCGAGGGAATTTCAGATTTTTGGTTTACCTTTAACCGACCATTGATTAGCCGATATTCTGTCCCCAATATGTGATTAGTTGGCGGAAACATTATTGTCCTTCCCTTAACCCTTGATTGGTAAGGATTGTCGCTTGTTATGTTATTGGTTCCTGTCTCCGCTAGTGCTGGAAACAGAGGGGTTAAAATTAAGCGCTATCGGTTGAACCAGGGCGAATTCGTCTCATCAACGGTTAGCCACGCTGTTAATAGTTTTCTCTTTGCTCGTTTCTTCTTGTTTTTCTTATGTTGTGAATAAATAAAATAAATAGAGGAAGCTCAAATGTCATCAAGAACCCACCAGAACAACTAATAGATAGGGGTTTCTTAGACGTGTTTCAAATATCTCCTTAGTCACTTACTTCACCATATCAAGTGCATTCAAAGAGTAACTTTTGAGCCTTCATAAGATCTGTCCGCTTGAGCTACCGTGTAATACTTGGCGTGCACAAGCTACTCACTTTAAGGATGACTAGCAGAAATGCGATTGTTTGTATGGCTTTGGCGACGGCTTTTTGTGCGTGTACACCCTACACCCAGAGTGATTTGGCGAAGGAGACAAGCGTATTTTAATGTGTGCGTCGTTTTAAATAACAAACAGTAAAATGATCAGCATGTTCTGGTTCTCTTAAAAAACTAGTCGTGGAACTAATTGTTTTGGCGTTAATGAAAATATTTCATGCAACAATTCATCTGTTAACCATTAGATCTTTCTTAGTATCAAGCAATAAACCATTTCGAAACTGTGAACGCCGGGCAAATTCCAATGACTAAACTGACGCCTCTAGGCTCACTGATGAATCGCATATAGAGCATTCTTAATGCGAAATTAGGAAAGAAATACCAATCTGCACTTTGCGCTGAGCACGCACTATAGAAAATCTATAGGTTATTACGAAAGAATCTATAGGCCAGGTCATGTGATAGGACTAATAGAGTTGTTTTTATGTTTCTCGTGATGTGTATTGCCATAGGACTCAAATATGCTCTTATGTCGAGCAGCGCAGATTATTTTTCGTTCAGGCGTATATGGGATGTGTTTAAATTTCAGAGCAGTTTCTGCCGAAAGAGAATAAAAATAAACTATCCGATGTTACCGCGCTGCAATGCCTTCCACACGCTCACCAGAAATCAAATGAAAAAACTATGAATAAGGATTGCAGATTTATTAGTTCGCCTTTGACTTTTATCGCGCTGTCAAGGGAGTTTAGCGGCCACAGATGCCGAAGAAGTTTATTTATTTGTTTCTATTCTTTCGCCTTGTTCGATGAGATAAGCAAATTCCATAGTATGGTACGAAGAAGTTCCTCGGTAAAATATGATGAAAATATAAGAAGTATCGTAAAATGCGGCACGCTCACCGTTTTTTTCAGCTTGCCTCAAATATATTTCGACAAAATGGGTTTTCATTTTACTGCAGCTAAGACATATGTATTTAGTTTTCTTGAAAATTATTGTACAGCACGCACACAGCGGAACATATTTTCAATAGATTTATGCACTGCTTTTATAACATTGGATTGCAGCCAGTCGCTTCCATTGTAGCCTGTTCACACTAAAAAGGCTCTGGGCAAAATCATGGTTTATCCAGATAGCTGGTTTGCTAAGCTTTCTTGCATAATAACCTGACACAAACAATAGATAACCAATGCTTCGTTTTACTGCCGGCGATTCATGGATCATACTATCAGTGAAATTTCTTTAAGTGCCCAGGAACATCCTGATATATGATAAAAGGCAGGGATATTGGTTTCAACCTAAGGGTTCACTCTAGGAAACCTGACGGAGCAGATCACACGTACCTCCCTCTGTGAGCACGCAGCCCATCCCAAAGATCAGAGGACCACCCCGCGCATGCCAGTAGTTTTTCGCACCTCGTGCCATATTTGTGGTCATCGGGAGGCATGCGTGGTCATAAGACACCAGCGAACACTTCAAAACGCCTCTCAAATCCACAGCGCGCCTCTGTTCAGAGTTTACATAGCACGGCAGCAGCCAAACAGTAGCTGCACACCTGGACAGCGCTGAAACAGAAGGAAATTGAAGAAGAGTTCCAAGTGCCGTGATTCAAATAACAGATACCGTTTACTCGGCTATCTGTGAGTTGGTGACAAAGACAGCATGTATCGTAAGCACAATATTTTTTTAAATTACAGCACTCAGCATTTCCAGTTTAACTCTTATGCCTCCGGCATCGGCCTGTAGCGTGATCATTTCGAGCCTTCGGTGGACAACGTCCATGCGCGTCTCAATTTCTATACCAGCAGTACCTAGCACAAAGCCAGATGACGCTGCTGCCATTAGTTAAATGGCCGCCCAGTAGCTCGCCTGTGTTCATTTCTGTGTTATTTCTGTGCGCTGATGTTGCGCTGTCATTAACATATCTGTTCAACGTCACTAGATGTTTAAAAGTGAACAGTGGATGTTGAAGAGCACAGATTATACTTGGCGATTGAAAAGCGCGGACATGACATTCTGATGCGACGAGGGGTTTTATAGAAAAGAGTGTTATTCAAAGCGTTCGACCAAAATTAAATGAATGAAATAGGGTTGAGTAGGTGTCACAGAGGAATACACGAAGGTTTTAAAGTTTGTGAAGAAGTCTTACCGTTTTGTTTAGGATGCTTAACGTGTCAAAACGACTCAGGCTATGAGGGACGCTGTAGTGGAGGGTCCTGATAATTTCGACCACCGCCTTAGGTTCTTAAACGTGCACTGACATCGCACAGTACACATTCCTCTAATATCTCACCTCCATAGCAATTGTAACTCCGCTGCCAGGAACGAATCCGTGTCTTTTGGGGAGCTGCAAAACACCATAACCGCTGCGCTGCCGCTGTGGCTTATGTCTTACGTGCTGGAGATACGTAGAAAAACGTTGAGAGCAGGGCGAATACGCATCAAAGATGGATACAAAAGCTATATTGTTCGTCAATAAGGCCATTGTCCTGCCGACTGGCTGGCAAATGAAGTAGGTTCAGCTTTGCTTTTACCGGCTGTGTAACAGACCTAAAACACAGTTATGGTTCGTGCTACTTTTGTATAAATCTCCATTTGCTTATCTTTACATGCCCAATTATCTTCTGAAGCTGGGAATTTGGTCAATATGTGTACTGATGGCTTTTCTAAGCGCTACCACGAACTGCTTGTGGATGCGGCGTTAGGACAGAGATGCTGCTGAAAATATTCGAAAGTTCGCTGATGTCTACTGGAAACCTTGTGCTGATGCTAAGGGTAGTATAAATGCGTATGATGAGACTGCAAGCTTCAGAAGGTGTGGATTCAGAGCTGTTATTTATGTGAAGTGTTTGTTCAAGACGTGTTGCACAAGAGCATAGCAGTGAGAAGCGCAGCGTTGTAGCGGGATCGTCCAAAAATTATTAAAGTAATAAGCCGGGGATATAAGTGCCGTAAACTTGTTGGTGGAATATGGTTGTTGTTTGAAAGAATTGTCCTAACCCCGGTAAGTGTTCCTGACACGTCCGATCAGTTACTTTACCCTTGTAAATGATAAAGCAAAAAAAATCCATAGCGCTTACTAAGAGTACCGACAGGCTGTTAAAGTATAAACTTTCTGTAACACCCTCTGTACCCTCAGTAACAGTTCATGACTCTGAACTAATGTATCTGGATTCAAGTGATTGATTTATTACTGTGGCTTTTGGTGTTGCGCACGCGCCCAGTGGTTGTCAAAGGAGTATATTTTGCATGTTTTTTTTCTAATAAACGTTCAGTTGTTATATATATAGTCAGCGCTGGTCCTGCTGTCTTCTTTCTTTGTCCCACGTCTCAGCGCTGTTATTCCCAGCACATTAAACCTTAGGGACTTAGGGACTAAAAAAAATACGAATGGCAGTAAAAAACGAGCGTTAATGTTAATCGCCAGGCAGACATAAAAAATGAAAAAATTGGCCTCAAAATCTAAAGAATTACATAAAATTCACTGATGAAGTTTTAATTTATTACAAATAGCGTACGCATTATAATCATATTTAGAGGCAATTGCACTTAAGGACTATTCTGTTTTGTACAACTTTAGCAACGCGCATGTGCCCTAAACTATGTCGTCTAAAATTTCAGCCCATACTCTCAGTTTATGCGTAAGAGATGGCGGCGTTCGGCATGAAGCTCCTCCCCGATGTGACGCCGTTCTTGCGTATGGAGCTTCGCCCGACAAGAATGTGGAGCTGCAGGCGGTGGTGGTAACTTATACTTCTTGGCCAGCCATACAGAAGAATCATTGTTCTCGGGGAGTGGGGCGAGCGCTGTTTCTTTAAGCGATTGCCTCTAGAGTTGGTGATAAGACGTCGTGCGCTTTTGACATCCTGTGTGGTCAAGCGCACCGATACCACACTACCAAGAGCGGAAATTCATAACCGTCACCTGTAACACCACATTCATATAAGGCCAAGCGCCACAGGCAACGGCTGCGTCACATCAGGGGGGAGCTTCATTCCGAACGCCGCGCTCGTGCATGCGCAGTCACACAGTTCGGGCTGAAATTTTAGACGTGCATATCTCAGTAAATAGGAGCGTACGAAGTTGTACATATTAGAATAGTATTTTAATGCTACTGCCTGTAAGTTTCAAACACAAACATATTGCTAACTGCAGTGAATAAGAAGTTAGTTATTGATTGAAGTTAATTCCTCGTCTTATAATGGCAATCTTCCTCACTCAGTGTGTCCGCCTGGCCGCATAACCAATTTACAATTATTGCTTTTGTGTACTACCCATGGTATTTTTTTCTAATCAGGAGAGCTTAGTGTTAAACATCGTGTATAATAACCACTCCACATGCTTTAATATTTTTTTTGCAAATCCAACCAAAGCTTATTTCTCAACGTAGTTGAGAAGTGAATTTTAAGGGACATATACGAGCTGTTACAATGTTACGTGTCAGCTAGCCAAAGGACGAGACATGATGACAGATGGCGGTGATGCTATATAGTGGCTGCTGGCCTGGCGCGAAGGCCCCTTCGTGTACCGGACTAGAAGACGAAGAATTGAGTTCTGGCACGGGATCGAGTGCTTGCTCCTGGCCAATCTCCTGCCGTGTGGATGTGCCATTAAGCCTGAGTTCATCATCATCATCATCCTGGACAGCAGCAATCATCTGTCATCATGTCGCGTCCTTTTGCTTGCCGCCACTAAGAATACACTGCGCAGAAAAAAAAAGTTTCTTCCAGTCGCACTCACTTTTCATCACTTGCTTATCCTTGGCTGCAAAGTAAACAGGTGTCTCGCTTATTTTGGACGGAAATATAAATTTACTGTCTCCTCCTGGTTCGATTGTTCATAGTTCGCTTACAAAGAAAATGGTTTTTTCATAATAAATGTCCGGTAAACAAATGTATTCTGCCCCTCGCAGTAACACTTACCGTCGCCGTTTCGAAGAGAAAGCTCTGAATCCCAGCTGCCTGGCCTATCTTGTATTCTTTTTCTTGTTGTTCTGTTTCTTAAGGCAAGCGGTAGACATCAAGGAAAACCACCTTCAGTTTTCTTACTTTAGAGCATGCGTGATTCAGTAATTTTGGAGCTCGAAATCCTAGAATATTATCGCTATAGTGCCTGTAGCCTATACCTATATTGATGATGCACCGGTCGAATGGATAGATAAATTTCATCGGTGTAGCCTTTAGATAGGGAAGATGCAAGAAGCCACAACCCCAAGAAAAATTAGATGTCCAATTTGTTAATGCCGATGCTCACTTGGCAAAAGTATGCGACTGTAGAAACGTTTTCTAACATTTAGCCTGTACTCCTCACGACGCATTAACTACGTCGAAATAATAAGATAGCGCTTTCTTAGCCATTAAAGCGTCGCCAGCCAAATGACGACTGCAGGTGAGTACCTATGTAGCTCACAGCATTTTTGCAGCATTCTCCAGGGGGCTGAAACCTTTTGCTAACAACGTCCAATCGAACAGTCACTTTGACCCGCAGTTGAAAAGCGACCTCCAGATCGACGTCGAAATGGTCGCCCTTCTGGAAAAGAGAATTTCCAGAAGAATACCAGTGTTATGAGCAGACTTATGGTTGTTGCGACGCGCGTCCTTTCTTTCAATCTTTCGTTTTGTATCTCTTTTAAACCTTCTGATTTCCGCACGTGGCAGCGATTGTGGCTCAGCTTGAGCCAGTGGACAGGCCCCAAGTTGGGATGAAGGCAGCCCAAAGAAGCTTCAGCCAGAGCTCAAACTTGCTGCTGTATAAAGTCACAGCTATCGTCGTCAATTGGTTTGGATTGAAAACTATATGCTCCGGCTATTTCATAATCTACCGAGCGCCTTCTAGTATTTCCGATGTCGGCTGCTCTCAACACAGGCATGATAATACATTCAAGTCAACAGGACTAACAATGCTGTTACTGCAACCAAATACGCACATGATGTGCACTCGTGACATAAAAAGATTACTGCTCTCTACTTCTATCCCCTGTTTTCTAACCTTTAAGGAATTTTCTACTCTATATGTACCGTTTTTAGCTTTCCGCCACACCACTATACGAAGCACTCAATTCACAAAAAGAACTCAACGCTAAAGAGCTTTCACCAATTTTCCTTTAAAATTATTATATAAGAACTTTTTAGGTTAGTAATATGGTGCGATTTTTTTAATCGCCTCATGTTGCGATAAAGGTCAGTTGTCGAGGAACTATTATGAACGCAATTTCTGAGCTATGATTAGTCTGAGGTATATGGTTTGTATTGTTAACTCAAACATACCGAAACACGTACTCGAGAAGGAACCGGTTTATGGCTTACGAGGGTTTAACGTCCAAAAGTAAATCAGGCTTTGAAGTGCGCCGTAGTGGGGGTCTCCGCAAATTTCGACAACCTGGGGTGCTTTAACGAGCACTGACATCAAACAGTATACGGGCCTCTAGAATTTTGCGTCCATCGAAATTCCACCGGCGCGGCCAGGATCGAACCCGCGCCTTTGGGCCAGCAGCCGAGCGCCATAACCGCTGAGCCACCACGGCGGACGAGATGAAGTCGCCGAAGCGCAGCTTCGTTTATATTGGCCCGTACTCGCATCATCACTGAAAGCGGAGGTAAATATGCTATCTTCATTTCTGTTCCCTATTACATTATTCCTCCAAGACATGTCCTCTAGGCTTTGAAGTTCATTCGGGTTGCGGAAGGGATATGCGCATGTTTGCAAATCTAAGATAATCGGACTGTGTGCGTTTAATCTGTTTAATCGCATGTTGGATACCTTGAGCTTGGCGCATGATAGCCTTAGTTGCTTATGCGCCATTATACCCAACACAACAACACAACAACAACGCATGTTGAAGGCTCCCATTCGGCTCAAGGGAGGCGCAGTGAACGCCGGGTTTTTTGTCCTAGTTATGAAAAGCGGTAGGCAAGCGCCGGCATACAGGAATCACAACCTGGGTCGTATAACGCTGTGATCAACCAAAGACAAGCAAAACCACAGAAAGATTCCCCATGTTCAATTAACAAACACTTCTTGTAATATGGGCCCTGTATGATATCAAAACCATATAATCTTCCGTAGAGCCCGAATATCATATGAATTTTATCACGAAATGGCCTAAATGACAAAGCACGGCAATGTCACCCGGAATTCGAATAAAAAGGTGTTCTTGATTACCTTTCACCTGCAACTGTGCCCGGTCTAGTTCCCTAAATACTTCTTGCCAACGCACGGACAATTGTTGAGGAGACATTGGGTCCGCCTGCCTCGTATCTTATTGATTTGGATTTGGTCATTTTCCTTCTGGTGGTCTGTGGTTGCTGTACTGATGCTATTGGCACTTGGCATTGCTTGAAAATATACTTATACAAACGGGCACCGCGATTCCTGCATTCTAACCCTAACACGCAAAGACGATTTGACATTTGACAGCAAAAAGGTACGCAGTCAACTTACACGTCATAATGTCACTTCTAGAGGGAGAAATTATTGTTTACCTCTCTGAATTGAACATGAGGAACAAAATTATTTCACCATATAAAAAGAAAATTTCAGCGCTACTCTTTAATGCTACCTGCTATCCACATCGAATGACCTTGAAGAATAGGGCAGCCACTGGCCCTGAGTAGAAGCGGTCCTAATTTGCAGCTTAATTGATGTAGTTGGACCGACATCACTCTGCACAAAATGCTATGATAGTCAGATCAGAGCATTTAATGGCAATTTTTCGGTGCTTATAACAAGACGCTCTTTCAGGCAAATTTCAGCCGCTTTTTTGGACACGCAACTTTATTACACATAACCGAGCTTTTCTAAAAAAAAATGTCTTCGCACGCCCCCACACTCAGCATGCCATATACAGAAGCGTGCCTTTAAATGAATCGCAATGAACCAAGTTTTTATGTCTGACTTTTGTGAGCGAAAACATTCAACACTTTAATGCCGTCATTAACTGCGCAGGTACAGGGTGCATTTGAAAAAGCTGGTTACTCATGACTTAGCATAGAAAAATGTCGGAATATATTAATTTTAAATAACACTCCTTGTCTACATCACGCTCGTGCTTTCAAGTTTAGGGCAATGGTGTCTGATCAACCCTATGTAGAATAAACATTTTCGAGCATTTTATTAAATCATGACAAGAGAAAAATAGTCCTTAAGAAAAAACTAACGCCGGATTAGGAAACAATAAATATTCACATTTCTCGACGAATAAAATGCGAAAAACGTGCTGCTCATGAGCTGTGACAGTCCACGCCACTGCGCTATGCAAACTAAAATAATTTTGCCTCACGGGAGCAATATGCGACAAAAATTTAAAAATCATTCTCTTCCAGTTTATTTGTCACTGTTATAAAAAGTATGTCTTTCCCAATGACTACCGGCCTTCTGGCATCACACTGGATAAATGAGAAAAAGTTATCTGGAAAATAAAGCAGTTATAATTATTGCAATTTAAAATGTCAAACATCCTATTTTGCTTTATCTCAAGAGCAAAAGACACAATGCACAGGGGCAAAAAATGCTCGCCCATTTCCATTCAAGGTATTATTCGATTTAGTACGTGTTCACTCGAAGTTGACTCCTTGGATATCTAGGCAATATTCCAGACGCTAACCGAATCACACGATACGTTAAAAAATGCGGAGGCTTTAAGCACGTTCGTAAAGAAGAAAACTCCAAACATTTAGGTCGCCTGCACAGTATCTGACGCTCTCTGCGGTTCAAATCGGTTCCATTTCCTTTACATGGCATTCTTGAGTCATCACATTTTTGTATGTCCAAGTATATTCAACTGAATTGCCATATGAGATAATACTAATCCTACCAAGTGATGCAACTTAATACTTCCACTAATCTGACTCAATCTATTTTATAAAGTGGGCTGTTTCCAGAATTTTGGCGCAGCTTTGGAACTCTTGTGGGAGGGCCAAGTTTAAAATTTTTGTGGTCCTGATATTTTTGAAGTCTGGTGGTGCTCTGTAGTTGATCCACTGGCATTGATGCGGTGCTGATGGCGTCATCACACTATCAATCGTATTCAGAGATAGCCGGGTGTAAAGTGATCATCATCATCATCAGTCTGACTACGCCTACTGCAGGGCAAAGGCCTCACCCATGTCTCTCCAATTAACCCTGTCATTTGCCAGCTGCGCCCACTCTATACCCATAAACTTCTTAATCTCATCTGCCCACCTAGCCTTCTGCCGCCCCCCTTACTGCTACTTTTTACTGTGAATACGTTGACACCACATGATTTGTAGCCAAACCATTAACTTTCAGATAGGTAGTCACGAGAATAATGGCTCCAAATACGTGTGGATGAATTTACTGTTATCCATCAATATATTTGCACCAGCTTCGAAACATTCCTTTCCATCATCTATTAGACATCTTATGAGACCACAGATCACATATTACCATTAACGTTAATCTATCTGCTAAACGTAGAGCACTCCATATGGCCGTATAGTTCATAACATGTGCAAGAAAAAAATGATAGGAAACGCTGTAAATTCAAGAATGGCATATGAATGGGGGTAGAAAAATGAGGGTATTAGCCGCGTAATTAATAATTTATATCCGGCCAACCACCGCCATAAGTGTACAATGAAAGGCTTACAGCCGTATGTTGGCACTTTGTTGGATGGCAGTGAGTAATTGTTTCCGCATTTTGTTTCAACGCCACGACGGACGATTCTCTAAACACAATGCACAAATTTTGAGTGTTTTTGGCGTGCACTGCTGGCATCAGCCAGAAAAGATGTAAGGAGAGAGGCTGGGAAGGCAATCTGCCTTTCATTTTTCCATTTGCTCCTTTCGCATCTTTTCTCTTGAAGTGGCTCTTACAGCTTCACAATCGGCTGGCAATAAATGAGGAATGTGTAGCAGATCTCATAGACGGAATGTTGCTGCCGCCACCCAGCACTTATGTCTCTTGTGCGAAGCATAGGAGAATACACATTTCGCATTTTCAAGTCAGCTTGATTTCAAACCAATGAAGAACAATTGGTAAACCTATCACTCAGCCTCAAATAATATAGAAAAAGAAAGCACTTGTACACTTCGGCTAAACGCAGGGGAACACATGGCGAGGAACGCCGCTGTTCAGCAGGATTCAAGATATGCAGGCGTGGATTGAGAAACTGAGAGTTTGGATTTATAGGACTTTTTTTTTGTTCACAAGACACGCGCCATGACAATGCCTTCAGTGAGCATAGGAAAAACACACTGTGCTGGCCATCAGTAATAGCCGGCAAGGACAATTTATATTTGTATGTAATTTTATTTCTGTTATAATTTTTTCTGCAAATATCGGTCTTTTTTTCAATACGGAAACTGCGAAAACTTTAAATATGAGATTTTTCTATTAAAGGTCGCAGTGAGGAGATGCAACCGATACCGGCACAAAAAAAAAAGTATTTCAGCGCAGCACACCCTTACAAAGAATTATGAATACGAAACAGCAAAGAATAACATCAGTTGTTAACAATATGATCATCGTCCTGCGGCGCTAAGCTAGGCCCACAAAGACATCTCGTGTCTCAAGGAAGCGCACGCTGCACCGCATATTTCCCGCGTGAATACGCGGCTCTATGCCGATTATTCTGGGGTTCTCGCGGTAGCTTCTGGATAAATCTAGAAGGAGGCAAAAAATAGCTGGCTGGAAAACGTACAACGGCCCTAGAAATGAAAGCAAGCCGCCATAAAAAGTAAAACAGGGCCATGGTATATTGAACTCATTCCTACATCGAAGCCGCATTATGGTGTTTCCAACCATACAACACGTCCTGTGAAGGGCAATGCATTCACGAGCAGCACCGGTCCCCCCTCCCTCACCACTTCGGCTGCTTTAACCTCATAGCGCGGATCGGACACTGCCCTTCAGTGTCCCATGACATGTGGTCCACCACTACTGTCGATGCATGGTTTCCCGTACAGACGCTTTGCCGTTTTGGTGCCCGCATCAGTTGCTTCGTTTATCCTCAGAACTCGCCTCTGAATCCGTAAGCAACCGTCGAGCGTCAGTACGCGACCCGTTGCCCCCTTCTCTCGTTGCCAGTCGCTGTCATCTATGCGCTGTTGAACTAACTGTGCTGACGATGCTAAGTTACGTTACGGTAATCCAGGGGCACTAACTGCATGCTCTCCATAAAATTAAAGGCTTCATTTTTCCCTGTATGTGTAACATGGCCACCGTTGAAGGAATACCAGCGTTCGCGCTTGTCGGAACGGAAGCCATGGTTAGAGTGATGCATTAAAGACACTCTCGCTCTTGACGCAAATGGACGAGCTTGACTCGAATTAACCTTTCACCTTGTATAATATGCGGATTGATTGCTGTGTTGGTCCTCCTGCTTTTGTGGGAACGGGAGTTGTAAGAACTGCCATGTCTAAATGCGAGCAGTTTGTATAACAAGGAACTGGTTCTGCCTAGAAGATTTGGTGTACGCAGATGGGGCAGACAGCAAATGTCGGAGGTTGAAGAGATTGTCACGTGATGTCCATGTTTGATTTCCTGCACCTCTTACACTTAAATGTGCAGAGCTTCTCGGGTTCTTGTCCGTAGAAGGTGAAGCGAACAACGTAAGAACAGTGGGATGTGGGCGCCCTCAAACCTTATAAGCACCGACTGTGTCTGCCGCTGCGGCGGCCAATGGTCGCATGTCACGATTTCAGGGTTTCCAACAGGTGGGCGTTCGAGTGGCTTTTTTTATAGAAAGTTGCTTTATTTGCCGTCATTTTGCCCTTTCCGCGTGCGCGTCCGCATTCTGAGCCCTTCTCATTGTTTTGATAATGCTCGGATGCCTCGAAGCCAGCGTAGCTTTTATATTTTGAAAAGAAATCAGACATCGTTTCTGACTGCAGTGTTCTACAATTTCATGCTTAAAAGATGCAAAAATTCTGCTTTCCGGAAATATTTTATGGATTTCAAACTGGACCCCCTCTCAGAGAATGGCGCTGAAGTTACTTACTTTCTTCACTTCCAAGTATCACTGGTTTCTTTGTTCGTCACGCAATTGCTTACAATAAGCTTACAATTAGGTTTGTGGTGGATTAGCGTCCCAAAGTGATTCAGGCTATGAGGGACCCCGTAGTGAAGGGCTGATGAGATTTCGACAGCCTGGGATTCTTTAAAGTGCATTGACATCGCACAGTACACGGCCCTTGGAATTACGCCTCCATAAAAATTCGACCGCCGCGGCCGGGATCGAACCCGCGTCCTTCGGGCCAGCAGCCGAGCGCCATAACCACTGCACCACTGCAGCAGCTTCTTACAATGAACTATCTTTAGATGCGCCAAAATGTGGAAACGGGGAAATCACGCCAGTTTTCTCATTCTCAGAAGTAGTGTTATATTATAAATTCAGAAATGCAGTCCAAGCCTTAGGCTGCACTTTCGGAGCTTGAAGAATGCGCATTGTTTTCCTGGCGCCGCAGTAGTTCCCATCGGGAGGAAAGCGTAATCGTAAGACGCCGGCAAACGTGTTAAATTGTCTTTCGGAAAGCTCTGTGACTGTATCTGTAGGTGTTATAACCAATTGTTTGCAACGAAGCGACAGTAGTACGTGTTAAGGAGGCCCTTTCGGTACATCGAACATGTTAAGGAAATGAGTGATAAATTTACGAATAATACAGAGATATACAGAGTAAATAAGCTATGTGGTGCGCTTGATATCGCTTGAAAATTACCACTTACGGGAATCAACACCGCTGGTTGTTATTTTTATAAGCGATGATAAATCTTGACGTGCGCGTCCAGCTGCTTACAGGCCGCAATAGCACAGTACTCAACGAAGTTGTAACGAGCACGCAATGCATTTTAACAACATCTCATTATTTCAGTGATAGAGAGCCCAGTACGAACTGTACTTGACGACTGTTTGCTTTCCTGCTTCATTAGGTCTTCCGTCGTTTTATGTATCCACAATCTGAGCCTGTAAAAAATGCATCGAATGAATTTATTACAACTTATACTACGAAACAGGAGGTACTGGAACTGCATGTTGTTTTTGGTGATATTAACTTCTTTTTTGTTGTACAATAAAATTGCCACCACCCCTTTTCATTTTGCCTTTTTTTTTTCACCGTTTTGTATCATATGTAGTCACATTCCCATCCTAAGAAAAATAAGCAGAATAATAATTTTGTGTTGCAATGCTGCAGACTTTAATAACTTAGGGCCATAGTAGTACAGGCTGCTTAGTTGAGAGGCCTCGATGATGATGTTACGAGGAAAATTTAGGGCTGATATTAAAATTAATTTTAAGTTGGCTCGTTGTCTATTTCTTTTCCTTAACAATTTACTTTTCGTTTCATGTGAATTATTTCTCGGGCGATCCACAGGTTGTGCTTGCTTGCAGCTTGCGATGCGGTGTATCACATGCTCTTTAAATTATGGCCACAATTCGTCAACAGTAGTGCCACTATGGACATATACAGATAAAAACCTTAATTGAGTTTTTGCATAAGGTAAGTCATAATAGCCGCATAATTTGCTGTGTTGAATGCGCGCACGTATTTCGCCGGGCCCCAGCGAAGATTAAAGTTTGGCAAGTATAGCATACGTAGTAGTGTTTCATGGTGAGACATTTCTATTGAGAGCATTGACGCTCAGCATATTGATTGTTGTTTATTTATTTTATTAACCTTGGGGCCTAAGGGTATTACAGAGGGGAGTCGGTTTTATAGGAAAGTTGAACACAAAAAAAGCAGTTTATATACATATAAATCTAACTGTACACATGAGGTTAAGAGAAACAAAACAAAAAGGTTGCATCAGAACCATAAAATAAATTCGCTGCAAATAGCAAGAGTTGACAAAAGAAAAGAAAACACTCAGATAACAGGTAAACATACAGGGCATAATGAAAATTTTGCAAATGTGAAAAAAAAAACCACTGAATTTATGCTAAAAAGCAGCTACACAAGAAGGGTTTTAAAAAGATTGGCTGGATGAGGAGGGAACTGAAAGAGAAACAGAAATTACAATGCTGAAATGTATTATGTTTTTGACAGCAGCAGCTTAGTTTATAAACGCAGAATTATCAGCAATTTTGACAATATATCCTCAAAGGGGATTTCACTTTTCGGACGTTTTGTTCATAACCCTTGCCAGTCTTTCTTTAATAAAAATTCTTTGTCCCATGTTTCGCGTTTTTTCTATCTTGCACTCGTTCCGTTGCGCTGTGTTATTCTGTTTCGTAGAAATGATGAACAAACTAGCCCACACCAGAATCCAGTTTGTTGAACATCACGGAACTTTGTTTTGTCCTTTCGTACGAAGCAGGCAGCAGTACAGAAGATCCATTCTTCTGTGGTCGCTTTGACATGCTTCTTATGGAGCATAGCGATCCGCATAGAAGTTCTGCAAGCCGTACACCCACTTCAACGCTTCAGTCGCAGCTCGATTATTTGTAAAAACATGCATCGTTCTGAGGCAAATATCTTTGAACCGATTTTTGTATAGCGGGTCTTCTGACTCTCTGCTCACAAAGCCATGCAGATGTCGCCATCGATCTGCCTGAAGACCCCCCTCGCCCCCTTCTGCACCGCCTCATTTATTAAGCAGGAACGACACCACCCCCTTTTTGTGAGAAAGTACGGCGCAGGAGACGTCATCTATTCCCTCGGAGTGCGGTAACACTTCGCTGACTCACTCAGACTAAGGAAAGCGCGCTTCGATTGATTAACGTCAGAGCTGCCCACATACCGGCCATGGCTGGAAATTTGTCTGTCCAAAAAGGTCCAGTGGGATTGTCCTGAAAAATAAAAGGAGGCAAATTTCAACTGCTGTGGGTGTGGCCGCCACAGAAACCGGCGTGAATCCGGCATCTGACCGCAGCAGTCTTCTCAAAGGACAATGTTGTGTATTATGGTGCTTGGATGCAAGGATCACATCACCGGTCTTCTCTGGACTTCGTTAGATCATTTTTAAGCATACAAACGTCCCTATGAGAGCCACTAAGACAATAAACACAATAAAAAACTGCTTTAAACATTGCTTGCTTCCGCAAACTGCCAGTCAATTCTACATAGCGTTATACTTAAAGATATTTCGTATCAACGTTTGTCCCAGTCTTGCTTTAAAAGGTTGTTGGCGAATATTTATGAACCGAAATGATCCCGTTGGTATTTTCCTTCCTCCAATTACCGGCCTGGTTGGTCCCATATTGATAAAGGCGATATGCATATGTTGCCCGTGTGCTTACTGTATCAGGCTGAGTTCATGTGTCCAGCGAGAGAGAGAGAGAGACAGTTTTAAAAGTGAGATTGTGTTGTGCGGATAATTTAAGGCAGAAGGATACATAAGTTAACTTTTAGTGTTTTTTTTAGAGCCAAAGAAGCCTACCAAAGCTGTCAAATGAAAATAAAATACGTGGCTCGGTGGCACTTGCGACATTTTACGTAGCTAAATCACACAACCAAATAAGCTCCAAATATGCAGTAAGCTTCGATAAGCGAGGAAATGCTGCAAGCGGTGGCCCCCTTCCAGTGCTTGAATTTGTAGCACGTGTGTGAAACCTGTATGAATAGCGCCTCTAGCAGCGTGTTCGTTCTTGAAGAATGATGCGATGGCTAAGGAAAGACGAACAGCCTTCACGGCATCACCGAAGCTTAGTCAAGTCGGGCGTGAGAAAGCGTTAAAGTAAAACCGATTAGCGGCGAAAGAATTTTATGTGAATGAACAAAATGCACGGATGTGTGATGCTTCCCTGAAAATTTGGAGGCGGCACTCAAGCTCCACCTAAGGGTATGAAGCGGTAGCGTAATGATTTATTTTTCATATATGCAGAACGTCAGTCTCTGTGATGAAGTCCTCATGCCCCTTCTGGCGCTGTGGCGCAGTGGTTAAGTGTTGCGCCATTGTCCTGCGGTGGCAGGTGCTCCCAGCGGTGGACCTTGTGTCGCCCAGGTTGCTCCTCCCGAGCGACCAGTCCTTAATTTAACCGCCACCTGCAATAGTATGCAGTTTTGTTTTGATAACCTTATTACCTCAGGGCAAAGCGGAGTCGGGAAGGTAGAAAGGCAAAGTGAACAGCGGGTAGATTTTAATGAAGGAGAAAAGGTGGGCCGATCTAATTAAGGCGAGGAGGGAGCGGTGATGTGGCCACTGCGTCCAAGCAATATATGAGGATGGGTTGTCTGGTCGGAGACAAGCTGCTGCGAGGTGGCGAATTCTCGTTGGCTTCAGCGCCGGGCAAACCCGCAGCAAGTGGTGAGTATCAGCCTCAGTACCTTGCTAGTTGCAGACAGGACACCTTTGGCGTGGATGAAAGTAGCGGAAGTGTGGCCACGTCTGAGTGACGGCAGGAGTGAGGCCAACCCCGGCCCGGATCCTCCGAAGCACAACCTCCTCTGAACGGGTAAGACCGCGGGGGAGGGTTATCGCATACGGAGGGACGAGAGCACGTGTGCAGCGCCGGAGGTGTTCCTTTCTTGTGAGAAGGAGGGTAGCATCATCCGTACTGAGGAATTGAGGCATTGATGTGGGTAGGGTAGCCAAGCGGGTTGCGGAATCTGCATAGCGTTGTGAACTCAGCAGGTCATGTGGGACCCACTGAATTCGAATGACTTGCAGGATGCGAGCCTCCAGACGGTGTATGCTCACGCAGATTTCTGAGCTGCGACTGACGCGTCGAAGTAGACGTGTTGCTTGAAGGGCATCAGCGCGCATGACAATAGGAAGCAAGGTAACTGCGGCTACAGAGCGAAGCGAGTCTTGTAGAGCAACCAGCTAAGCACAGAAGGAAGAAGGGATTTCCGCGAATGCCGTCGAAAGCGGCGCCGGCTCCTCTTTCCAGCAAAGGGCGAGTCAAGTGTCACAACTTCCAAGGCTATGATACCAAGGTGGCGGTCGGAGCAGTGGTTGGCACGGTGGCCGCGATTGATGTGGTATGTCACGTTGCTGCCACACATCCACCGCTCCTCCACTTGAAGGTAAAATTGCGGCGCCAGAGATATTGACTTGACTACGCCAGTAAAGCATTGGCTTTAGAAAAAAAGCCAGCAGCTATGAGATATGCAACTGGCGTCAGCGCGTAGCTAACGACTGCACTGTGGTGTTCAGGAAATATTCATGAATATAAAAGGCACGCCTTGCAATTACGGCGAAAGAAGGAAGGTTTGATTTAGTTTATACGGTTTTAACGTCCCAAAGCGACTCAGGCTATGAGAGATACCGTAGTGAAGGTCTCAGGAAATTTCGACCACCTGGGGTTCTTAAACGTGCACTGACATCGTACAGTACACAGGCCTTTAGAATTTTGCCTCCATCGAAATTCGACCGCCGCTGCCGGGATCGAACCCGCGTGTTTCGGGTCAGCAGCCGAGCGCCATAACCACTGAGCCACCACGGCGGCTTGAATGAGGGAAGCGTAGTGATGAAATGATAGTGTGTGCTCTGTGTCGAGGCTGTGACAAGAGTCAATAAAAAAAGATCTATTTTAGTGCTCCGTGAAAGCAGTGCTGCGTCTGTCGCCTCGAAATATGAGCCTCAAAAGCTGCTTGGTATATACGAATAACATATTTGCATCGAACACAAATCTGTACAGCAGGGTGGCCTCACTACCATTTAAAGAAATCGTGAAATAAGAAAAACGCATCTTACATTGTTTCAACCGCTTTAACGGCAATATGTATACTGTCGCGTGGTGGAGACGGTAGTCGGGCTGCATCAATGAGCTGAATAATTCCAAAGACTAATTGACAAATTTTACGTCCCCAGAACAAAACAACTCGATGACAGCGTTAAAAGCAAGTTTCACGCGATGAAGGGTAGAAGCATCGGGGTTTTCCGCCGCGCTTAATTTAAAGCTCACGCGGAACTCAAGTCCAGCAATTTCGAACAAAAGTTCTGAGAACGGGAAAAATATGAGATACATTTACGGTAACAATGAAGGTAATGCTCCATTCTTCTGACATGTAGCAAAATCTTTTCGTTGAAGTGTTTCCATCGGTCGCATCCAAGAGTTAGGAGTCCCAATAGAAAACCAAAAGGGAATGCTCTTTACGACACCAAAAACGTTAACAGAAAAAAAATCGAGACTGCCGAGACTGCTGATTGTTATAGTGAAATCTAAAAATAGCGTTCATAAATAGTTCCTCACTCAAAAATGCTTTTGTACAGAATTGCTGGGTATGAGTGCGAAGACCAAGACGTCGGTTGGAGCCTCCTAAAGCCTCCTCGTACAAGCAATCCTGCAGCACCGCCCTACGGCACAGCTTCACCACTCGCTCAGCCACTAACCTTAAGCAAGCAGGTGACGCCTTATTGGTTCTCGCTGCTGCCGGATGACATCCCAACCACCATTCAAAAGGTTTGGATTATGGGGGATTAACGTCCCGAAGCGACTCAGGCTATGAGGAACACCGTAGTGAAGGGCTCCGGAAACTTCCACCACCTGGGGTACTTTAACCTGCAAGCTTCAGCAAGAGCCGCTCTTCATGCTATTGTCACGTAGTGGTGACGGCAGTCGAAGCAGCGATGAAGACGGACGAAAGGGTCTTCTAAAAGAACTGTTTATTGGGCTGACTTGCTCCCAAAATGGACTGAATCACTCGGCGGCGGCGAAGCGACAAGTGTGCTCGGCGGTCGTCGAACAGAATGCCCACTGCTGTCGGCCGTGCTCAATTTAAAGCTGATAGCGAACATTCGAGATAAAGGGCGCAAAGTTACTAGAACATTCCGGAACAACGTAGAATCAGCTTTGCCTGGCTGCGATCAATCGAGATAAATCTAGTCGCGTCTTGCGTCGCAAACAAAGCGATAAAGTGGTGTAGCGGCAGATTTGAAAAACGAACACTGCAAATATTCGCGGCATTACTCCCCTCTCAAAGAAGCATCGACCCGATGCATTAAAACAAATAATGCGACTAGTAAGGGAAAAAAAACGGATCTCGCAAAAATAGAGCATGGAAATGCAGCGGCCTTTAGCGCGCATAATACGGCTTCAGACGGACTACATGGACAACTTCTGGTCGTACGCGGCGTCGCTGGGATGCAGTCATTGCGTCAGGGATGACTTCATAATCCAGTTCACCCAGCCGACGAAGAACCTTGTATGGGCCGAAATAGCGGCGCAAAAGCTTTTCACTCAATCCACGGCGGCGAATGGGCGTCCACACCCAGACTTGGTCTCCTGGCTTGTATTCCGCGTTGCGTCTTCGTAGGTTGTAGCGTCTGGCGTCGGACCGCTGCTGATCATTGATCCGTAATCGGGCAAGCCTTCGAGCTTCTTCTGCGCGTTGAATGTAGGCGGCAACGTCGACGTTTTCTTCTTCTGTAACGTTGGGCAGCATGGCGTCTAGCGTGGTCGTGGCATCCCTGCCATGGACGAGCCTAAAAGGCGTCATCTGGGTGGTCTCCTGCACTGCGGTGTTGCAGGCGAAGACGACGTAAGGCAGGATGACATCCCAGGTTTTATGTTCGGCATCGACATACATAGCGAGCATATCGGCGATGGTTTTGTTCAGGCGCTCGGTCAGTCCGTTGGTCTGCGGATGGTATGCAGTTGTCCTCCGGTGGCTGGTTTGGCTGTAGCGCAGGATGGCTTGCGTGAGTTCCGCCGTAAATGCTGTTCCTCTGTCCGTGATGAGCACATCGGGGGCGCCGTGTCGAAGAAGAATGCACTCCACGAAAAATTTGGCCACTTCTGCTGCTGTTCCGTTCGGTAGGGCTTTCGCCTCGGCGTAGCGGGTCAGGTAGTCGGTCGCTATGATGATCCACTTATTTCCTGATGTTGACGTTGGAAAAGGGCCAAGCAAGTCCATGCCAATCTGCTGAAAGGGCCTTGAGGGAGGTTCAATGGGGTTCAGAAATCCTGCTGGTCATGTGGGAGGAGTCTTTCGTCGCTGACAATCTCGGCATGTTTTCACATAGTGTGCGACATCGGCAGACAGTCGGGGCCAGTAATACTTGTCTTGAATGCGGCGGAGGGTGCGAGTAAACCCAAGATGTCCAGCTGTCGGCTCGTCGTGTGAAGCCTGTAGAACTTCTTCGCAGAGACAAGTAGGTACAACAAGGAGGTAGGCTGTTTTGTTCGCTGTAAAGTTCTTCTTCACAAGGACCTCATTCTGCACACAGAAGGAAGACAATCCTCGCTTGAATGAAGCGGGGGGTGAAGAAACCTTGCCTTCCAGGTACTCGATGAGGCCTTTTAGTTTGGGGTCCGAGCGTTGCTGCTGAGCAAAAGAGCTTGCGCTGATGGGTCCCAGGAAGGCGTCCTCATCGTCGTCCAACGGCGGTGCATCTACAGGGGCTCGTGAGAGGCAATCGGCGTCAGTGTGCTTGCGTCCGGACTTGTAAGCGACGGTGACGTCAAACTCCTGGAGACGCAGACTCCATCGAGCGAGCCGGCCAGAGGGATCCTTCAAATTGGCAAGCCAGCAGAGCGCGTGGTGGTCGCTGACCACCTTGAACGGCCGTCCGTAGAGGTAGGGGCGGAATTTCGACGTAGCCCAGATGATGGCAAGGCACTTCTTCTCAGTGGTCGAATAGTTAGCCTCGGCCTTGGAAAGGGAACGGCTAGCGTATGCGATGACCTTCTCCAGCCCGTCACTTTTTTGAACGAGAACGGCGCCTAGTCCCACGCTGCTTGCGTCGGTATGAACTTCAGTATCGGCGTTTCCATCAAAATGCGCAAGGATCGGTGGGGACTGTAAACGACGCTGAAGTTCCTTGAAGGCTACTGCTTGCGGCGCTTCCCATTTAAACGGCACGTCTGCCTTCGTCAGTTGGGTCAGGGGCTCGGCGATGCGCGAAAAGTTTTTCACAAATCGTCGGTAGTATGCGCATAGTCCGAGAAATCTGCGCACTGCTTTCTTATCGGCCGGTGGTTGAAACTGTTCAATAGCAGCTTTTTTCTGCGGGTCTGGGCGTACTCCTTCCTTGCTAACGATGTGGCCTAGAAACAGCAGCTCTTCGTAGGCAAAGTGGCATTTCTCTGCTTTCAAGGTTAGGCCAGACGACTTGATTGCGTCTAGTACTGTTCGAAGTCTTTTGAGGTGCTCTTCAATGTTCGAGGCGAAGACAACGACGTCATCTAAATATACCAGACAAATTTGCCACTTCAGGCCTGCCAGCACTGTATCCATTACTCGCTGAAACGTCGCTGGTGCGGAACAGAGACCAAATGGCATCACCTTGAACTGAAACAGCCCATCCGGAGTTATGAATGCTGTCTTCTCGAGATCTCTTTCGTCGACCTCAATTTGCCAGTAGCCGCTCTTGAGGTCCATCGATGAGAAATATTTGGCGTTGCAGAGGCGGTCCAGTGTGTCGTCGATGCTGGGGAGGGGGTAGACGTCTTTCTTTGTTATGTTGTTCAAGCGGCGGTAATCCACTCAGAATCGAAGTGCGCCGTCTTTCTTTCTCACTAGAACAACCGGTGCCGCCCATGGGCTGTTTGAAGGCTGGATGACGTCGTCGCGAAGCATTTCTTCGACTTGGTCCCGGATGGCTTGTCGTTCTCGCTGTGACACACGGTAGGGGCTTTGACGGAGAGGTCGGACGTGTTGATCCGTTATAATGCGATGCTTGGCAATTGGCGTCTGTCGCACCTTCGGCGATGTCGAAAAGCACTCACTGTAGTTTTGAAGCAGATTGCGGATCTGGTCTTGTCTGTTCCGGTGCAGGGCTGGGTTGGTGTCGAAAGTGGGCGAGTTCTCTTGGTCAGGCGGATCTTCTGCGGAGGGGTCGGAGAGGGCGAAGGAGTCTCGTACGTCAGATATTTCGTCGTAGAAAGCAATCGTCGTTCCTCTGTTAATATGCCGGTATTCTTCGCTGAAGTTAGTCAGCAGTACTGCGGCCTGGCCATTGCGGAAATGTGCGATGCCTCTTGCGATGCCGATTCCTCGGTCTAGTAGCAACTGCACGTTCCCCTCGATGATGGCTTCAGTGTTTCATTTCATTTCATTTCATTTATTTGTCCCTTAAAGGCCCGAAGGCATTACATAAGGGGGGGCGTACATACAGGTTGGAGGGTAGTAGCAGAGAACACAAAAGAAAGAAAGGGGGAAAAATACACGGGCTACCAAAAAAGTGTACAATAATATACAAACTAAAAGCAAGAAATAAACATACAAAAAGAAAACAAGGAAAAGTTGGCACTTCGGTGTCGCAGTATGAATATGTTTATGAGAAGTGATTAGCCAGTTTCTCGCGGAAAAGGCGGCGATCGGAGCATGTTATTACGTTGTCGGGAAGGCCATTCCAGAGCACTATGGCGTCGGGAAAAAATGAACTGCTCATTGCGGAGGTGCGGGTTTTAATGCGCGCGATTGGGTTACTGTGGTTTAGGCGGGATGACGTACGTGTGGGTGGCTGCAGCAACAAATGTCTTGGTGAGCGATAAAAGAAAGAGTGAAAGAGGCATAGACGGGAAATAACACGGCGAGTTGATAGTGTTTGAAGGCCGAGGGATCGTTTTAGTAATGTTACGCTGGTATTTCTTGAGTACTGCGATGTAATAAAACGGGCGGCGCGATTTTGAATGGCTTCAAGGTCTGAGATGAGATACGATTGTGATGGATGCCAGACAGATGACGCGTACTCCAATTTAGGACGTACGAATGTTCTGTATGCCAACTTTTTTACTTCAGGTGATGCATATTTTAGATTGCGCCGGAGAAAACCAAATGTGCGTGATGCTTTGGAACAGATGGTCTGAATGTGTGTTGTCCATGACAGCGATGATGTTATGTGTACTCCTAGGTATTTATAAGATGATGTTCTCGTGACGGCGACCGATTTTATGTTGTAAGTGCTATCAATAACTGTGTTTTTGCGGGAGAATGATATGGATTGGCATTTATTTAGATTAAGAGGCATGTGCCATTTGTCACACCACGCTGAGATAATGGTTAGATCCTGTTGAAGAGCGGCAATGGCGCTTGCGCCGTGGATGGGGCTGTAAATTACGCAGTCATCTGCGAATAAACGTAGCGTTGATTTTATGTTGATCGGTAGGTTATTGATGTAGATGAGGAATAAAAGAGGTGATAAGCCTGCACCATGAGGCACGCCGGATGTTACGTCGGAAAAAGCTGAGCGACAGTTATTAACACAGGTGAACTGCTTACGTCCTTTAAGGAACTGCTCTAGACAGGAGAGCAAAGTTTGTGGAATGCCGAGCGATGACAACTTAAAAAGAAGAAGATTATGGGAAACATGATCAAATGCTTTTGAAAAGTCGAGAAAGATAGCGTCGATCTTGACAAGGTTATCTAAGTATTGTAGAATGTCGTGGGTGAATTCGGCGAGCTGGGTCTCACATGACAGCTGCTTCCGGAAGCCGTGTTGATTCGGATAGAAAAAGTTCATTGATTCTAGGTGGGTCATAAGATTGGAAAAAATAATGTGCTCAAGTAGTTTAGACGGTATACTAGTGAGGGAAATGGAACGATAGTTGTTAGGGCACGTGCGGTCATCCGCTTTAAATATGGGTGTAATTTGAGCTTTTTTCCAATCGTCAGGGACAACCCCGGTATCTAAGGATTGCGTAAAAATTAGATGCAGTACCTGGCTAGACAATGAAATCGTATTTTTTAGTAGCTTACTGTTAATTTGATCGCAGTCGGCAGATGTAGATATTTTCAGTGAGGCAATAAGTTTTGATACACCATCAGGGTTAATTTCGATTTTAGGCATTTCTGAGAGTGAGATTTCTGGAATGTGTTCATTAGCAGTAACGTTAGCAGCGGAAAAAACTGATGTAAAGTAATTGTTGAGCGCGGTCGCACAGTCATCGCTTTTGATTGGTTCTCCATCAGCATCTAGGAGTTGTACATGGCGATCTTAAGGTTTATTAGATAGCATGCGCCAGAATTTGTTGGGGTTTGAGTGAAGGATTGATGGTAAATCTTGAGAGTAAAACTTATCTTTAGCACTTGTCAGTTCTGTGGTATACTGTTGGGCGCACAAGCGATATTTTTTCCATGCTAAGTGACTATTTTGAAGTTTTGCTGTTCGATACAGGCGCTTCTTTTTGCCAAGGAGAGACTTGAGGCGTTTGTTAAACCATTGATTCTTGGTATCTGATTTAATAAGTAGTGTTGGAACGTGCTTACTTTCCAAATGTAGTAGGGTGTATTTGTACAAATTCCAGTTCGAGTTAGGTGTGCGATTTAGTTAAGTGCAACGAAAGTTGTCGAAACATTTTTCAAGATCATTGTTCATAGCATCAAAATCAGCCCTTTTGTAGTCTTTTATCAGTTTGCTGGTTGGTGATTTCTTCTTTAAAGGTAGCGCCATAGAGTCAAGATAACGTCTACGGTCACGATAACGCTTGAACGGGGTGGGACGCTCACTTCTTCCTCCAGGACACTTAGGGCAACGTGATTTTCCCGAGTTTTCATCGAAGCGATGGCTTCGTCCGTCGAAAGCGTGATCAGCTTGGATCGCAGGTCGATGATCGCCTGATGCTCATTAAGGAAATCTATACCCAAGATCACTTCGCGGGAGCATTGCGGTAGCACAACAAAGGTCGCAGGATAGGTATGTCCTTTGACAGTCACTCGCGCTGTGCATCGTCCTGATGGCGTAATGAGGTGGCCCCCAGCGGTGCGAATTTGTGGGCCGTCCCAAGCCGTTGTGACTTTTCTGAGCTGCGCAGCGAATGTTCCATTCATCACCGAGTAATCGGCTCCTGTGTCGACTAGAGCGGTAACTTTCAGGCCGTCGATAGTCGCTTCTAGGTCGGAGGTCCTGGCTCTTGCATTGCATGTCGCTCTCGGCGTCGGGTCACGGCTTCGTCGCGTATGCGAGTCATGGGTTGGGCGTGTGGTCGAAGCTCCTCTGGGTGGCGGCGTCGATTTCAAGGTAGCTTGCGTCGTGGTCGAGGTTCTCATTGTGTGCGGCGTCGGTGCAGCGAGTGTCGCTTCTTCATGCGGCGTCGCGGGTGCTGCGTCTTCATGGGGCGTGGTCGGTGGAGGATCTTCGGCGTTTAGCTCGTGAGCAACCTCACCTCCAGAGGTTGCTGCCTTTAGTTTCCCCTACGGGGGCTGGGAGACCTTCATCGTACCGCGGCTGTGTAGCTGCGGCGTGGCGACGCAAAGCGCGAGGTTGACGGCGATGGTGAGCGCGAAAAGCGGTTCGGCGTGTACTCTTCTCGACGCAGGTACTCGTCGATTTCGTGCGGACGTTGTCCGAAGCGTGGTCGTGGGGCGTTAACGGCAAATCCTCGAAGACCGATACGTCGGTACGGGCAGTGACGAAGAATATGGCCGGCCTCACCGCAATGGAAGCACAACGGCCGGTTGTCGGAAGTCCTCCAGGCGTCGCATTTCCTGGGGCTTGAGCGTCGGTCATAGGCTGGGCGGGCGGGGGCTGGGAGGCGGCGTTGTGGAACGATTGGCTCATCTCGGGGAGGACGTGGGGGTTGTCGCTGGGGCTGAGCAGTACTTACTGCAGCGGCGTAGGTCATGGCCTGGGGTTCTGTGGCCGTCGGGGTGCCAAGTGCCTGTTGCACTTCTTCCCGTACCACATCCATCAGAGTCGCTGCTTGTGGCTGTGGGGAAGATGGCAGTAATCGGCGTAGCTCCTCTCGGACGATTTCGCGGATAACTTCCCGCAACCTGTCGCTGGTAGTGGCCGGCGTGTCCGAACGGATTGCACAGGCAGAGGAAGGGCGACTGTACTGCCGAGCTCGAACGTCGAGGGTCTTCTCAATCGTGCAGGCTTCTTGCATAAACTCCTCGACTGTTTTTGGCGGCTGGCGGACGAGGCTTGCAAAGAGTTGTTCTTTTACGCCGCGCATTAAAAACTGAACTTTCTTTTCCTCGGTCATCCCGGGATCGGCGCGGCGAAATAGGCGCTTCATCTCCTCGACGTAACTGCGGACGGGCTCATTCGGAAGCTGGATCCTGGACTCGAGGAGTCGTTCGGCTCTTTCTTTCCTCACCACACTGGTGAATACCTTCAATAGTTCTCTCTTGAATAGCTCCCATGTCGTAAGGGACGACTCGTAGTTGTCGTACCACGTGCGTGCGGAGCCATCCAGTGAGAAAAAAACGTGTCCAATCTTTGCCGCATCATCCCACTTGTTGAATGACGCCACGCGCTCAAATTGGTCCAACCATTCTTCAGGGTCTTCGCCTAGGGATCCATTGAAAGTTGGCGGCACCCGCGGCTGCTGCAGTATGAACGGTGTCGACATCTTTGGCGAGGTTGCAGTGATGGTAGCAGCGTCTTTTCGCTGTCTGGTGCGGTCCGGCAGTTTCCCGAACTCAGGCTCCTCTCCCTGGAGACGTCGGCTGGCTCGCTGAGCTGCTGGTTCGTCCTCGAATGTGAAGCGCGTAGGGCTGGGTTCACGACTTGAAGGGGGCGTCCGGAACATGGAAGCTACCCAGCACCTCCACCAGATGTCACGTAGTGGTGACGGCAGTCGAAGCAGCGATGAAGACGGACGAAAGGGTCTTCTAAAAGAACTGTTTATTGGGCTGACTTGCACCCAAAATGGACTGAATCACTCGGCGGCGGCGAAGCGACAAGTGTGCTCGGCGGTCGTCGAACAGAATGCCCGCCGCTGTCGGCCGTGCTCAATTTAAAGCTGATAGCGAACATTGGAGATAAAGGGCGCAAAGTTACTAGAACATTCCGGAACAACGTAGAATCAGCTTTGCCTGGCTGCGATCAATCGAGATAAATCTAGTCGCGTCTTGCGTCGCAAACAAAGCGATGAAGTGGTGTCGCGGCAGATTTGAAAAATGAACACTGCAAATATTCGCGGCACTATGCTGCTCAGCCTGAAACTTGCACAGAACAGTTTCCAAGCCTCCGGGCAGACCCAGCGCCCTCCGGAGAGAATGCATGGCCATCCATTCCCGAAGTTTCACTGGCGCCTTGTGCGGGTTTGATCTAAAGCCTATCGCATAGCCGGGTGTCATCGTATGATGCAGCACGCCTCTCCTCGTCCGATTTTATGTCCACTTAGCCGGAAGATGAGCTAAATGCTTCTAAAACAGCCCATACACTGCATTCTGGACGACACCAACGCCACGTACTTTGCTGACACACAACGAGCGGAAGCTGCGGTGCTGCGCGTGCGGCTCCAACTAAGTCATCAGAAAGAAACGCCGGCCTCTTTCTTCTCCAGAATCACAGCGGAGTCAAAGCGGCCACTTAAGGAGGACACATGCCAACATCATCAATGACTCAACAGCCGCCTATGATAGGAAGTAGGGTTCAGTTTTCTCAACTTCCCGTACCATGCAAGCTGTGTTTGGTTCTTTAGGTCGCAGTGTCGATAACCGGGTGGGATGATGGTACATACATTCCCGATTCGTTTGTTTGTAAGGAAATGGCGAAAAGCAGGATGACACAGGCATGTCTACTCGTGACGAAACCACCAAGACAACTGCCTGCTTGTTGTAAGAACAAGAAAAGAGAGGGGAAATAGGTAAAGAGAGGGAGGATAGAGACTCGCTGCCACCATGTCTATTTCCTGCCACAGCTACCCAGCAAGATCCAATTTGCTAACTATTTCTTGCACCGGGACCGCGCCTCCACGGTCGCCATATTTTTTCAAGCGTGGTGGTCTCATTGTGACTGAAAGTTTCAGTTAAGCTACAGGACCTGAGACTGGTTTTTGAAAGATTTAGGCTCGAATAATGCGATGAGAAAGTAAACAAATAAATAGGCAGAATAGACATGCGCCTGATCAAAATGCTTAGTTGGTTCGGTGGTTTTTGGGCTATAACGACTCAAAGTGACTCAGGCTATGAAGGACGCTGTAGTATCCGGAGATTTCGACAACCTGGAACTCTTTAACGTGCACTGAAATCGCACAGGGCACGGGCGTCTAGAATTTCGCCTCCGTCGAAACGCGAGAGCCGCGCCCGGAATCTAACCCGCGTCCGTCGGGTCAGCAGCCGAGCACCATAACCACAGAGCCACCGCGGTGGCAATGCTTAGTTAACAATATGGGGTCGCATACTACCGGGAAAATTTGCAGAAAGACGATGCTTCGCAAAAGAAAACACTAGAGCGCACTTATAAGGTTTCAGTTTCATTGCTTCAGAAAATTGTATTGATTAGATCAAATGATCAAGTCCTTCAGTCACCTCGTTATGCTGAGGAAATGTATGCTACTTCCTTTTTTATTTGCATTTTTTTGCTAAATATTATTTTTGTATTAAAATCTATCCAGCACATTAGGTTTAGACTACTCTGGTGGGGTAGTATGATAAGAGGTGGAAAGAATAGTTTTCAAATTCGCACTGTCCTATTGTAACTACGCGCTCGAAATCATTTGACGTTAGCGGGTGCACGGAGAGTTATAGAGGCGTCATCATAGGTCCAACGAACATGTTAAGTGTTTGATTATTTACTCTGTGTTATATTTGGTATGGCGACTGACAACCAAGCAGCTGATTATAACAAGTCGCCGAACAAATCCCTAGATTGGCCCTTGTTAATAGCAAGAAAATGAAACTATGAAGTACTCAGATAAAATATTCATATCCGTCCTCAGCACATGGCGCTATGTAGTGCAGAAGCCTAAATAACTGCTTGGCGGGAAAGGCAAATCGAATTTTTATTCACGGGTTGCTATATCTACACTCAGCCAAACATTACGGAACGACGCTGGAGCACCAACTACATCACTCCCATTCTTGATATAACAACTATAAGTACTCCTAGAGTACTCATTACAAAATCCGGTTTGGATTGATGATCCACTTTCTATTCTTTTGCACACTTTGTATAAGCACTTTTCACACTTTGTTATGAAATCACAACTCACATCAGTTTCTTCCCTCCTTCGGCAATGAACGTTGATACGCCTGTTTTCGGTCGTAATTAATTTTGATTCAATCTGCAAGTATTTATTTGTGCTTTTCCGTTGTGTTGTGTTTTATAGTTTGTTCTTTTTCCACACTACTAAAATTTCTTAAATGTGGCGTAGCTTTATTTATAAACAAGTACATCAAACCAAATTTTTACATTCCTACAGAACAATAACCATTAGCGTTGTTGCAATCCACACTCGTTATCTTCTCCAAGGCCTGCGCAAACTATTTGCACCGAAAGTAAAATTTCTAAGGAGTAATACCGAGCGGTGCTTGAAAAAGTTACGAAACCTACTGGCATAAGCAGTTTGTCGCCTGCATAAAAATATGGTGGAGTTATTAGTTGACTTTTATCGAGTGTACGTAATACAAGGAGAATAAAATAAGAAAAAATGCGCGATATGGAACGCGTCTGGAATAAAGAACACTCTCTTCGGAGCAGCAGCCGAAAGATTTACCGCTAAGATACAAAATATTTTCTCCCGCCTTAGCACCTTTGTATTTAAATTAATTGATATTATCTGTGATAGAACCAGTTGTAAACGAGCCAATTTAAGGCGACAACCACCTGAACTGACGGGAAAAAGATATTTGCGAACCCATGCGAGTTTGAAGGCATCTAAGGCTGAACAGTGAAATAAAAGTTAATGCAAGACATAACAAAACATTTTTTTTCTCTCCATGCTATGAACATTCTAACTAATCGCAGAGCGAAGCTTCAGCAGTAAACGTTGTGCGAAGATTTTACAAATTTTACTACATGTCTAAAGTTTTTTTTTTTTTACTCCGATTATAGCGAGTGGTGCTTCCTCGTCTTGTGATGTGACATTTTTTTGAAATTGTTGTTTGTAGCAAACGCATCCGCGTATACCTCCCCCCCCCCCCCCCCCCCTGCCTTTTTACAGTTGTCGGGGCTACAGGAAAAGGGCGGGTTTGTAAGAAACACATGTGTGATGTTGAATACCGCTGTTTCAGGCGCTTAGAAACGACATTGCATAACTATGAGTGGGATACTTTTAACAAAGAAAAATTGCCTCCAATCATTAGCAAGCACTCAAAACAGCGCTACGCTTCCAACTGCTCTGTTGTTCTTGAACAGGTGTTGGATACTTATGCCACCTAAAAAAATGAACACTGAACTTTGTTACGACGTTGAAAAAGAGTTGTTTTTTAGACGAAAAGACTGGGAGGCTGCGAATAATTATGTTAATGGCATTACAACACTAGGTAATAGAAATAGACACACCATACTAGTAATACCAATTTCGCGGCACTGGAAAGAAAGCTAGGTGAGATCTCGGATCGTCCTGTTTCTCAAGTTCAGCGCCGTCTGATGGTACGGAATGTACTGCTTAAACAGAACGTGAGGCAGGCAGAGACATTTCCGCAAACTATTATTCCGAATAGAATCTGGCTACGGGATGGTAGAGAAGGCAGAACAATTAAATTTCAACTTGCTGTGTAAAAGGACACTATAGTTTTTAACTCTATATCAGGGTTATCTGCAGAGTATTATCGGTTATAAGAGGTAATTTTTGTTAGGAGGCGGCTGCTACATTGTGGCAACGAAAAGTTGTAATACGATACGGCGGGTTTTGACTGATGTGTCAGCATCGCAATAAAGGAGTATCCACTCATGACAGCTTTCCTTTGCAGCTGTATAGCTGCAATTGGCGGAATGTAAATGAGTAATTACTCTCTTATTACCAATCTACACCACCTTGGGGGGTTCCCTTAAATATATGCCCAACGTGTCAGTATCGATTCACAGGTATACTAAGGCATAGTTCACCTGAAGAGCTGCTTACAAAGACTATGCTTTTACTGATAGCTCACCTGGTGTAAACTTCTCCAGAACTGAAACAATAAACTGAGGCCAAGTCATTGGAAGAATTCTAGAGACGATTACGATACTTCATAACGCGAAATTTTAACGCAGGCTTCGTAATTTTCTCAGGCTGTGCAGGTTCATTGTTTTTCTTTGCTATGTCGTCAGGATCTCTGGCGACGATGTTAGTTCGATAGTAGTATTGGTCGGTGAAGACGATGTGCAGTGCACAGCGCGCGAGAGTGTGTATTTCAGTTGGATTGCAGTGTTAGTAGACGAAGAGGAGGAGGATTGCAGTCACAAGGCGTGGTCGGCTGCGGCAATAGCCTAGTCCTCTCGGTCTGTGCAGGCTCATTGCTTTGCTTTTCTGGGTCATCAGCACGTCAGGCGACGATAATAAGAAGAAAAGCATTACTACCCCCTTTAAGAGAAAAGCCGGCGCCGTGTGATAGTGTGTGCGTGTACTCGCAGATGGTACAGAAAATCCAAAAGCTGGAAGAAAAATAGGCTGCCGTCAACAAGCGGCCGCACTGCGCACACAGCCAGCCGAGCGCCGCAATTTCTTACTATCATATTCGTTCCGTCCGTCTTACATACAGATCACTGGCTCACCTGAAAGTTGTATGATGACTACATTCGTACCATAATTTTGTGCGACCATTCGTCGAACAGCGTTTCATGTTGTGTCCTAGGAATTTTCTTTGTTGCATGCATGTTCTGATCAAGTTGGAGGCTATTTTGCAAAAGTGATTCGAACCGATTAATTTGCACCTTCAATTGTATGCCTTGACGGAATTTACCTCTTCCGTAAAGGCACTGTTGAGGTGTCTACTGAGATCTGACACAGTTACTGCGCCATTTCCTTTCCGCGAAAACAAATTTTCTATCAAAACGGCGATCTTCTTCTGAGCCGGAGTGCCCGGGTGCGAACCCGACCGCGGCGGCCGCGTTCCGGAGGAGGCGAAATGCAAAAGGCGCCCATGTGACCAGCTGGGGATCTTTAACATACACTGACATCGCACAGCGCCCGTGTGCTGTGCGATGTCAGTGCACGTTAAAGATCCCCAGGTGGTCGAAATTATGTCGGAGCCCTCCACTACGGCACCCATTTCTTCCTTTCTTCGCCAAGTACCTCCTTTACCCTTTCCCTTTCGGCGCGGTTCAGGTGTCCGCCGAGATGTGAGACAGACACGGCGCCATTCGCTTTTTTTGGTTTTTGGGGAAAGGAAATGGCGCAGTTTCTCTCTCATATATCGTTGACAGCTGAACCGCGCCGTAAGGAAAGGGATAAAGGAGGGAGTTAAAGAAGAAAGGAAGAAGAAAGAGGTGCCGTAGTGGAAGACTCCGAAATAATTTCGACCACCTGGGGATTCTTAACGTGCACTGACATCGCACAGCATCTCCAGACAACTGCCCTCCAGATCTCCCGCATGATTCGTCGCATCACCCGCAACCGAAAAGGCATGAGAGAGGAGGATACAATTCGACTGATACAGGCTCTAGTTATGAGCCGCCTGTCATACGGTCTCCCATTCCTACCACTTCTGGGGAATATGCCAGACAAAGCAGATGCCATCATCCGTACCGCCTACAAGCATGCGTTAGGCCTCCCAATGTACACGGCCAACTGCCACCTCGATGACCTGGGACTGACCAACACAATAGAAGAAATTCGAGAAGCCGTCCTAGAATCGCAAAAGGAACGCCTCCTCACCACCAAAGCAGGACGCGCAATCTTGGAATGAGTGGGTTCCCCAGCTGACATACGCGCCGTCCAGGACAACCGAAACCTACCCTCAACTCTGCGAACGCGCGTGTATGTAGCTCCACTCCCGAAAAACATGCACTCGGACTCAAAAAAGGGACGACGAAAGGCGCGAGTGGACTATCTGCGCCGCACACATCGACAGGCACAAAATGCTGTATACGTCGACGCAGCCATGTACCCCGATTCAACAAACGCGGTGGCGGTCGTCTTGGACACCAATTTCAAGGAAATCGCCAGCGCCTCCCTACGAAACTGCTCTCCCACAGTAGCAGAAACTGCTTCCATTGCCCTCGCAATCCAGCACAGCGATGCTACGGGAAATTAGTTAAAAATTATTACCGACTCCCAGTCCGCGTGTCGCCTGTTCCTCTCTGGCAGACTTCCACATTCCGTTGCTCCCATTGTGACTACCCCACAAGTTCAAAATTCCACATGCAAGCACCAAATCACTTGGACTCCTGGGCACGAGGGCTCGAGGGAAACGAGGCCGTGGACAGTCTAGCTCGAGGATATACTAACCGAGCGACTAAATTCCCCGACCTCACCCCTCTCCCCTCTACGTACGGCAAGCTCCTCCTCCTTCTCCGAACACAAAGACAAGTATATCCCCCACCACACCGTAAGCTAACGGCGGCAGAGGCGAGGGAATGGCGACAACTACCGACGAACACCTTTCCTAACCTATATAAGTACCACGTCATCTTCCCCGACAGATATGACAGCATCTGCCCCTGGTGTGGCGGAATTCCAACAACATATCATGTAACATGGGGCTGCTCCGGTCCCAAGCCCCCCGAACTAGACAAACATCACTCCGAGGAACAGTGGGAGTCTGCCCTGCTCAGCTCTGACTTGGCGACGCAGCGAAAGGTGATATCCCAAGCAAGAGAAACTGCGGTGGACATTGGGGTCCTGAAATAAGGACTCCACCCAAAAACTGTAGTTTCGCGTCTCTATCCTACCTTTTTGGAAAAAATGTTTTCTACTACTAATATCGCACAGCACACAAGCGCCTTAGCATTTTGCCTCCATAAAAACGTAGCCGCCGCGGTCGGGATCGAAACCGGAAACTCCGGATCAGTAGCCGAGTGCGCTAACCACGGAGCCACCGCGGCGGGTCCATTCGCTTTCACCAAAAGCCAATTCTGCTGTGCGATGTCAGTGCACGTTAAAGATCCTCAGGTGCTCGATATTATTGACTGGAGACTATTATTTACCGCTCTCGCTTACGTCATGCCTGGGAAAACTATACGAGCGAGTGGTAACGCAGAGGCTTCAAAACTACATACAAGACAACGAACTGATCTCTCTCAACATGTTCGGCTTTAGAGCAAAATTATCTACTCAAGACGTACTCCTTCATTTATATGAACAAGTACTTCGGAACCTTCCCTGGGACGGAGAAAACGTAATAATGGCCCTAGACATCAATGGGGCTTTTGAGAATGTGAGCCAGGAAGCAATCCTTACGGCCTGGACGACCTGAACTGCGGGCGACAGATTCATACTTACGTCAAAGTCTTCCTATCAAAAAGATCTTCGGCCATCGGTATAGGAGAACATCAGTCAGAGACCGAAATATCTGAGCTCCTACAGATGCGGAGAGGAAAACAGAGCCGAACAGTCTCTACCAATAAAGACCTTCGACTAAAATTCTACCTCGAAGGAGAACCAATACCAGATAAGACCCTCATGCGAGTCCTAGGGATGTGGATACAGTCAAATCAACGCTGTACTCATACGCTTGCGGCATTAAAGGCATCTACAATCAAAGTGACCCCCATGATTACGTGCATCTCACATAGATGTCATGGCATGCGAGAAGACACGCTCAAGCTGGTCAGGAGCCTAGTGGTTAGCCGGGCGACGTACAGTCTCCTGTATTATAACCATATCAAGAGTGAAATACAGCAGCTGACGCGATTTGACGCAAAGCATATAAACTACGCTTGGACTACCCCATAACACTTCAAATGAAAAGCTCTGAGCCTTGGGACTGCACAACACGTTCGAAGAACTGCGGGAAGCGCAGCACGTAGCCCAAATGCGCACATTGCTGCAAACCCCCGCAGGTAGACTTCTCTTAAAGAAACTGGGCTGCACCGAAAAAATTCGGGAAATCTTGAGAAGCGAAACGATCCCCGATGAGTACTGCAGCATGCTCAGGGTGGCACCTATACCAAGAAATATGGACCGCAACCTTTACAAAGACAGCTGGGAGGCAAGGTCCGACCGCTTGCGTAAAACACACGCATCCCAGAATACAACAGTGCACGTGTACGCTAGCACATACGCAATGACCAGGGCACAAGAAACCAACAACGCAGTGGCAGTTGTAGTCAACTCGGAATCACACGAGGTTACCAGCGCCTCATTGCAAGACTGCACGATAGCCGAGACGGAAGAAGCGGCCGTAGCTCTAACGGCTGCGGAGGGCTATCGGATTGGGCGGTCACTGACAATTCTTACTGACTTACAAGCAGCCTGCCGCAACTATCTTTGCGGCAGAGTCGGTCACAGAGCGTTCCGCATACTCCGCTCTGTAGACTGCAAGACACTACAGACAGATGCAGAACCGATCAAACATGAGATCATCTGGGTACCGGGGCACACGGGGGCGGCATGTAACCCAGAAGCCGATAGGATAGCTTGAGGATATGCTTACTACGGAGCAGCCAACGTAGACGACCTTGAGCAATCCCTGCCAGTGCCTCAGACTACTCGGCCATACTAAACAACTACAAAGGCAGCAGATGCGGTACCCCCCACCGCAAAAATCCTTAAACAAAGAATATGTCACATGGAGACAACTACAAACTAGGTCATATCCAAACCTAAACACACTAAAAGTCACCCCACACTTTACGAACACAAATGTCCGTGGTGCCATGAAAAACCCAGATATCACACAACATTGGGATGTCATAAAGTCGACGTCGTTCCAAATATATTACACCAAAGTGCGGAGCAATGGGAGGGTATGCTCTCCAGCGACTGCCGCGATGACCAGGTAGGTCTGATACGGGGAGCTCAGCTGACGACAGCATCCAGCGGAGCCCTGGTATAGGGGCAACCGACCGTTGCAGAGATAGACTAATCTGAACCGCATAAAAGCACTTGCGCTAGAGGTAAATAACGTTATCCTGCCTGCCTGCCTGCCTGCCAGCTTGCCCGCCCGAGCGCCCACACGTTCGACCTACCTACCTACCTACCTACCTACCTACCTACCTACCTACCTACCTACCTACCTACCTACCTACCTACCTACCTACCTACCTACCTACCTACCTACCTACCTACCTACAACCTACATACATGCCCACCCACCCACCCACCCACCCGCCCACTTACCTACCTACCTACCTACCTACCTACCTACCTACCTACCTACCTACCTACCTACCTACCTACCTACCTACCTACCTACCTACCCACCCACCCACCCACCCACCCACCTACCTAGCTACCTACCTACCCACCCACCCACCCACCCACTTGCACACCTAAATACCTACCTACCTACGTAGAGACTTCCACTAAGGCACCTCTTCCTTCTTTCACTCCTCCTTTATTCCTTCCCTTAAAGCGTAGTTCGGGTGTCCACCTAGATATGTGAGACAGTTAAATCGTCACTTCCTTTCCTCAAAACCAATTTTTCATGAAAATAGGGACGCAACCGTTCGTCCTACACCGTTCAGGGTGGTGTCGTAAGGTTTCACGTTGCATATAGAAATGTTTCTTAGCCCGGTTGGAGGCTAGCTCGCGACAGGTATTCAAACTTAGGGGGGAATGTTACACTCCGAGTACTGTGGATTCAGCATTTGTGAAATCAGCCTTCGGAGGCGCGTCTCAGCTTATTTCTCAGTGCGCAACCTGCGTCGATATAGAGCGCTCACGATGACACTGATGGTCTGGCCTCCACAGCGGGCAAGCAGCTTCAAGAGCGCTGAATACTTGCCGTTCGGTAATCGTTGACGACGAGGATGCGCAATGCGCACGAGAATGTTTATATTAGTACGATAACTGTATCAGATGAAGACAATGATGTGCAATGTACAGCGTTTGAGTATGTTGCAGTTCAAACCGAGGAATGATCGGCTGGGGCGATATCCTAGTGCTCTCGAGAAGGGGCCAGCGAAGCTGATCTGTTCGCGGCACCGAGGGTTTAAATCGCTCTCACGGCAATGTTGTTTTATCTTAGAAGCGTTAGCTCTGACTACTCGCATTCGAACGTTACTTGCCCGTCCGATATTTCAAGACGGCGGCCGGTAATGTGAGGCCAACAAATGTGACCTCCCATCACCTGACCGCGCTTGCAGTCGCCGTGTGGGCAAGGCGGCCGGTTTACTCCCTATGCTGGCGTTCCGCTATATATGCAGCGTTCGAGCTGGTACCGAGACTGGTTGGTTTATAGTTTATGGTGGTTTAACGTCCCAAAGAATTCCGGAAATTTCGACCACCTGGGGATTTTTACCTGCACTGATATCGCACAGCACACGGGCCTCTAGAATTTCGCCTCCATCGAAATTCGACCGCCGCGGCCGTGATCGAACGCGCGTCTTTCGGGCCGGCAGCCGAGCGCCATAACCACTCAGCCACCACGGCGGCTGGTGCCGAGACTGGTGCCGTTTGGGGCCGCCATTGGTAACAAAATTATATCCCACCCATATGGCGTAAAGGCTTCGGAGTGGTTACTAGTAAGTTGTTAGTCGAGTTGAAGCCTGGGTTGTGTGAGGCATTCGTACCGACGACCTTTGTTCCTCGAAACTGTAATGGGGGGCGACCTTCGGAGGGGCGTGGAGGGCGAACTACTGTTCGTAGAGGGAAGCAAGCGGTGCAAACGAATCCTCGTTTCGTATCCAAATTTCTCGAAAGCATAGGCGACAACAGCTTACCTAACGCTTTTCGTTTGATTTCCCATTATCGATCCATTCTTTCATTTTTTTTTGTTTGGATCAGTTACGCTGACGGCTGCGACCCGGCTACGCTCTAAAATAAAGAAGAGAAACTGATAAGCGGTATTATGCTACTATTTATGTCACCTATAAATGTGATGCAGATATAGTCATATATTATACAATTCTATATTAGGAAAGTGTTCCGGAGGAAAAAAAATCGCAGGTGATGAAGTGGGTGTTTTGAACGACTTTCCAAGCATAATTTTTATCGGATTGCCAAGAATTAATTTAGGGTCGTGGTATTGCGTATTGCTTAGGCGCTGGAAGGAGAAAAAATGCACAACTCGTAAACCACTGACCAAACGAGTGAGACAAGTACGGATAGGGTATGCTTGAATATGGCGTACCTAAATATAGCTTAGCTGCTATAGAAGTGGGAGTTTGTCAGTTGAACTGAGCCGCGTTATCCGTCGGTTTTCTGTCTTGCGCAAAGTGCGCATGGAGAAACTTTGCAGAGAGGCTTATTTTAATGCATCAAACTATTTCAGCTGCCTTCCTAGGCAAACATAGGCAAACATAGGCAAACATATCCTTGGAATTATGGCGAATTGCAGGGAGAACAGAAAGGGAACTTTCTAGAATTATTCCGTCCGGATGGTTAGCTAGGCGTGAACTGGGAACGGTAGCACCCACTGAAACCTTTCGAGAGCTCTGATATCAAGACGAATACCAGGTTGCCGGTGGCAACGTGACTCAAATGCCAAGGTTGCTTTCGCTCGTGCTCCAGGTTGGGGCGGAACAGTTAACAAGCACAAAAAGGGACATTTGAGTGATTGCAGGCAAGGTAAAAGTTGCTCTAAAGCGAAAGTTTTACTACCCTCTTCTGTAACTTGTTCAGCGTGTGTTTCGTATCACGTGACTGCCATGACGTCACTGCACTCTGGTTGCGCCGTGCTGCCGTCGCCGCCGCGCTCATGTCACAGTGCTTGAGTCATAGCCTTGCAATCGCTACAGACTCTTCGCTCAGTATAATAGGAGCGTTGCTGCTGTGAAAACGGCAGCAGTCGGCAGCAGTTATATTGGACTAAGTGACCTGGAAGTCATACGAGCAAGACCGAGCTTAGCCAAGTATAACTACGCATAACCTTCTGCTCTCGCTTTGTCTAGATAGGTTTAGCCGTGTTAAACCTTTGCTTTTTTCTGTGAGGTTTAAGCCACCACCGAAAACATCGTAGCATTTTTTAGATGCAGTGCCGCAAGTGAGCCGAGAATGCCAGTAATGGCCTAACTCTAGATGCGCGAGAGAAGCTTATTTTTAATATCGCTGAACATCCCTACCATGGTTGCTTTTCATATGAAACTATAACTGAAGCACAAAAAGAATTATATCCTTGCCTACGTAAACAATGGTGAAGACGATTTAATGCGATTTCATGGGCATTATACACAGTATATAACAGAAAAATTAATTAACAAAATACCTATTTTCTTTGGAAACGGGAATAATTTAATAATACGAAGAAAAAGCCGACTTTTACTCAGATAAGGGGAAATGGTAGAGTGCTGTTTGGTCTCAGTTAGGTTGTGTTTTGCAATTGTTTTTCTATTTATCGTTTCTCCCGGCCTTCCTCATGACTATCAAAAATATATGGGGCTAAATGTTTCCGACATTACATTTATAGCCCCCGTGCCCCCCCCCCCCCCCCCCCCTCGGTTTCGCCGGCAGCTGCTCCACGCCACGTCACCAACAACGTGACCAGCAACGGCGCCGCCACGGGGTGGCCACGGGGTGGCCACGCTGAAGGCTCGAAATGCTGGCGGAATGTAGCTATAGCTGCAAAACAGAAGACTATTGTATTCTGCACGAAAAATAAATCCTGGAATACAAAGCAGCACTCATTCCGAATTGCCACGGCCGATAGCGCTGCTTGTGACACATGTGGCTCTGATGAGACAATACGACGTCTACTCAGCGGATTTCCCACGTTTAACGCCGAAAGGCACATAATGTTGCGAGAAGAGGGAGAATTGACTAACTACAAACCAGATAATTATCACATAAAAGAAAACCTTTTTTTTAGAAAGTATAGGTAGTAAGAGTGCAAGCACATAAAATTGCTACCCCGGGACGTTAGCGAATAGCAATAGCATCAGTTAGCAGCGTGTTTGTAAAGAACCCCACCTTTAGGTAAGCAGCATTTACGGGTTGCCAGGAAAATGATAGCAGAATGTGCTAATTTCAGCTAGTGTAGACAACCTTTTGGTTTAAAGACTCGTAAAATGAAGGTCGGGGTTGCTAGTTCTATTTTATAAACTCAGCATTCATTCCTACATATAGTGGTGTAGTACATGCAGGGCAGTCATCTTTATTGGTTACATAATTAAATATAAGAAAGAAATTATAATAAGAGTATTGAATATGTCCACTTAAGTGCCGGACCGCCGCGTCCATGCTACGCATAGAAATTTGTGGCTTCCGGGCAAACAAGATAGAACTGATTTTTATTTCGTTCATATCAATTTGCAAGAAATGTTGACGTCGTGGACGTTTGAGGCAAACCAACTTTACTATTGCCGTTGAGTGCAACTAAGCATCTGTTATGAGCATTTCTCCAGTACAGCGGTGCATGTCAAGAGCAATCGCAATGAAACCAATAGCCTCAGATTTCAAGCCTTAAAATTTAGGAGTAGGTTCCATTTCGTCCTCGAGCACCAATCTGTAAATGCAGCATTGATAGAAAAATGAGAATGCAAACTATAAAACACGGCTATAATTTCGGGTGCAGCTGTAAAGTATCATAGCCCGAAAGATGACAAAATTAGCGCATAAGCATGGAGGCTGACCTTGTTAAATGTAAACTGAGGAAAGTGACTGGCTGGTTTAAACACGCCCTTTATTAAAATTCCTTCATGAATATATAGCGCAAAACAGCATGTGGCCCCACAGTTGTCCTCACGGCCGAGGCGGGGCCTGATTCGGTCGTCGCCGATTGATGTAAACCTTGTGGCTCGGTACCTCTGTCGCAAAATGGCGATAGCCGTGCTGTCGTGGGCTGCTGGAAGAACCTAGTCGCTGTACATGGCCTGGCGGATACTGATAGAAATCTCGGTGGCCTTACTTTTACACAGCTCATATTATGCAAGATTTTCCCTCGATGATGCGGGTAGCCGCCGCAGGTCTTCGGCAGCGACGAAGCATTCTTTCATCGGGACCATTGGTGAAAAGCTGGAGGGGACTCGACTCTGCCTTGAGGGTATGGCGCGATAGCCTTAATGGGTCAATGCCCATGCATGCAGAATTACTCATCCGAGACTTTACACTCAGAGACCGCTCGGAGTCCTCAATCCTATCTTGGAGGAGTAGCTGCGCCGCTGCCCTGCGATGACAGGTCAACGGTGCGGATTGTCAGACCCCGGTTGCTCTTCCCAAGCAACCTCCCAAGCGACCAATCACCAATTTAACTGCCACCAGCCGCGGCGGTCAGTTTGCTCATAACCCGGTGGGCAGGTTGTAACGGTGTCCCACGGTCACGTGACCTAGGTGGTCCACCTAGGTTCTCTCTCTCTCCGTTCCGGTTGCTCCGGCTGCGAGGCTTCAAAAGGTCGCCAACGGCAGGACAATTTTTTCCGCCACTGGAGCACTAACGCTGTCGCGTTAAAGGTTGCGTCTTAATGCCGGTGCTAGCGCAGTGTTGGCTGTGACGCGGCGTGCTGAAATCTGCGCGATCCCTAGGTATCCCCCTTGTGTAGGCGGAATGGGACTGCGTCTGCTCCTGGGCGCTGTGATGAATGGTCGCGTCGCAATCTTCACAACTTTTTTCATACGCTGCTCCAGAGGGCAGGCCGTGTGTACCCTCTAAGGCAAGTACGTGCGTTCTGCGCGGTTGCTCAACTGTACGCTGCCGCTCGCACTTTGCTGTTGGCACACCCACTGCCTTCGATATATCCGTGTGCTGAACCCCACGAAGTCCTAGGACTAGTTTTGGTTTGAGCTGCAGTTCGTGACATGCTATGTGATAAGTCGCCGACAATGCTAGGTTATGTTGACGGGCCCGCCGAGACGAGTCCGCAAAGAGGTCCGTTCTGATGCCAGGAGTCGTATTCAGGAAATGTTTACAGCACCCACGCACTGTGCTGCTCTTAGGATAGCTGTAAGCTCTACCTCCGCATTATCAACGTCATCTACGACAGAGGAAAGCACCCGTAATCACCATGGGATGGGTGATGTAAACCCTGGGATGGGTGATCACTGATTGGAAACTGGCGGGTTGTGTGGTGCGCGCAACAGAACCTTGGAGGCATGATTCTCTCCGGCCCCGATATCTGGTTGATTGTGTAGGCGTGGGGTGAAATTGAGAGGCGTGCGGGCGTTTGTAGCGACCCAAGCAGCACAGGTAATCAGCCCAGTGTTGGAAATGGACGGTTTCACTGCGGTCCTCAGCAGGGCCGGCCTTTGCCAGTACATTTCCAATATTTGGCTCATTTACCTGCGCTTCTTTTGGGATGTGCTCATTGCAGGGACAGCTGGCACGGGGACGTCGGAGTAAAACATGGCTTACTACCCGTAACTTCTAATCCGTATCTTCCGAAAAAGTGCTCGCGAGCGAAGAGTTATTTGCTCTCGCAAACTTGCGCACGTGCGCATAGATAGAAGAATGATCCTTATTCTCGAGCACGCTCAAGTTCAGCTCTTTTGTCGTCCTGCCAGTATCTAATAGTGCCGTGGCTGTGCATTCTATGAGCATTTGGCTGCTGAGTAGGAGTAAGGGGAGAAGCAAAAGGCGCCAGTGCATGTTGGGCAATTTAAACGCTTTAAAGAATACCTTGTATAGCCCCTTTCTACATTCTGTCCCTCAGGATGCAACTGAGGAGTCCGTTTTGTAAGACACATACTGCACCATTCTTTTCCTCATGATAATTTTAGTGCAGTATCGCTTCAAGTTGCACTTTACGGATTTTGGGCATATCTGCACACACTTCTGAAGCCTTATGCTCCTTTGGGCGCGCCCACGGGTAAGAGGAGGAGGAGCACAGCTGTAGCACAGGGATTTAATCAGAAGCGCGCGCCATATGCGACATCACAGACGGCGCAGACAGTCAGAAGCGCTGGTTCCGCAGGTGACGTTACAGGCTGCTCCGCCGCAACTGGAACACAATGGGTAGAAGGGAAGCCCTGGAATACCCCATAACAACAGAAGAAGAATCTCGCTTCGCTTCGCAATTGCAGCTTGGCGTGTTTTAGCACTTGGCGTGGCGCTGCTTCTCGGATCAGCATGAATGCTAACCCGTAAATAAAATACGTAGGGTTTAAACTCGGTTAAACCGAGTAGGCGTGCGAAAGCATGCGTTCGTCCTTCGCTTCTTCTTTCTTGGAGTGTCATGTGCACGCAACCGCATTTTCAACAATTCATCGTAACACACTCTCTCCACTCCGCGGCAGCTGGCGCGAAGCTCCTCCTAACGTTCGCTAGATTCCTCCCATTGGCAGCTGCTTGCGCGACGCTCCTCCGAACATTGGCTTCCACCCACTGTCTGCAGCTGGCGCGACGCCCCATCGGAATGAACCCTTCTACCCTCCTATAGTTATTTTCAGAGTATGTAAAGAACAACATCAAAGAAAGAGAGAGGGAGCCCTGGCCAGCAACTGTTTGCCACACTTAGCGCCAATTCACAACAAATGAAAAGGAGCTAATTGCTCAAAACATAAAAATCAATCTAAACAGAAATTCGGTGCAGTAAAAACAAACAAGAAAACTAGAAAGGACAGGAAGCAAAATACACATCGCATTCAAAGTCACAGGAACAAACTCGCATTTTTTGTGTCTTTGTAACATTATGCGAAGTGAATTCGAATTTCATTGCATTGGCAGGCAAAGAACACAGTTCAGCTCACAATGATAAATCAAGTAAGTGAAGCGGCCGCGTTTCGATGGAGGCGAAACGCAAAAGGCGGCCGTGTGCTGTGCGATGTCAGGGCACGTAAAAGATGCCCAGGTGGTACGAAATTATTCCGGAGGCCTCCACTACGGTACCTCGTTTCTTCCTTTCCTCTTTCACATCCTCCTCTATCTCTGCCTTGCTGCGCGGTTCGGGTGTTCACCAAGATATGTGAGACAGTTATGGCAGCAAGCTTCGGCAGCCGGCCTTTATCGCCAGCGCAAAATAGGTAATGAGATATACAAGCAATTTTCTGCGCAGTACAAGGAAGGTGACTTTCTAAGATTGGGCGCGCAGGTTTGCATGGTTCTTACGACAAAGGTGATCTTGTTTTACATTGGCAGCTGTTGGCAACTCAGGCGTTCCTTTTTTTCAATATTGCGCCACGCTGTTGTCCATTTACTGGCGCCGCCATGCGGTGCGACCCGCTGGTCTTCCTCGTCTTCCCCTGCTCGAGCGTCGGTTGGCTGAGTGTGGCTGCTGTGCTAGTTCTTGGTGCGCCCTTCTGCCCTTTCTGCCGGCTCTCAGGGATATTTGGTGCAGGCGCTGGGCAATCTCCTGATGTACGAAGAGCTCCTGGAAGACTCCGACGCCCTGCTACACCCCGTGGACAACGACACCTGTCCACAAGGCAATTCGCCTCTCTGCGAGGGTTGGATCCCGAGTTCCAACCTCTGGCAACGGCACCCAGCGCAATCACGTCCACTGCAGCAAGGCAGACCATCCAGAATGCCGTCAGTTCCCCATCGCTGCTTCTCCATGCGCCTCGCACTGCCATCGTCGTTTCATGCCGACAGGTTTGAAGACGTGGAGGACTGGTTTTCCAGCTACGACCGAGGCGCTGCGTTTAATCTGTGGGACGAGGACCACTACCTACGTAATGTCTATTTTGCCCTGGAAGACTCCGCCAAGACGTGGCTTGGAAACCATGAATCCGCCATCACCACCTGGCGAGATTTCCGGCGACAGATGCTGGCCACCTTCGGTAGCAACGAATGGAAGGAGCGAGGTGAACTTGTCCTGCAGTCCCGAGCGCAGCGGCCCAATTGAGACCGTCGCCCTGTTTGTAGAAGACATCACGCGACCTTTCAACGGCGCAGGTCCTTCCATGTCTGAAGCGAAGTACGTACGTCACCTTATGCGAGGGGTCAATAAGCAGCTTTTCGTACGACTTGTGCGCGACCCTCCTAGCACTGCGGTCAACTCTGCTCGGGAGGCGACAAGCTTGGAGCGCGCCTTGCAGGAGAGGCTCGCGCATTACGGTCCTTCGGCGAATATAACTTCTATGGACGTCCTCACGTGCCGCTGCCCGGCGCCGGCAGTGAGGCCCTCTGTAAGCTCGTCAGGAGCATTGTGCGCGAAGAGCTACAGAATCTTCGCCCTGTCGAGCAACACTGTCGAGCAACAGATGTCGGAGCCATCACGGATGTCATTCTTGACGAAGTCCGTCGAGCGGCGCAGACAATGCCCTGTCCCGACATCATAATGCATAGAGCGCAAGCGTTACCCATCTCTGCGCCAGCACTACCGGCGTTTTACTGCTCTGCTGCTCCTGCACCCCATCATAGCTTCTCGACTTCACCTGATCTCTGACGCACGACCACCCGTCAGCAGAGCACACGCATGGCGTACATCAAACAACCAGCCCCTGGGTTTCCACTGCGGATGTTTCCGTATCGTCGGATGTGCCTGGGGGGTTTCACCAGGCGCACCCCGGTTGAGATATGGTGAACGACCCCGTGAAAACGAGCAGCACCTGACGGCAAGCCCCCCCCCCCCCTTCCTTCCCTGCACCATCGCGACAAAGCCAGTCCAGGTTGTCGTCACCCCATCGCTTCTCTTTCCCAGGTCGCTAGCACTCCCTCCGACAGTCCTTAGTCCATGCTGGGCAAGCTGAGGACGATCACATCAGGGGGTAGGGTCGCCGTAGCTCCGCAATTCAAACAACATCCTCCGCTCGCCGACTTGACCCTTCAACCCGATCTGCCACCCCCTGCTCCGACTACCTTCCGGCGCCCAGAGCAGCCTCTGCTCGACGCCCCATTTCGGCGAACACCGCGACCCTCGACTACAGATCATTGCGCGACGCAGGTTCCAGAAAGTGAGATCTTTTTCACCTAAATATCAGTTGTCGCTGACTACCACATATAACGGCCCTCATTGATACCGGCGCCGATTTTTCCGTTATGAATCGTGGCCCTGCTACTCGATCTCTTGAGCAAAGTGCTTACATCACGGAGCTGCGCAGAAATACGGACAGCTGGAAGCCACGTGGTGATGCCGCTCGGCGTCTGCACCGCTAGGAGAGAGATACAGTGCATGATCCTCCCTGGCTGCTTCGCTGTTCTGGCTCAGTGGCCGAAGGACTTTATCATCGGCCTCGATTTTCTCGCGAAAATGGCACTACCATCGACCTCCGCGAACAAATGGTGGCAGTCACCGTCCTGTGGATTATGTAGCCGGCGACAGATAGCCAGGCAGGGCACGGTGTCCCAGCTTGTTTTTTACGGTGTTGTGCGAAAACCCCCGCGGGTCCAACGGCATCGCGGAAGCAAACTTGTTACTACTGAACCAATAAATCTGCTTCGATCGGGGCGTCGTTGCCCTGCACAATCAGGGAACTCAGCTTCTAATCAAGAAGTTCTAGCGCCGAATGCCGTCACTTGCCGAAAAATAAAGCCATCACCTATTATGATGAAGTTAGCGAGCCCGCTGTCCACTGCGCGTTGTCAACGTCCAAGGAGACCTCTCGAATAAGACCTTGTCGGACAAATAAAGCTTAATTCAGCACCCCTATGGAGTGTCGACGAAATAATGTGAGGCGATACTGCTGCAGGTTGACGCAATGCTCCGGGATGATGTCATACAGCCGTCTACAAGCCCATAGGTTTCGCGCGCTGTGCTTATCGCCAAGAATGATGGGACACCCAGATTTTCTGTCCATTATCGAGGACATAACACAATTACCAAAAAAGACGATTACCCGTTAACCCGAATCGAATACTCTTTCTGTAACAGGCTTCGTCATGCCCGCTACTTTTACTGTCTTGACTTCCGCAGTGGGTACTGGCAGACTGAGGCGGATGAACGGGACCGCGAGAAGAGAGCGTTCATTACTCTTCACGGGTTGTACGAGCTCAAGGCGCCACCATTAGGCTTGTGCTTTGCGCCTGACACCTTTAGAAGACTGATGAACACTGTCCTAGTTGGCCTCAAATGGCAGTCCTGTCTCGTCTAGCTTGACGCCGTTATTTTTTCGGCCACCTACTACGAGCATCTCAAGCGCTGGAGTGCAGTACTGGAGGCCATACGATCGGAAGGCCTCTCACTCAAACCAGAGAAATGCCACTTTGCGTTCTAACGGCTGATGTTCCTGGACCATGTCGTAAGTGCTGAAGGTGTTAGCCCTGACCCCGACAAGACAGCTGCCGTCTCTGTGTTCCCGACCCCCAGTGATAAGCATGCTGTGCGCCGTTCTTCGGGTCTCCGCGCCTATTATAAACGTTCTGTGCGAGACTTCTCCCGACTAGCTGAGCCTCCAAATGGCTTGACAAAGGACCAGCAACCTTTCATCGGGGCCGAAGAACAGCAGGAGGTTTTCGAGGACCTCAAAAACCGGCTTCAAAGTACAGCCATCCTTGGTCATGTTGACGAGGAGGCGGACACGCTACGGCACACCGATGCTAGCAACATCGGCCTGGGTGCCGTCCTCGTTCAGAGGAAAGATGCTATTGAGCGCGTGATTGCTTATGAAAGCCCGGCGCTGTCGCCACCTGAGGCTAATTATTCTTCCACGGAAAAGGAGTGTCTTGGTGTTGTTTGCGCGGTAACGAAATTTCGCCCATACATTTATGGTCACCCGTTTCGAGTCGTGAGAGATCATCACTCCCTTTTTTGGCTTGCGAACCTTAAAGACCCCCCAGGAAGGCTAGCGCGTTGAAGACTCCGCTTGTAGGAATTTTACGTTACCATCGTGTACAAGTCTGGAAACAAACACAGCGATGCCGATTGCCTCTCCCGTGCACCTATTCCATGCACCACAGCTGACAGAAGATGCTCGCGCTTTTATTGGCGCTTTAGAGACGTCGGTCCTCAGTCAACAACAGAGAGACGACGCCGAGCTGCGACCCCTCCTATAGAGTAACTCGAAGGCCGCGCCTCGACGCCGCCCCGTTTCTTCACGCGTGGGCTGTCGTCGTTCTACTTGCGGGCGGCGTCCTCTACAAGAGAAACTATGTCTCCACGGGGACTCTGTACCTGCTGGTAATTTCAACGGTGCTTCAGGACGAAGTGCAGCACGGATACCACGACGAGTTGTCTTCCGGCCACCTGCGATTTTCTCGTACTTTGGCGCCGATACGTCAGAAGTATTACTGGCCTAGGCTTGCTACAGGGGCCCAGCGCTTCTTAAGATTTACCGCGAATGCCAACGCCGGAAGACACCACCTCTGAAGCCGGCTGGACCGTTTAAGCCCATCGATTTGACTAAAAACCCTTTCTACCAGGTTGGCATATACTTGCTGGGTCCATTTTCGACATTATCATCGGGAAACAGTTGCATTATAGTTGCCACCGACTACCTCACCCGGTATTGTGAGATGAAAGCCCTTCCTTGCGGAACCGCTGCTGCAAACGTTTTCATCTTTAACATTACTTGGGCCTGTACGAGCTTCTGCAGAAACTTAGTGACATAAGCTACGAAGTGCTCCCTCAAGAGTCTGTTCTCTCCTCCATGCGGCAGGCGGCATTTGAAATCGTACACGTCGCCAGGATGAAGCCATACCACGCCCGCTAGAACTTCGGCCAAGTCCGGTGCCCCAGGCTGTTCGGGCCGCCCATGAATCCGCACGTCCTTTCCTCTACCTGCTGCATCGGGTCGATGCCATTTTAAAAGGTGGAAGGAATGCCACACTGTTGTCCATTTACTGGCGCCGCCATGCGGTGCGACAGAACGCGCGCGTCTTCCTCGTCTTCCCCTGCTCGAGCGTGGGTTCGCTGAGTGTGGCTGCTGTGCCAGTCTTGGTGTGCCTTTTTGCCCTTTCTACCGACTCTCGGTGACAGTATTATCAGTTAATAATCAAATAACGTTCTTTAGAGTCCCCTTTCTCCGGTACAAAAAAGTTTTGAGAATGCCGAGTACAACTATATTAAAACAGCAGAGAACTCGAAACCGACAATGGGTTTTGGGCTCTACTATAATGTCACTCTAACCAACCTATGACGGCATGGATACTGTCACAAAAGTGATCACTTACGCGATTTGATTGGCTAACCTGGCGGCTGTAAGCGACAGCTTGGGTCTGCAGTGACCAAGAACAAACGCAAATATTTCTCCGTCAGCTAATGCAGAGCGAATATCAAGGAGCGTGCTAACCTGCTACGTCAAACACGCAAGGATGCCTGTAGAGACCACCCCAAATGGGGCCAAGAAATGAAAAATTAAAATTATTTTTTGCTGCAACAAGGCGTCTCCAGGCTTCGAAATTTGGGCGAAAGGACGAGAAAGCTCCACAGTTATCGCGGGGAGGAGGAGGACGAGGAAAAAGAGGAAAGGCAGCGAGGCTAACCGGAAGAATAATCGGTTAGCTACCCTACACGAGGAGTAAGGGATGTGGGGATAAAAGATGAAAGGCAAAGAAAGAAGAGTCACCCCTGAAGGTTTCAATAAAATCTATGGAGGTGCGAAAAACGCCGGGGTTGCCCTTTAAAAGCCCGTTCCTGGGTTTCGCGTCGGTGCAGTAGAGGTAGTAGCAGTAGGTGTATCCGTTGGGTGCGTTGCGTTTGGCGTAACCGGTGGGCACTAGGAAGGTGGTTACCGTGGAAGGAGGCGGTCATGACGAGAACGAAGCAATGCCCAAAGGAGAATGGTTAATGGGGAAGGAGGAGGGTGCGGCGAAAGCGTATCAATGTCTAACTGGGTAAGAGTTGTCACGAGAACGACCCAAAGGGTAGTTACTTTGGAACGAAGACAGTATAGCGAGAGCGGACGAATGCGCAACCGAATGATGGTTACTGTGGAAGGAGGAGGGAATAACGACAGCGTCCGAAGGCGAAACGAGATGGTGGTTGCTATGGAAACTACCCCGGCAGCAGTTACCATGCAAGAAGGACCAGAACTAGGAAATCGAAAGCCCCAGGGTGCTTGCGTCTTCAGTCTTTTATGTATTCTGTTATTTCGCCCTTCATGCTGTTTAATTACTTTACACTGGCTTTTCAGGTCAGCACAGCCAGTCATAGCAAGCCACCTGTCGCAGCTGGACCCTTCAAAGCTCCATGCTCCCCAACCAGGGATTCCTTTCTACTGAGCTGGCCTCTATCTTTTAACCTTTGTGCCGTGGTAATGCTCTTTAGCTGCCATCATGCCTGGACAAGATTCACGCTCCCCATACTAACATCTTTCTGAGATCGCACCCTTCTCCCCGTCACTAAGCCGCAGTCATATGCCTTAGTCCCCGGAGTGAAGGCCCTATTTAAGCCCCGCCAATGATGAACGCTAGAGACCAAATATCTGCCATCTCTTTACCATGGAAGGAAGAAGGTAAGGCAAATGCGGGGAATGAGCAAGCGAAGAGTAGCTAGCTCGGGAACCATTCGAAGAGTGATTAGCAATGAACGATGGTGAGAAACCCGCAGCGGAGAAATGTAAGACGGTCTTTCTGGGGTGGCTGCTGCGACACATGCCGGCCTAGGAGAGGGTTACTCGAGCGGCGTACAGGAAAGCGACGATAATCGCAGAACGAATGTGTTCGAAAACTAAAAGCAGCACTTTATCACTATAAATATATTCATACCGGTGTGAAATTCTTTGCCTCAGTATACCTTGCGATAAAAATACTTCAATAGCTGTCACTGAATCTCATTTACAGAATGGTAATCCTCCTATGAGTTTATTTATTAGGTTCCTGGAGGGCATTTTATGAAATTTAGGATCATCACATATACATTTAACGAAAACAAATATATGGAGAATGACGTATTTTATTATCGAAACGAGCGAAAAAATATCGCATAAAGTAACACCCTTTGAGTTAAAATATGAATAATCATTTTGCTGGTTCATTTGAAACATAATCCTGTGTTTTGTCGCAGAAGCAAAACATTCTTGTATTAGCTCTTCACTTTTTGCATCTTAGCTGGACTTTCTTGAACTCTGACCTAGAGGAGTGTTCTCTGAGTCACCTACCAAGAAGTGAAGTAGCTTGTAATGCCGCCTGTGGCGTAGCACTGAATTCATGACTCATATTATTGCACAGTAGTTTTGCTGAGAGGGCTCCTCGAGGCTTCGAACAGACGATTAAGCAACTGGTTTCTGATTGAATTGTGTTATTTTTGGAGAGACAAAAGCTGTGCCCATCCTCTGCCTCTTTGTCAGTGATCAAAATCCTTGGATGAAGCAAAAAGAACCCTCTTTGACGAGGGCTTGTCAAACTTAGTACAATAGACTTGACATAAACTTAGAATCCCTAGCCTGCATTTTCAAGAACGTTATACACAGTAATTCTGAACGACCACCCATTGGAACCACTTTCAGCAATTAGCCTGAATTACGAGCCATGATTTATTAATCAATGTAAAACTGGAAGAGCCAGTTCGATGACATTTGGAAAAAAGTCATAATTAGTAAAAGGAATGTGGTCACGAATACATTTATCAGTGAGCACAAAAATTGAAAATTGGTTTTTGGGGATAGGAATTAGCGCAGTATCTGCCTCACACCTCTGCAGGCACCTGAACCGCGCTGTAAGGGAAGGGGTAAAGGAGGGACTGAAAGAAGAAAGGAAGAAAGAGGTGCTGTAGTGGAGGGCTCCGGAATAATTTCGACCACCCGGGGATCTTCAACATGCACTGACATCACATAGCGCACAGGCGCCTTTGCGTTTCGCCTCCCTCGAAACGGTGTGGTGGCGGTCGGGTCCTACGCAATCTTCCAGCAAAAAATTGGTTTCATGGACGTAGGGTCAGGTGTGTGAGCAGATGCCCTCCTCAGATTTTCTCCTTAAAACATCCGTGGTTTAAAGTAACTACGGAAGTTAAAAAATTGAAGATTCGCACACACATAACAGCACGCGCACAAACACACACACACGCACACGGACACGCACACACACGCACGCACACGCACGCGCACACACACATGCGCACAAACTGTCCCAGTCATCAATACTGTTACGACTCGGTAGAACCCCGAGGAGAGCTGAAGATATAAAACGGTTTGCTGGTCAACAAGAAATATTCCCAGCGCGTTTTCAGGTTCTTCCTCCTCCAGCCTTGCGCTCGTAGATCCAGTCGTCATCTTTGGCGTCTTCTTGCACGCGGCATTTGCCCCCTCCTCAGGAAGCATCGTCTCGATGGTAAGAAAAGGAATTAGGAGGTCAAGATCAGTCCGAATAGTACGGCTTCATATGTGCAACATGGACAACGTGGACTTGTTGCTGGCGTCGCTTGGATGTCGATAACCCGTCTGCCACCACCTCATACGTTACGTCGGTTAAATGTCTCAGCACAACATAGGGCCCCAAGTATCGCCGTAATAGTTTTTAGGAGAGGCCACGGCGGCGAATAGGCGTCTAGACCCACACCTTGTCGCCAGGTCTGTGAAGAAGATTGTAGCGTCGTGCATCATACTCCTGCTGAGTTCTGATCCGTCGGCAGTCGGGTGCAACATGGCATCCAGCATAGTTGTCACTGGTCGCCCATGAAAAAGGCTGAGAGGCGTCATGCGAGTGGTGTCTTGTTGTGCCGTATTGTAGGCGAAGGTGACGTAGAGAATTAAGTGCCAATTCTTGTGGTCCACATCGACATACATACAGAGCATGTCTGCGATGGTCTTGCTGAGGCGTTCCGTCAATCCATTGGTTTGAGGGTGATAGGCCGCCGTTTTACGATGTCTGGTACCGCTGAGGTGGAGAACGGTTTCCAAAAGCTCGGCCGTAAATGGAGTTCCTGGGTCAGTTATAATGAGGGCCTGTACGCCATGCCTGAGGAAAATGTTCTCAACGAAGAACCGAGCTGCTTCGGCTGCGGTACCCCTGGGCAGAGCCTTTGCCTCCGCGTAGCGAGTTAGATAATCGGTGGCGACAGTTATCCATTTATTGCCGGCAGTATAGACGTCAGAAATGGTCCGAGGAGGTCCATGCCAATTTGCTTGAAAGGTGTCTTCGGCACTTGAAGGGGTGGAGTAGGCCGGCTGGTATTTCAGGGGGTGGTTTACGACGTTGGCAGTCTGCGCACGTTCGGACATAGTGCTTCACTGCCGCAGGCAATTGCGGCCAGTAGTATCTGCGTTGTACTGTAGCCAACGTGCGGGTGTAGCCTAGGTGGCCGGCGTTTGGCTCGTAGTGGCAGGTTTGCAAGACTTCCGTGCGGAGAGGTGTTGGGACCACGAGTAGATGACTGCTTCCCAGAGGACGGGAAGCAGTGAGGTTGCGTGCGAAAATCTTAGGCACAGCCGTAGTTCGCTTCTCCAAGAAATCAATGAGAGGGAACAATTCCTGGTCCTGTTTTCCTGGTCCGGTCTCCGCTGTTGGGAAAGAGCTGAGTCATCGATGACTCCTAAAAAAAGCTGTCTTCATCTGTCATGGTGGAGAGTTAGATCGGTGCTCGCTAAAGGCAGTCAGCATCGGCATGCTTCTTTCCGGATTTGTAAATAACCGTCATGTCGAACTCTTGTAACCGAAGTCTCTAACGCGCGAGTGTCCCTGAAGTGTCCTTCAAGTTCGTCAGCCAACAGAGAGAGTGATGGTCGCTATCGACCTGAAATGGGCGAGCGTACAAGTAAGGGCGGAATTTCATAACCGCCCCTACCACTGCAAGGCATTCTATTTCTGTTGCCGAGTAGTTATCTTCTGGTTTAGAAAGAGTCCTGCTGGCCTAAGCAATCACTTTTTCTACACCATCCTGGCGCTGCACCATTACAGCACCTAAACCAACATTGCTCGCATCGGTATGAAGCAGGGTAGGGGCGTCGTCCTCAAAGTGCGCCAGGACAGATGGCGCCTGTAGACGTCTCCGCAGTTCATTAAAACCTTGGTGTTCTTCACCCCAGCGAAAGACAGGGTTGTCACGTGTCAGTGAAGTTAATGGTCAGGAAATTCGCCAGAAGCCAGCAATAAATAGATGGCAATATGCGCAAAGCCCCAGGAAGCACCGCAACGTCTTATTATCCGTAGGTGTACGGAACTTGACGACTGCGGAGAGCTTTTAGGGATCAGGCCGGACACTTTCTTGGCTAACGACGTGTCCTAAACATTGCCGCTCCTCGTAACCAAAGTGGCACTTCTCGAGTTTAGTGCGAGCCCCGCAGATCGTATGGCCTGAAAGACAACTAGCAAGCGGCGTAGATTCTCCTCGATGGTGGCCGAAAACACTATCACGTTATCAAGATACACCAGGCGTGGTGGCCACTTGAGTCCCGAGAGCACAGTGTCAATCAGCCGCTGAAATTTTCCTGATGCCAAGAATAAACCGAGTGGAAAAACCTTAAGCTCATAAAATCCGTGGGGAGTGACGAATGCTGTCTTCTTCAGATCTCTCTCATCTACTTCATAGTGCCAATATACACTTTTCAAATCCATTGATGAGAAGTAACGTGCATTTCGTAGCCGATCAAGGGAATCATGATGCGAGGCTAGGGAGAATGTACACGTCTTTTTTGGTCACTTGGTTGAGCTTGCGGTAGTCAATGCAAAATCGTAAGCTGCCGTTCTTTCTTTTACAAGTACCACGGGGGAAGCGCAGGGACTCCGAGGCGGCTGGCAAACGTTGTTTCTAAGCATTTCGAACGCCTGACGCTGAATGGCTTTGCGCTCTTTCGGAGCCACACGATAAAGACTTTGTCGAATCGGGCGAATCACTTCATTCGTGATAATTCGATGTTTGGTCAGAGGAGTTTGGCCGATCCGCGATTCTGAAGCAAACCAGTCTCGAAAGTGATCTATGAGATCCAAAAGACGTTCCCGTTCTAAAGACGACAAATTTTGGCTCATATCGGCGGTGGGCGCGGGCGCCTTGCTCACTGATCCTTCCTTTTGCGGCACAAAACAGTCCTGCGCACTTGGGAGGCTGTTGTAAAAGTCCACAGTTGTGCGTTTAGGAATTTGCTGACGCTCGTCGCTGAAGCTTGTCAGCAGCACTTCGGTGTGAACTTTGGCGAAGCTGATTAGCCCTCCAGCTATAGACACACCTCGGCTGAGTATAATGGTGACTGCCCGTTCGGCGACGCCATCGCCGGTATGCGCCACGTCGCGCTTCACTTCAACAAGAGAGCACGAACGCGGAGGTAATGTCGCCGCATCATTGGCAACGCGTAAGAGCATTAGTGATACTTCCGCATAACCAACGTCTCTATTATTTTTGGTGAAGGCAACGAAGGTGTCCAGAAGGGTTATTACAGCCACATGAAGGCGCAGAAAGTCCATGCGCAAGGTGAGATCATTGCAACAGTCAGAGAGAACAACGAAGAGGCCAACGAACACTGAGTTTCCTATTCCTATCCGGGCAGTGCACTTCCCAGTCGGTGGCAGTAGCTGACCCCTAGCGCTTCGTACTATTGACCCAGTCCATTCGGTTTTTTACTTTGCGCAGCCTGTCAGCCAGTTTTTGAATAATAATTGAAAAATTTTCCCCGGTATCCACCAGAGCATGTACCTCGAGCCCATCAATGCAAACGGCAAGGTCAGCGCTAACAACATCTTCTGGGTTGCTCGTCTCTTTAGGCGTTTGCGGCGGAAGTGCGGTAAGGCCGGCGATATCAGTTTCGTCGCCGGGCTGCTCATCTGGTGCGGCATGTTCGGCTGTAATGTAGGCGGTATTTTCGGTGGTAGTGCGGCAGGGTCAATGGGAACAGCGGCGCCAAAGTCACGGGTTACTGTTGGCAGTCGCGGCGGTAGTGAGGGCTTTGAAACTCTTCGACTGGTTGCAACCTCCCCTCGCGAGGTTGCGGCTGTTAGTTTCCCCGGCGAGGGCTCGGGGTCCGCCGTCCGCTAACGTCAGCATCGCTACGACGCGCCGGCGAAGAATAACGCTGTGGAGATGGGGAGCGGTGGCGGAAGCCCGGTGAGTTGGCTTCCCTGATGAGCTGCGGGTCCTCGATTCGGGCAGGGCCAGCGTCGAAATGGCGGCGAGCAGAAGCACGTGGAAATACCTGCCCCTCATGGCGGTAGCGGCAGTACCGGTACACATGGCCAGGTTGTCCGCAGAAGAGGCAGAGTGGTCGGCTGCCATAAGAGCGCCACATGTCAGTTCGGCGCGGTTGAGGGCAGCCGGAGGGTGCCCACTGAGGCCCCTGGAAGAATCGCGTCCACTGACGGCTCGGTGAGCTCGGTGGCGCGTGGTCTGGCGGCGGGCGACGGAGGACTTTCACATAGCTCGCTGGTTGCGCTCCCGGTCGTGGTAAGGCGCAGTAATGACGGCCGTGTTGCTGCCGGCTTATAGCACATGCTATGGTTCACAAATGGCTTCCGCATTGTCAGCGGCGTGAGACTTGTTCTATGGTGCAGACGAAGAAAGGGCGTACCGGAGCTCATTCCTTACGGCCGCTGCGACGGCCTCTGGTGCAGCTCCTCGAGGACAATTTCTCGAATGAGGTCTCGAAGAGTGTTCCCATCGGTTGCAGTGAGCGCCGCCGCAGCCGTTGGAACACCGTTGATGGGTCGGTCGTACTGGCATGAGATGTCGTAGCTTCCTTTGTACAGTCATATGGAGTTTGGCACGGTGAAAAACTCTACCCATGTCTTCGCCAAACATAGCTACGCTTTCATTCGGCTTCTGGACGCGCACTCAAAGAAGGCGCAGTGCATTCCCTCGTCGACCAGGACTGGCAAAAGTGGCCACCAACTAGCAGCGGAAGTCATTCCATGTGGACAAGCTGTCCTCGTGGTTTCCAAACCAAGTGGTAGCACTATCTTCAAGTGCAAAATAAACGTTGCAGAGCTTCTGGTCCGCGCTCCATTGGTAGAACTTGGCCACTCGTTCAAATTGTCGAGCCAGTCTTCCACATTTTCAAACGTGTTCCCCGCGGAAGCACTCTGGCACCCTGGTGTTGTGAAGAGTCACAGGCGTAGGGGTGGAAGGTGCCATGGCTTGGGAGGCGTGGCAAATTTTGACGTTTATAGAGTCGCCCGGCAGTTGGTTGTCCTCCCGGGCAAGGCCTAGACGGCGGCGGCTAGCACGATGAACAGGCCTGTTGATGTTCGGGACCCGCTGTGGACTGCCGGAAGGAGTCCAATTAATAGAGACTTTTAGCAGAGCGGGCCAGCGGCCAGCAAAGCAGAACGGACGAGAGGGGGCGCCTGTGGGAATGCGCAGAACGCTCAGGCGGCCAGCGGGTTTGCGGCGCTTCCCGCTCGCCCACTCGTCTGGTCTTCCCAGCGGAGATTGCCCAGCGAGTGAGCGTCATCGAGCACTAACAGGGCGGCCTCCAGTGTGAACGTTCGCGCGTCGGCTTCATCGAGCACGGACGCGGCGCAAGCAGGCCTGCAACAAAGAAGCCGGGCAAATGTTTAGCACGCAAGAAGATCTTTGCCTTCTGCGGGAAGCCGCCGTGACAAGGCCATTCGGGGACGAGCTGAAGTGGGCAAGTTTGCAGCCTGTGGCTTCGGCTTGACTTGACCATCACAGTGCCAAACGGTTTCTTTTTTTCTAACACGACATACTTTATTTTGGATTATAAGAACCAATTATCTTTAAATATATACCAGAAATACAAATAATGCATTTATTTAGCAATTTTAGTATAGTAGCAGCAAGCGCGATTCATGTTCCTTTCAGCGCAACTCCGCTTTTCACCGATAGGTGGGGCTGCACAGCGCTCCGCGCTACTACGCTCATTCGGGCGTTTTAGACGCTGCGCTAAAACTCTTTACTCGCGCTACGTTCTGCTGGTGCTCCGCTGGAGTACTACCAGCGGAGCGGAACGTAAATACGCTCAGCTAAAGGTCTCTAGTACCCAGCACGCTCCACCAGTGTCTCGACTTGGTAGAACCCCGAGGAGAGCTGAAGATAAAAAACAGTTTACTGGTCAGATGATGATGATGATGATGGCCTCTGGCTGAGTGGCACGTACCCACTGTGGGGGATTGGCCAGGGTACATTGTTGATACAAACGCACACATGGGTAAAGAGCGGAGTAATTGGATAATTTTGTGAAGACGCAAGTTTGGATGAAAAAAGGTGAGAAAATGAAACGAAAAGGCTGCGAATTCCCATTTTAGCATAAGAATAGACCTGATGCAATTATGTACCCGTGAATAAAATCGCACACAGGTTTCAAGGCATATCCCTTGGCGCTTTCCCCAAAGGAGAGTAGTGTCGGAATAGATAGAGAGAGCCCCAGTTGGGCGAGGGGGATCTCCAAGTATGTTCTCCGGAGAGAAACCAGCCGCCAGCAAATTAGGAAAACGTGATCTATTGACTCTATTTCGCCGCAAGACTCACAAAGGTTGGTCAGCGATAACCCTGTACGGCATAAATAGAGATTTAGTCGCGGTATTCTGCAACGCAAGAGGGTCATGGGCACCTCACATTTCCTCGTATTGCACAACCGCACACTCCATGGAAATGCCAGGTGCTGAAAATCCACTACAGCAAGGAGAGGCTCATGGCTCAAGTAGTGGGAGGCGATGGAACCGTTGGAAGCGTGCTGCAGTCAAGAAGACATTATTAGGGACGAATGGGACAGTAGGTTCACCAATGGCGGACTTAGCTAAGAAATCAGCCCTCTCATTAGAAACAATGCCACAGTGCCCAGGTACTCAGTGAAAATGAACTTCTGTAATACGCGGTGGAAGAACAAATCGAAGGGAACGGCTCATAGGGGTATCCCTCGATCTTTCGAGCGCTGTCAAGACGGAAAGGCTGTCAGAAAGTATAATAACCTGAGAGATCTTGCAGGGAATCCTGATTAAGGCGAACTCAATGGCCAGAAACTCGGCGACAAAAATAGGGTTATAATCACGGGCCCGAAATGAATAACTCCAGTCAAGAGCCATTGAGTAAATGCCAATGGCTGCCTTTTCATTTGCTGGAACGCGTCTGTAAAACGGCAAAAAGGTCAGAAAAATTATCCAGATACTCCTCAATAAGCCTTTTTATTACACTGGGAGGAAGATCTTTCGCGTTCCCTGGGAGGGTGTCATCAAACGAGACCACAGTGTCAGCGCAGCGGGGGATAACTGGTACTTCAGAATTTATTGATATGGAAATTTTTGACAGCAGGGAATTAGTGAACTGGTGGAATTAGTGAATTAGAGAATTAGTTTACTCTTCAACCAGAAACAGGCCCTGCGTGTTTTCAGCTTCTTCCTCTTCCAGCCTTGCGCTCGTAGATCCAGTCGTCATCTTTGGCGTCTTCTTGCTTGCGGCAATATAGCTGCTGAACTGCAGAGCGAGCTACTATGGGCAGAGCCAAACAACACCCGAGAATTTACGCAGTGCATAGAAGTTCCCTGCCGGAGAACGGGCCGGTATTTATCGCCTGAACGAACATTAGTTCGTGGTACTAGAGAAAATCAGTGGCCATGGGACATGCTTTTGCGTCAGGGTATACTGATCGTTCATTCGATGAATTAAGTTAATGTAAAGAAGTTTAAAACACCAAGTTTACATTGGCAAAGATTGGGGAACCGTAAGGAAGAAAGTTATTCCTTAGAGATTATTCAATGCTTTTATTTTATTATATTTAATGGGTTTCTATACACTTCGCCCTTTCCCTGCGTTCTTTCGTTATTCGCTTAAAATTAACTACCCTGTAACATCTTGTACATCTAGTGAACGTTCTGCATTTTTGTGTTGTTTCGAAATATACTTCACTTGATTCGATTTCAATTCCTTCCGGTACTTGCCGGGAAGAGTATAATATGTTTCAGGCATTTTACGACTCGAAAAGCTATGTGCATGTTCTAAGCAACGTTCTTATCGAGAAATCATTCACATCAACATAAAGACCACTCATCGAAATCATCTTGAACTCTGTTTCACTCTGGTGTACTTTTCAAACATTTATATAAGACGCAATGATCATCTAAATCACGAATTTATAAGGCTAATTGGGAAAGCGTCTGACTAAAATAAATGATGAATAGTGGGAGCACGCTTCCTTGAGAAATGCCTGAGAGTAAAAAAACTTTTCAGGATTAGTAGTTCTGTATTTCAACATACTTAAATCCCGTCGACAAAAGCTTTTTATCCTCCTAAAATTGTGTACTCTTAAATTTATGAATCAAGCGAGAGCTAAGTAGCCTATCAAATGCTTTCTTAATATCAATGAAGAAGGCATGAATTTCTCTATGACAGCAGACTAAATAGATGTCAATTATGTGTTCAGTTATGTGAGCTTGGTCAGAATTACTCCGGAATCTACGGTAGTGTACAACGATTCGACCATTTAATCATAGTAATTCAAAACGTTTTAGTAGAAAACGTTCTCCAAAACATTTTAAAGGCACTTCTTTTAAGACAGGCTGCCAGTTCATAATAAATGATGATCCACACTTTTAAACACATCAATTCTTGGAATTATGTGTTCTACTGAACGATGCACGTGAAAAATCGATTGAATTATTAGACTTTTTTAGGTTCACCCTGATCCGCGGACAGGTTGGAAAGCTTTTCGAAGCCCGAGAATATATTATTAATAATAATAATAATAATAATAACAATAATAATAATAATAATAATAATAATAATAATAATAATAATTGGCTTTTTGGGAAAGGAAATGGTGCGGTATCTGTCTCATATACCGTTGCACACGTGAACAGCGCCGTAAGAGAAGGGATAAAGGAGGGAGTAAAAGAAGAAAGGAGGAAAGAGGTGCTGTAGTGGAGGGCTCCGGAATATTTTCGACCACCTGGTTATTTTTAGCGTGCACTGATATCTCACAGCACACGGGCGTCTTGGCGTTCTGCCTCCATAGAAACACAACCGCCGCGGTCGGGTTCGAACGCAGGAACTCGGGATCAGTAGCAGAGCGCGCTAACCACTGAGCCACCGCGGCGGGTCCGGGAATATATATGCATTCAGCCGAGATTTCGTTTGTATTTTTGAGAGGCATCGAGATACTAACCCCCGAATGCAGAAATGTAACTTGGCTCGCGCTTCGACTCAACTTCGGCAAGTCGAGTCGAAGCACCAAGGCGGCTTCAGAACGGCCAAGTTGGGTTTCGTGTTTTATAGATGCTCAACCTGACTTGCTTCGTCATGTTAAGCGCGTGCTTGAAAGCGAGGGCGCATTGCTCGTCTGGGGATGAGAGTATTGAACAATCTATTATAATAACGCCCATTTTGCTCCTATAAAACAACGCATGTCGTTCAGCAGTCATAAACAGGCACTAGGTGTGAGTGACCTGCATAAAATTGCCAACAATAAAAACTACATTTCAGTGCCACCCGCTGCTTCCGCTTGATTGACGTTTTTGGCTGGCAACGTGCTCCACATTGAGCCAATCCTAGTTGAGCCATAGCCAGTTTTTCCCATGCTTTTTCTTTCTTGTGCACGTGTAGCTACTGGCAAGTCTTTCCCGCACGCGCTCTGTTCGCCTTAGTTCGAATCGCGGCAGGAAAATGTCAGAGCAATCATCACAAGAAGGCTCCTGCTCCCAGCGGAGACCAGCGCCTCGGTTCACTTTCGAGGAAAAGGAATTGTTATTGTGTTTGGTTAATGCACGTCGGCATATATTAGAGTGCAAAAAAACCGATGTGTCGTCGCTGCCAAAAAAAAAAACGCCACTTGGAAGGAAATTGTCGGGCTGTATAACAGCAATCACGGGGTGACCCGACGTGACCCCAATCACCTCAAGAAATGCTCGGCCAACCTGAAACAAAAGTCGAAGGAGGAGGACGCGAGGAAAAAGAAAGACCGCCACAAGACAGGTGAGCGCGGCTTGCAGGCCGTTTACAAATGCTTGTTCCTGCATGCTTTGTATGCCATGGATAAGGGCATGATTATTCTACTTGGGTCTGCGTAAGCAGCGTGTACTGGAATGCATAGGTTTTTAGGAACAGTGCGATAACACGGAAATGGGCACTTAATAACGTTTCGGTGCAGTGTACTCCGCTTTATTTACAAACGCAGATAAATGCAACCTGCGTTAATTGTGTAAATAATGCACCAGAAGTATCCTGTACAGCCTCCGTAATTTTTAAAAACTACAGAGAATGTTTACTGCATTGAAGTCAGTACGAAAGCATGCGATTTCTGCTGCATAGAAGACGACGATGAGCGGGCAGTGCAGTGGGACGGAGGGCTCGCGCCAGGCCAGCAGCGAACTGACAACGGACGATTTTGCTCGGAGTTGGTACCCTTCGCATACTATCGCGCCGCGAAGCCAAATTGGGTGCACCGTAGATCAGACAGTGTCCACACTGGCGACCTTCATGTTCATGATGAAACTTGCCGCGCTATTGACAGTTGCTTGGTACTATTGAAACTACGGAAGGCTGTACATACAGCTACCTACCTTTACTCATTCCTGGCACTGCTGGGACGGGTGGCACAAAAACGTAGCGAAAACAACACACAGTTGCATGCATCGGTGTGCCTTTGGTTGCTTTTGTGTGGCACTTCATGAACAAAATATTTTAATGGCACATTATCTATAAATTAAGAGTAGCTTCACTGTGTGCGGTGTCTTTTTTCTTTTCAGGAGGAGGGTCAGCTCAATGCACTGTGAGCGCTCAAAGTGAGCAAGTGATTGCTGTTGCCAGCCACATAATGACCAGGGTAGGCAACCAGACTGACTCTGATGGAGGCATCGACCTGCCACCAGTGGCAAATTTGCCTGTTATAAGATTATTGCGGCCAATGGTGGATGGAGCAGGCAATGCAGAATTCCATTATGCAGGTAAAGAAAGCACTTTGCATGTTGTAGAAAAACAGCACTCCTCTCTTTATATTCCTTTGATGACAACGGCAGCGTTTACTGTCACAATTGACGCTCTTTCAATGTTTTTCATTGCCTTGAACCTGCTGTGAGGACTGTACGGCTCATCTACAACAAATTATAAAAATCTCATTTAATACAACACAGTGGAAAGCTGCTCTACATGTGGTTGGCTGAATGTTTGTGCAGATAAAGGCTGCATTGGTTGACAGTGCGAAAGGATGACCTGCTCCAAGCTGCATGTTGTTGGACAGCACTCTGGAGGCATTTTGTCTTGACGGCCTACATTAATGTGAGTGGTATGCTGTGTTCCTGTAGCGGAAGGCGAGGAGTTGGTTAACCGTCCGACAACGAGGGAGCAAGCATTCAGTGCTGCAACCTGAACTGCATTCATTATGACATTCTCTCCTGATGAGGGTTTTGAGTCTTGTTTGCCATTCCTGCCTCACTTTAAACGAATGCCAACTTTAATGCAATTTTATTATACATGCACTCCTTCACAGAAATTTTCATATTTCTGTGTACTTGTACATGATGGTGCTCCAGGGATAAGGTAACAACATTCTTGTGAATAATGGTGCGGCTTGCCTATGTGTAATGCTCAAAGCCTTTTCGAATTTGGCTGCTAGTTTCAAGAAAATTGTTAGTTTTGCAATGCAGAGGTTTCACTCGAAGCGCATGTTTTCTGTAGCCCTCAGGCTCAGGCTGCAGGCTCAGGCTGCAGTATTTGTCACCTTTCTTGTATGCCTCACCTTGGCTTTGGTGTCGCATATATGCGGCGAAGCAGGCAGGCAGGCATTACAAGGAAACCTTTGCAAAAAAATGAAAGTGGATTAGCTCAGCTACTCCAGGATATACAAAGTGAAAGCTGCGGCGTTCATTGGCATTGACAAAGTTCTAGACGCTGATGATTTTGAGGAAATGAAGGGCGTTTAACTGGCTCCCTGGGCCAGAGGACACGCATGAGTGCAAACTAGCAAATATACTAAAATTAAAAAGAAACCCATTGAAAGAGCAAAAAAGCTGCATGGTGCAGAGTTAGAGGATAACCACATGTGTGAAACTCGGGGCCTGCGTGACTATCACTACTGTATCAGCAGTAAGCAAATAAAGCGAGGTCATCAGGCATACTTCAGAGTGAAAGGGGAGGAATATGGCAGAACAAAACCGACCGACTAAACTGGGGCCCCCAGAAACAACGGCAGCTATTTGGCGCTGAGAAGGGCAAGTGGTGCCTTATATAAGAACATTATAAAGCTTCCGTTATAATGTCTCTTCACCAATTGACCCAACCATCTATGCTATTGAGGCAGACAGCTAATGTGTTGTAAGCTTAGATTTGTCCAACTAATTTTTACCTTTTCTTTATTACAGAAGACGACTGGGAACCTCCGCTCGTGTACGAGCCGCAGTCACCAGCGGCTGCTGTTGGTAGGAGTGGGGCAACTCCAGAAGCAGTTGAGCAGGAGAGCAATCTCTTTTTTCCTGTTGATGCTTCCTGTTGCTGCAACCTGCTGATGCTTCCAGCACAGCTGCAGCAGGCTGCAGCAGTGCTACAGTTCCTTCTGGAGCTGCCGCTGGTCCCACTACTGCTGAAGCAGTGGCCACCGGTGACGCTGGCAGGGCTCCAAGAGGGCGTATGGCCCTTTTAGAAAGGTCCCTGGCAGATGAGAACGACTATAGAGCGGCCTTACTGCGCGAAGAGCATGGACTGCGTCTGCAGCTGATGCGAGAGCACCACAACAGTATTCTGCAAGAGCGGCAGGAGAAAAAAACTCCTCGATATCCAGAAAAAAAATTGGAATTGGAAATCTTGGAAATTGAAAAACAAATCAAACTTGAACAGCTTCGTAGGCGGCGAGAGGCACCAGAATAAACGGTGCCTACGACTGAATGAAACTGGAATGCTGTGTGAATGCTTGCACAAATATTATGTGGCAAATCCACATAACTACACTTCATTTGCACATGCACGGTTTTAAGCACATGACTCGGTGGAAACAGACATGCAGCCCCGTCACCGCCTTGCATGCAAGTCTGACAAGCTATCACAGAGCAGGAGGCAGGTAGGATGGTTGCGTGGTACTTCTGCTGCTATGGCTATATGGATCTTTGTATGCAAACAGCAATTTATTCATAGAAATACGCATTGCTGTATGCTACAAATATGGCTGCTCTAGGAAGGAAAAACCTCCCCTGGCATGGCTTGCAAAACCAACCAGTAGGGAAAATTGCAGGCCACATTGTTAAAGTTTCCATGTATAAAAAGTCTCAACAATATTGGCTCACGCAAGTCAACACCACATAAATGCTCAAAGGCCAACACCGCTCTCTACTCCTTCCATTATCTTTGCTGTCTCATCAAGCCTAAACCCTCGCAGCTAGTGCCTCCTACTCAACAACCGAAACCCTTAAAGAATGCGATTCCTCCTATGCCGTCTACAAGGTGGGCCCATAGCTTCAGTCAATACAATGCCACAACCTCCTGCTTTGCTGAAGTAATCTATTGCTTCAAAAATATGGCCACCACATTCCTGTGACAACCCGCACTAGACATGACAAAAAAAAGACTACAAAGAAGCATGCATCAAAAAAACACTTGCTGATGGCACCCACGCTCTGCTATTTCGAACCCCGCCAAACCATGTAACAATTTCAAAACATGCCAGTTCTCGATGAGTGGAATCAGTACAGTTCCTAGAAGCCCGGCTCAAATGCAAAGCCAGATTTAGGCTGTGACAGCCAACCAGTAACTGCAGGTACAAATCAAATGAACCGCTAGTTCAAGTGTTTGCATGTAAAAGATTTCACTACAGCACTTGCGAGCTAGAAGTAGCTACCTAGGTCATATCACAAACCATTCATTGAACCACAAAACAAAACGTTGCAAACACTACTGGGGTCATAAATTATCTTTCAGTGGTCCACCATGACTGCGGCAGCAAGGCGTTCCCAAACATCAGTAGTGCCCGCACACAATGATCTCGACTTACTGTTGGTGCTGGCTCATGACGACTCACTTTATGATCTAGGGTTTGTATTCAGCCATGCAAAGCAAGGCACCTAACAAACACCAAGTGCATTTGGCTCGAGAACAATGAATATTGAGTGCAACTGCTCGAAGACAGATTGTGTAGCCTGTGCAACAGTTACAGGAGTTCTGTGTACGACCATGACCTTTACACTCGGAAATTAAAAATGCTCACAGGTCACACACTGTAGGTTGGTATGTTTCACCATGACACAACAACGCCTGGAGTCCTCTCCGCACATATGCTGCAGTGAACTTCGCTTCTTTCTCAGTGCCAGTTACTGCCCGTTATGCAACTTTGTTGTAAGAGATTGAGCTGGACGAGGCATGTGGATCATGTCAGGAAGCCCATTTCAGACCTAAAGAATCGACCTTTTGCACCATACTATGACAACAACCAACTCCCACTTTGGACGGAGATGAGAGAGAGCGACAATGCACAACAAACCACTCGAGCATCGTTCCTTGAAAAGAAGGCTCCAGTGTGATAGCTGAAGGTTCGACCGTTCTACACCATCTTGAAAGCAAACCAAATGAAAAGAATACACTCATGTTTTTTTTACCTCAATACAGCCAAAAAAAGTGAGAAATTTAATAACTGATTCATAACACTACCTCTGTTGGCAAGCCAGAAAACAAAACTTCGCAGTGATCTGGAGTTGCATCATTGTAGGCAATCGGGAACGTCTCGTTTTGTTGTAAAAGGGATATTTGAAATTAATGATTGTGCAATGGCTTTTCCGGGCAGAAAGTACAAAGCGCAGAACAGCGTTCACAGACAGTCAACGGTTCCAGCAGCACCAACCCGAAGCACGCGCTCGCCGAGAGCAGTCCCGCTGCCACATGGGCACTTCTTTGTCATTACAATTGTGACATAAAAACAAATTCATACCCAACACATGGAAGACATGCAAGAGCCCAAGCTTGAAGTGCAAGCCGGGTGAAAGTAGAAAAGACGAAGTAGCAGAACTACTTGCTGCGAGGAACCTGAATTCCATGCCGCTACCAAAGCAGCCACACAAATGTTTGCTCTGTGGAAAGGTGCACAAGCCCTGCGACTGCTCCACCTAAGGCCTAACTGTTGTACTTTACCAAATCTGGTAATTTTTCACATGCGTGTAAGCAAAGCCGCAAAGGCAGCAGCTCTTAAACAAATGAACTGAGCGCCATTAAGACCCTCAGCAGCAGGGTCAACAAGAGCTTTTCTGGTATTCGCCTCCTGCAAGATCAATACAGCGTTCTTGAAAAATAGCATTTGAAATAGAACAATATAGCAAGAAATGCAGAACCTAGAAGTGGAAGAGTAGCAGCTTGTTAGTGCAACAAGCTCGCAACTTAAAAGCTTCCAAAGCTGAGAAAAAATTCTAGTGTAAAGGGGTGTATTCGCAGTGAAGGTCTGCGGTCGTAGATCAGAGAGCGTCATGATGAGCACACTCTCAGGAGTCACTCAGGATCCCCAGCTGCACTTCGTCGACCTCTTCATCCAGCCGCTTGAACTGCTGCTAGTCGTTCCCATTGCTCTAACATTTCTTTAGTTCCTGCAAAAAAGTTGGGATACGGGTAGCATGAGCAAGTGCGCATTATAAACATGCTTTATTCAAAATGCATGGGACAGTGTTGAGGACTGTAAATTTCTTACCTACGTCAAGCTCTTCTGGATGAGCACCCGTCGTGCCTGCATTCCCGACAAGCTGTCGCTGACAGCATCAACAGGTGGCAGGTGCTCTGGCCGCCTCGCTGCTGTCGTGCTGGTGCGAGCCGGTGGAGCGTCCTGGATGGGAGCGCTTTCAATGGGAGGCTGCGGCTCCTTCATTAAACATGCAAAGTTCTGCAGGGCTGCACACGCTGTGATGATCACTTCAGCTTGTTTCGGCTTGTGCTGGAGCCCCATATCCTGACAAGGGAAGCGGCGCTTCCAGACACCGAATGTCCTTTCGACCACATTCCGTGTCTTAATGTTGGCTTTTTGGTACCTGCAAGTATAAAGGAATATTGCGTTGATTTAATGCCACAGCTCGAAAGTGTGATCAAGCTTTGTCAACTTTGTCATGCACTGTCATTGGAAACATATTAACTAACCTTCCTTGCGGTGAATTTGCACAGCAATTGCGTGGTAATATAGCGCCTAGAATGTAGTGCTACTCTTCATGGAGCATGGAGAACGAAGCTACACTCTTCTTGGAGTACGAGCTACATTATAAAGCAGTACTAAAAGAAAATGCTGGGCCTCGATCGCATATTCCGAAGAGACACATTTCGCTATGTAGGACGACGTAGTGAAAGGCTCCGGAAATTTCTACCACCTGGGGTTCTTCAGCGTGAACCGACGTCGCACAGTACACAGGCCTCCAGCATTTCGCCTCCATCGAAATGTGAACGCCGCGGCCGGGATCGAACCCGCGTCTTTCGGGCAAGTAATCTTGTGACTGTACGTTCGTAGCACCGCGAGGAAATAAATAAAATTACAGCACGTACACGACGCGAACGAATGCGAATGTGCAGAACAGTCGTAACTGTTCAGAGAATTTCAATTTTCATTGCTCACCTGCACATTGATGGAGAAATAGCCTTTGGGGTTTCGGTAGAGTTCCGCATCTGCGCCACCCGGGCGGTTGATGCGGGCATGCGTGCAATCTATGCAGCCGGTCACACCAGGGAATTCACCGATCTCATAAAAGTCCCGCATCAGCTTTCCAAACTGCGAGACGGCTGGAAACTGCACCAGCATCGGGCGCAGGTGCTTGGCAATCAGCAAGGTGACCTTGCCAACTGCCGGCACACCGTGGGCTGCGAAATCCGGACCAGATCCCCGGTGACGGTTTGGAAAGTGCCGGCCCCATAAAACCTCAAAGCCAGGAGTAGCTGCAGCATCGGAGGAACAGGCTGTCCCCTGTTGTCGGGACTTTCACGCCGGGGCAACATGGTGAGCAGCTCCCGCACGGCGTTCTTGGAGAACCGATAGCGGGCGAGGAACTGCTCGTCGTCGTAGAGCTCCATGGGGTTCCCCCGATCTCGTAACGCTGGCCGTGGGATCTTCGGCAACGAATGGGCCTCAGAAAATACTACGTCCATGGCGTGGCAAGCGAACTCGAACGCAGCTACCCTCCGCGCGACGTCCGATCGGTAGGTGGCCATGTTGTAAAATACAACGAAGTCAGCTTCAAGCAAGCTCCTCAGCCGACTTGAAGTTGGACCGAACTAGGATCGAGCCAAGCCGGTTGCTAGTCGCACTTCAAGCCGAGTTTGGTTTGAGAAACACGATGGAGCTCACTTGAACCCGATGGAAGTTAAGTTCGAGCCAAGTTACATTTCTGCATTCGGGGGTAAGAAGCGAAAAGCGAGAACGAGGGGAAATTGTATCAGTTAAAACAATGGAGAAAAAATGAATTCACCCTGTTTTCCTGAATAACAGGCTCCAGAAGACTATCCTGGTGGTACACAAATGACAAAACGTACATTTTAGGGAGGGTATGACAATATATTATAATTTTTCTCACCTTTTTTACGCGCTTGTCAGGAAATTGCGTATTAGACTGCGTGATATGGACGTTGTATCGTTCGAACAGTCACGATAGCTGTCCTATGCTCTGTATAGGCTCGATATAGTGACCCTGGGGTGCATTCGCTTCCTGCTATTTGCATTTCTCGTATTAGAGTTTGCCTAGTAACACTTTTTGATGGAAGTGGTTGCACAAAAGCCTCAATATTGCGTGAACGTTTATGGAAAAACTTCCGATATTTTCAGTTCAACGCTGAAGGCAGTGCAGGAAGGCTGAAATGGTTGTGTTGGTCTTATAGGGTTTGCCTTCCTGAATTATATACTAAGTTTATACAAGGAAGGACCAGCCTATAATAACCACCATATGATTTTCAAAGGCTTTAAATAATTAAAACAAAACTTAGACCTGATGACATTCAAGAAAAAGAGTTCTACAATAGAGTCACCTCTGGTAGACTGTTGAATTAATTGCGACAGGGACGAAACACAAGGTATTTGAAAAAAAGCGACTTTTCGGAGGCCTGTAACAAGTTGCACGCTAATAAATGTACGGATTTCATTAACATAAGCTCAGAGAGAGAGAGAGAGAAAAAGACAGAAAGGCAGGGAGGTTAACTAGGCAGCGCCCGGTATGCTACCCTACACGTGGGAAGGAGAACGTAGGGAGAGATGGAAAGGGAGAGAACAAAGGGATATGATCACTTCTCCCCGTTCCCGTTGGTCGTTACTTGTAGGGTACACAGGGCACAAACTGATTGTTCATAATCTTGCACTTAGTCCTGAGTCCTTCAATAACTTTAAAAGTGCCTTAAAAGCGGTCCTTTGCGATGAAGGCTTACTCCAAGGACTCAGAATCTTGGCTTCAGTAAGGGGCCGAGAACCTAAACATCAGCTCAGATTTACTACAATGTCACGCAAGGTAGCATGTTCCATACACCTCCATTTGTTTCTTTAAGACTACAAATGTGCTACCACTTTTCCTATTGTTTCTCTCCTAGTAAATTACATAGTCCACAGAAGAGGCTATTCCCTTCTTTTAGATGTTTGAAGCGAGCCATGTTTCAATAGTAAAAGCAATGTCTGAGTGTACTCTGCGCGATGCAGGCAAGATGTAGTCTTGTTTCGGCAGTAGACTTCGTCATCGGCATATTAGAGAAGCAAGGGGCGTCATGGCATAGTGGGCGGCATTGCTGACCACGCTAGGCGGGTGATAGGGCGGACGATTTTGCGGCTTTTGGACAACACAATATTATGATGCGCTACATTAGGCGTATAGATTTCATGCGCTTAATATAGCGCTTATCATATGAAAGCTTAGTCAGAACGCCCTCAACTGCCGATCTCTTGCCGAAATTCTAAACGCTATTTCTAGCTTTCAGAGTTTTAGAAACCGGGTGCCTGCTTTGCACTCTGGCTATACAGCACCAAAAGAATAACGCCTCGTTTTCCTGCCAATCTGCCAAGAGAGAGAAATGTGTAACATGTGATGTATTTTGTAACACGGAGCCGAACCACACGCACAGCACCTTAACAACAACGGCTAGTTGCCTGGGCTCTACAGACAACCAGAAAGGCTGGAAGTGCAGAAATAAGCCACGAACGGCTTGATGCATCATTTCAATAAAACAACACACAATGCCACACCAGGTCAATGCTTGGATTGTGGTCGCGCGACTGTACTGCAATTTTTGAAAACACAATTTTTGTGTAGAAGGAAGATTTCCTCTGCAGCCAGTGAACCAATCAACTCGAACATATTGCACGAGATTTTTCTACATGGCTGACCCATACATTAAACAGCCAGAATACAATTTTTATCAACTTATTTACTCTGAAACAAAAGATGTTTTAAATGTCGAGCAAAAACCTGTCACCAGTGCAGAATGATATAATTTACAGTGACTATGAAACAATCATTGTTACTTTATAATTAAACTACTGCAATTTTGAAAAAAGAACTGTAACAAGCTTAATTGCAGTAACTTAAGTTGTTGGTTCCAGAGTATATTTAAGGTAAAGCAAACAATCTCTAAATTTATGTTCATATAAGGTTTGCACACACTGATATGTGCTATTCAAACTTATGGAAACAATTTACAGTCATGTTACAAGCGCTCTTCTTAAGTTTGATTTGTCTCCTTGAATGAAAGCAGACATAACAATACAAATCGAATCCTATGCTATCCCACTATCACTTTATAACCTGGAGCGTGATAGGTTGTTTAACGCTATAGTGACATCGCATAGCAGGAGCTCACGAGTATAGTGACCAGTACTTGCGAAAAGGGAGGCTTCATTGAAAGTATGTTGCTTGTAAATGTGTAATTACTATAAACTAATGATGTGGGCCGAAGGTTCACAGTTAGGCTAGCCACCACGATGAAGTTACGCCCACTTTAGAAAATGTGGTGTAAATATATCTTCCTGTTGATTTTCGCAAGGAAATACTGATTTAGAGAAGTTGAAGTAAAAGGCGAGCAACATCATGCAGACGGCCATCGTGTAGAAGAAGACACCAAGGGTTTTTAAACACCTTTTCATATCTTTCACTGTAATGCTGAAATATTCATGAAAGGCGTGCCACTGCGGATTTCACAGCCACGGAAAACAAGCCACAACCACTTGCTTGCATATCTGCATAAATTGTGTTAGAACACTCTATGGGACAAATGAATGAAACATATGAAGAAGGTCGCTGCGTGTGTCCACTAGAATTTGTCATTTATTTTCAGAATAGCGCACGAACAGATACTGCAAAGGTGTAGGTAACGTTGCTTCCTTTGCATTGTTTTTCTCTAGAAAGGGCTATGAAATTGCTCTCCTGGCTCCTGGCTCCTGGGATATGGCTCCTGGAATTAAGAGAACCGTATGAAGTTCTTGTCAGGAAAACAAAATTATATAATAAATGAGGTTAATTCGACCAGTCCAGGGTAATGATTTTCCTTTAGCTCGTTTCGGAATAAGGTGAACGCATTGCTCTGCTGCGTGGACTAGGCGAAAGCCAGAGGCTCAGTGGAAACAATATATGCACAGTGTTCAGGGTCCACGCAATGTGCAAATGTACTCATGTCATTTCGTATGCTCCGCCTGACATTCGTGAGTTTCCAATGATTTATTGCTAGTAGAACGAGAATTCTGCAGATAAACAGACAAGGCGAGAAAGAATTGCTCGGCGACATTTTTTTAACACCTGGGGCGGAACATGTTTTTGCGATCGCCAATTAAAGGCGCTACACACAGCCTACCGGGCACGTCTTTCGTGTCGACATTGTCCAGGCACAGAAGCATCGACGTGGCAAGGCAGCACTAGCAAACAAAATTGCACTTCTGCTGTTCATTCCCAAACCGATTGTGAGTACGTCGCTCTTTTATGTGAAGTACTTAATAACACCGGTGCAATTTTGAAAACGTGAAGGCTTAAAAAGCTCTTGTTTTTTATTCAGGTCGCGTGCCTAAATAACTTGCATAAAAACGAGAATGTTTACTCGCTGCGGCTTGTGATAGTCGTTCTTCCTGCCCCCGAAATTGCTCAAAAGATTTAAGGTAAGGCAAGCTTACATTTATTGGGAGTCAACATCTTTTCAACGCTTCATTGCTTTTAAAAATATTGTGTTGGCCGCAGTGAACGTTTGACAAGAGTTTTCGTTAGAAGGAAGGTCAATATCTGTGAGATGATGTAGGCATTTACACGGTTTATATTTCAGTGTCCGGCGGTAAGGGCTGCCTTCTTTGTGCACTTAAGTCTTAACTCTTTCGGATGTGCGCAACGAGCGCAGAATCAGACCACGGCGTGATAACTCAGCATAATGTCAGGCGACAACCAGGCATAGTAAAAGGCTTTTGTTGTGCCGTGTCGCCACTGACACGACTTTTGAGGAGTGTTAAGACCATGGCGCAGGCTCTGGGGTAAGCTGAACGCTCTGAGGCCCCTTCTTAGTGGGGAGCAAGGGCTAAGAAACTTTATATTCACATTTTTTAGAAACAGTTCAAAGCAAACAGCGCAGGCAGACGGATCTTAAAATGATAGAGCTCCACATCGGGATGCCACACGGGTCCACAAATCACTAGTCCAACACACCGAACCAGGATCAGGCCCTGTAGAGCGGAAAAACATGAAAATTGGTTTTTATCTGTTAAAGATTCGACGATTCGGGGGATAACCAGGACGATGTGCTGAACGACACGTTGCTGGCAAGCGCTCTGCGCACAGAGCTCCTGCCGATGTGCGTTTCATGATGATGATGTGTTTTTTATGGCGCAAAAGCATCTGTGGCCAAAAGGGCGCAATGGGACAAGGTATTTTATTCGACTCAAGGGGGGCCAAAGACACATTTTCTAAGCATTACACCCTGAATAAGCCGAGCACCAGACCAGGCGAAAGCTGTACCCTGTTTTATCACCGGTGGGTATCCGGCGGCACTGGAGATCGAACTCCGCACCTCCCGCATGTGAGGCAGAGGCTCAGATCACTAGGCCACCGCTGCGATATCGGTGCGCGTTCCATGCCCTTTTGCCTTTGGAGGCAACGTTGCCGTGGGTTCGGCGCAACGCTTGATCGAGGCATCTGGTAGGCTCGGCCATATTATGCGTCCCCCCCCCCCCCCCCCCCCAATGACCGTCATTTTCATAATCACCAACTGCCTAAGTGAGAACTGACAAGCACTCTTCTGCCTCTTCCGCGGCAATCCTTTCACTGCATAATAACTACTTTCTTGTACAGATTTGGCTCAGGGCCGTCTATGGACACATTTTCTTTAGCGGTATTTAGTCTTTTTTATTCTTGGTCAGAATTACGTGCTGCTCCAAAGCCCATTACTTGACGGTAAGTATAGCTAGAATATCACCTAGGTGTTGTTTGATCGAACATCCGTCAGAGACTGCTAACCATTGCCATTTATGTTTGTAATATTTTCTGAGCTGTCCCTGCATCAATTCTAAATTGTTGTTTATCTTCTGTGTTTCGCTTCGATGGGTCCGTATTAGCACGGTACATCAGTTCCTGTAGTTTTATTTATAGGTATAAGCTAGTGTTTACAGGTTGAGAGCGCGTGCGAGATAAATTCCTGCAAACTATTGTTCTCGGTTTGATTTCTCTTGCGGTATACATCTGTCTCCCCAAAAGCAAATCGCGTGACCGTGTCAAAGTATTCATCTGGTGTCTGGCACTCAGCTTCTAACACGATTTTGAAGATCTGAATTTTGGCGCGTGGTTATGAAGGTAGACAGTAGGATTCGAATGTTAGGAGGAGCTGTGAGAGCCACTAAAGCACTAAGGTAAGCCTCCACGTGATTATATAACTGCACAATAAAAAAACTGGGGGGGGGGGAGCAGACGTTGCGTTTTATCTTGGGTTTAACAGAACATTCGGCACTGCAGCGCACTTTCATTCTGTTAACTCTGTTTGAGCTGTAAGCCGTGGTTGGAACAGCTGATTGTCTTTAGCACCTAGGAACAAGCTTCAACTGAACCAAGAGCCGTACATTTCTTTTTCTCGTTTCAGGACACATACCCGCACCGGTGCCTTTGAAGAGATTCGAAATGCACTATAATCTGGTGTATGCAATCTTGTTTCTTCTGTGTATGGGAAGCCTAATGAGGGGTACATTGTTTGGGAACTAAAGACATTTGTCCCTCTGCTCCAATCGAGCGAAAACATTTTTCGCACTTTTTAAAGCACAGCTCTTCAAGGAACCATTTGCAAATGTGATCATATTTTATCGCTGGATTGTTTTACATGTTTGGTGAGCAACGGCAAACGCTGACGCGATAATTGTCAGTTATTCGGTACAGTTAAAGGAACTCATACTGACTGTGTAAGAAAAACACTAATTTGTAAATGTTATTTCGTGTACACTACAGAGAAAGCGCTGGCTTTGTATAACCACGACGGATTGTGCAGAATGGGGACCAAGAAACAAAATGCCTAACTGCTAGCCACATATTTCTCAGCCCATGAAAAGTGCTCAACTGTCGTGAAATGGTGCAGAACTTACTGAACATATGTTAACAATAGATATTGCCGCAATAACGAAACTTTGTAAAATAACGCGGTTGAACAGGTTCACAGAAAATGCACTGCTGTAAAATGTAGAACCTTTATTAACAGTAAGCATACTTTGGCTCTACTGTTCGCTCTACTGAGGAAGCCATACTGGACAACCTGAACACATTCCTGGCGTGTAAAGAGAGTGCCGGGGCAGCTTTCTTCAGGTGTCTGGACCTTTCAGCAATTCGCTTGCAGCATGGCAGGTGTTCATCCTGTTGTAGGGCAGTACTTGGTCGCGGGGGTTTACTTCATCTGGCATTCATTAAGTAGGCCTGATCCTTTCTCTTTTTCTCTCTCTTTTTCAAATCATCAAAGGGAACTGAAGCACTTTTAGAAAAAATGAGTTCTCTGCATCATTTCATAGCTTTTAGTCCGCTGAAAAAGAATATCCCATTCAAAAAGAGCGAACATAAATGCAAAAGGCTGTTTTTTAGAAGAAAACGCGCCCCATAGCCTCAGGGCGCCGAGCGAACGCCGCTCTTGCCCGCGATTGGCCGGGACATTCGTGACGTTATCCACGGAGATTTCCGGCCGGCACCGACGGCGTTGCTGTGTAGCGCATTCCTTCAGCTGGCTTTTATTGACTACGTTTTATAAATTATAGATAATTCAAGCGGTGTTGAATAGTTTGGACTTTCGCCACGCATGTTCGAGCCACCAGCAGCTTCAGAAAAGGCGGAACGAACGACGCCGCGCAGTGCGCCGGCAACGGAAGTCCTCGCGACATTTTAACGTATTGGGAATCTCGACTGATGGATGGATGGATGGATGGATGGATGGATGGATGGATGGATGGATGGATGGATGGATGGATGGATGGATGGATGGATGGATGGATGGATGGATGGATGGATGGATGGATGGATGGACGGACGGACGGACGGACGGACGGACGGACGGACGGGTGGGTGGGTGGGTGGATGTATCGGTGGATGGATGGATGGATCGATGGGTAGCTGGATGGAAGGGTGGGTGGATGGATGGATGAGTGGGTGGATGGATGGATGGGTAGATGGATGGGTGGATGGGTGGATGGATGGGTGGAAGGATGGATGGTTGGGTGGGTGGACGGATGGATCGATGGATGACAGCTTTTATTTCCACCGTGAATGGCGGCCCCTTACTACTCACCGCCCCCTGCACGCAGGCCTGGAGGACGGGAGCCGGAGCCTCCGCGACTAAAGGCTAACACAAAGATTTTATCCCTTCGCGGCCTCAGCCGCCAGGCAGATTCGCTTGTTTCTGCTTAGCGGGTTTTTCACGGCGCAGCAGGGGTTCCCAGCTTTCTCTGCTATCAATATCTTCGTCGAGCGCGGGGTAGCCGGAGCATTCCCATGTTTTTTTGCTTCCGGGTAATCGTGGAACCGCCGGACTGTCGGAACCTGGACGAGCGCGCCCAAACCTATTCCGGAATCGTTGAGAACTACCGACTAAGAAAAAACCGGTGCCACCGCCGGATAAGAAGCTAAGTAATACAGAAGCGATCGCATTGCGGCGCCTGCAAGCCGGAAATTTCGTTTACCCGGTAAGGGCCTTTCACATCCTACCAGGGTAACACCAAAACGAAATCTAGACTGATACGTATGTCTTGCGTAGGTGCATGCGCGTGCATATCTTTTGTGTAGGTGCATGTGCAAGTGGCAATAAAAAAAGGAAATTGCGAAGAAACGTTGTTATGTACCGCGCTGCTTCATAAAAGACTGGCCACCAACTTCTTGTAACGCCTGTAAACATGATCTATTTCAGATCACCGGCACGCTTACACGAGTCGCGTGAGGTAAAGGATTTATTTGTTTGTTCGTTTCTTTATAGTTACTTGCCTAAATACTCCCTAAGGCCTTCTAAAACTACAAAAGAATGCCAAACTGGATGAGTTGGAGTGGGTTCACTGCAGCGCGAAGAGACCTCGTGTGCGCTATTCTTTCTTTCACATGTTCGGGCTACGGTTCAACCACGAAACTTCTGCACTTACCACCGTATGTTGTTTTTATTATAATGAACACGCTTTTGAACAGCAATTACGGCTGCGTTTCGAAGCTTGCAGTGCTGTTTATTAAAACCAGTGTGCTGCGAGATATAGTTGCTGCTGTTGCGTATCGAGATAACAAGCCGAATTACTTGTGGATGATGTACATGTATGTGTACCGCGGCTCGATAATTTTGCCGTTCTCACTCAAGGAGAAATTTGCATGAATTCGGACGCCATTGTAGATCGCCAGCCTTGAGCAAGCGCTCATGTATGCAAATGTTTGCAGTTGCTCAAATATAATAGGCTTATACATAATCGGTTTCTTGTTGAGTTAGGTGCAGCTGCATGTACTGCTCGCTGATGAAAGATCAAGAGAATTGCTTGTGCTGCCAGGAAGTGCAAGAAACCAGGAAAAAGCAAAAAGGCACAGAGTGCGTAACGAGCTGTAAAGAGTTCAAGAATGTGTGCCTCAAAGACAGTGCTGAAAGTAGCCTTAGCTCCGCATGGATGTGAACCAACTGGAAAAGGCAAAGAGTTTACGAACAGGTAAGAAAATAACGTAACGAAAAGAGAAATATTGATGCACATTATTTGTCCCGGCAGTTCTGGCATGTTGCGTACTACCACGATTGTCTGATTAACGTGGAAGAGGCTGGGAGAGAACAACCGACGGATTCTACCAAGCTGTGTGCTGAGTGCTGTTCTAAACATGTACCATACAAAAACTGGTTTAGTTTATATACAGGCTTCAAGCATTACGCAGAACGCCCGAAAGAGAGAAAGTAAACAGAACTGGCAGAAGATTACTTTGATCTGGGGTTCACCAAAGCACGGGCCTCAGCGAAGCAAGCGCAGCCGGACGGCCGACCAACTCTACGTGAATGGCGCCATTTCCGCCAGTACTCCCTTTCTGCCGTCGCCCCAACCCGGCGCTTCCGGAAGCGACGAAGGCCTGAGGCGAAGGGTTTTTAAGAAGCGATTGCAGCTCTTTTTGCTAACAGAATTGGGAAAAATTTACACATATGATTTTCAAGGTCCTTTCTTCTTAACGGCAGCGTTTCATGCGATTTAAAAACCGTTTCAGCTTCCCTTAAAACCATCCTATTAGAGTAGCTGTGCTTATTAGGCGTCTCAGTGCTCATTTGCCTTTCCTATTCGCACCGACTGACACATTCGTGAAGGGCCTTTATGGGGATTCCTTAAGGAAATTGCTGACACCTCCCATTTCCTCACAGTGCGCTATTCTTTAGACTAGCTGTACAGCCTTTAGAAAAAGCAGCTGGCTTAGGCGCTTACAGAGTATTTGTTCCCTGTACCGTTCTATCAGCAATCTTCTTTGGGGTTGCTTGACACCAGTGTTTTAAAACTTGTTAGGCGAATGTGCATTTCTTCTGCGGCACATTCTTCTTTAAACTGCACACATCTACCCTGCTTGTGAAGGCATGGCTTCATGCTAAGGAGATCCTTGAGCCATGGTCGGTGAACTGCCGCCTGCGCAGTACACCAGAGACAATTGGCCATTGTATTGTTCTGTACATTGATGCTGTGTTCTTCTGGGATTTATTACAAAGAGCAATTAAGAAGGACATTGACATCACAGCCTACAGTATCCGTTTTGTGCACGTGGAGAAAACCTGTCTTGCACCATATGATATATTTATGCGGCTGGGACTATTTAGTCTCTGAAAGACCCGCATGATAGATTGCCCCGCCGAATCAGCACTGCCGTCGAAATCTTTTTTTCGTGAACAATGCGCTTTGGTGCGGGGAGTATATGCTGCCCTGCAAGAGCCGCCTAGCTGGCTCCCCTATCTGGATGCTTGTGTGTGCCTCCCAGACATTTGACGTTTTTTAAGGAGGGTTCATGCAGGGGTAAGGCGGCCTGGTGTTTTGTGGCGTAAACATGCTTAGACTTTTCTTTTAGGCACTTCCATGCACCAAAGAAAAACAGCTGGCGTGGCGGAGTTGAAGCGTCCCCGTCTCGAACGCCATGTACACTGGTTCGATTTCCAGCCTAGGCCCCCGTTTGTTTATTCATTCAGTATGCGTGCCCTCCAATTTTTACGTAGCCACGAATATTTCTGACTCGCAGTGCCCACAATTACTACTACTACTACTACGACACCGACAGCTTTTCGACCGAACGAGCGGTATACGCTGTCACGTAATAATACTCTGAAGATGAAAACGGCGCATTTTGTAGTCTTGCTGGAAGAAATAATCTGTGTTTTTTATTGCTGATAACCGTCTGCTTCTCGCACCAAGAGATGCAACTTAACGTAATAAAGATCTTGCCCCTAAAAAGTTTCGGCCTAGGTACATCAAAAACTCGCAGGGGATATTCTGCGCTGTGTCGGATATATAAGTCACTGGCTTGCATGCATTCAGAATGCTTCAGCGGCCAGTGGCTGTCGCCAATAGCCCACAAGTGGCGTTACAAGGTCTCCATGTTTAATTTCTCAAGCACAAGATTGTTCCTGAACGTACAAAAGAGCAGTGAACGCGTTTCCAACTTTGATGTTCTTTATTTGGCGGTGCGCCTTACCTGCGACGCGGGCGAGAGAGCATTTAGTTCTCAGCGATGGCGTAGCCAGGGGGGTGGCTTATGGGGCGTCAGCCCCCCCTCGAAATTTTTTCGTACTGTTATGCATCGCCGATCAAAACAACCACCTGCTCTGGAAATGATGCTGGATTTTGTCTAAAATGTCTTTTTCACGCTCAAAAAGACATTTCGGCGCAAACATTGCGAACTCGGGCTGGATTACGTGGCAATAAACGCCCATGCACCTGGAGTCACATAACGCAAGGGCCCCCAACCTAGCACTAAGTTTCAAGGGCGTTTCGATGACGGGCAGGCTCGTCGCGGCATCTCGCGACGGCCGCGCAATCTACGGAACGCATGGATTTCAGTTCCGAAACTTTATGGATATAAACTTCTCATAAATGCTGTCCTTTACATAGGGAAGATGCAAACCTAATGCAAGTAATATGGGTATGTAGATTTATTAGATACTATAAGTATGTTAAAATATCTTCTTTCCATGTTTTCTGTATATATGCAGTGAATTTTATTTCCAGCGACGCTTTTTTGGCCTTTCTCAAGTTGTATCTTTGCATTTGTGATATTCAATTGTATCTTCTCATTTATAATGCATATTTAGTAGAACTCCTTTCTTTATGTGCTCTCTAATGCGACTATAATTTCGGTGTAATTACTTTCACTACCCGACCGGTGATAGCTGCAGCCGCGCAATGCACTGGAACGGAAGACAGCGTCACTGAGATTTAGTAGCTATAGCAACATTACGGTAGCATTTCCAGCCTTCAGCGTGGCGGTGTTGCCACCCTGTGGTTGCACCACCACGCTATCACGTGGTTGGTCACGTGGTGCGGAGCAGCTGCTGGCGGCGCGGCGCCGTTTGCTGATCACGTGGCTGTCATGTGACCAAGTTCCACTCGGCCTCTGTAGCTATCTCGTCACTCCAGGTTTAACCAGAGCTAAACCGCGCCATTTTTTTCTTGCCATTGCATATATGCAAAATTGTAAACAAGTTTCTTGAATGACAAAGATTTGTTGAAATATTTGTGCTTAATTTGATTATTCATATCAGGGACATTCACTACTTTGCTGGTTTCCAACTGATATAGTTCTAAAATTCATGAGACATTTTCATTACTTACTAAATAGACAAAAAAAAATGGAAGCGCTGATTTCAGTTATTACTGCCGCGGTTTATGAGACAGGCGAATATATTCTTTTGAGAAAAATACACATTTGTCTTGACAGTGTGTAGTGTTCAAGAATTTTTTTCCTGCATTTAATACGCATCATTGGCAGTGCAATGCATTTATGATTTATGTATTTTATCCCTCTACAAATTATATAAGGAGGAGGCTGCGCTGCAACATGGGCTCCCCATGAACAAAATTTCTGGCTACGCCGCTGGTTCTGAGAGCAAGCAACACAAGTTCAACGTGAGGAAATGCAATCTCATTGACAGCAAGTGCACGCCTGCGCACTTTCGAATGGTTTTTAGAGCAGAATGCTCTCTATCCGGATATGATGACCGGGTTCCGGTGGGGACGTTCTTCGATTGACAGCGTAATCGACCTCATATCGACAGTGGAACATGAAAAACGTAGTCGCCGACTCGTCGCTGCTGTCTTCTTGGACATCAAAGGGGCCTACGATAATGTACTTCATGACGCCATCCTTGATGCCCTTGACGACATTGGCGCTGGCGGCCGGATGTATTCGTGGATTGGGAGCTACCTCAACGGCCGGTCCGTTTACATGTCTACGCCTGATGGGGAGACTACCCGTCATCAGGTTTGCCGTGGAGTTCCTCAGGGAGGAGTTCTTAGCCCAACCCTATTTAACGTGGCATTGATTGGACTGGTGAATGAACTTCCCACTAACATTCACATCAGTGCCTATGCTGATAATATCTGCATCTGGGCGTCGGATTCGACACATCCGCAAATACGTGCGAGATTACAACGTGCCGTGTCATCTACTTCAAGGTACCTACGGCGTCAGGGTTTGCACTTGGCAGCTGAAAAATGTGCTGTGGTCGCATTCACGCGCAAGTCTGTCTGCCACTACCTTGTAACTCTTCAAGCTGTTGCAATACCATACGTCTCCCACCACAGATTTTGGGCTTTATCATTGACCGCAATCTGTCATGGTCGAGGCATATAAACATGCTAAAGAAAAGACTCTCTTTTTTGCCATGTGCTTCGCTTTGTGGCAGGCATTAAATGGGGCCCAACGGAGCACTCCTTGCTTCGACTTTACTATACCCTCTTTATTGGCTACATTCGTTACAGCCTTCCTGTACTCTCTAACATGAGTATTTCCTGCTTGCGGACATTAGAGAGTGTCCAAGCACAGGCGCTCAAGATATGCCTCGGATTACCATGTTGTGCCTCGAACAAAGGCACGATTGAGGTATCTCGTGCCTGCCCAATATCGGTCTACCTGTCACACGAACCACTTCGTGTATATTTACGTGCGCTTACACGGCACCGCTGTCACCCGCTGACGAAGATTTTTGATGAGCGACCAGACAGCAGTTTTGCACGCGCACTGCGCTTCCATCGCTCCGAATTGCCATCAGACTATGCCCTGCCGCATCATCCCTTGCAGCCCCCATGGGTAATGGCTCAGCCTTCAGTCTGCCTGCATGTCCCTGGCATAATCAAGAAGTCTGCGATGCCGGTTAGCGGACTGAAGCAACTCGCACTTGCCCACATCTGGTCAGAATACCACAAATGTGTGCACGTCTACACGGATGGATCTGCGTCTCCAAATGCATCAGCAGCAGCTTTCGCAATCCCTGCACAACAGACGACCCGCAGATTCATTTTCGGACACAAGTCTACTTCAACCGCTGCAGAGCTTGTGGGCCTTCGGGAATCGATTCGCCACATCTGCGGAGAACCGCCTCAGGAGTGGTGCATTTTCACCGACTGTAAACCTGCGCTACACATTTTAGGATGCTTCCTACGCCACACAGCCTACCAAGCTCTGGCTCTTGATATCATTAGTCTCGTATCATTTGCTCAGGGAAACGGCCACCGTATAGTGTTTCAGTGGATCCCCGGACACTGCGGACTCGATGGAAATGAGACCGCCGACGCTGAAGCAAGGAGCGCCTTCAGCAGTGGTCTTCGTACAGCTGTACCGTTCTCTATAGTGGACACAACTTGTCTCCTTTCGGAATTGATGAGGAGGACGACGGCTAGGTACTGAGCCCTGCCAGACACCCGCCACCTCCGCCTTAAACGGCTAGATCCGACGATGACCTTTTCAGTTCCTCGCGGAATACCTCGCCCTATTGCATGCGTTATCCGTAGACTACGTTTAAACGTGGCATTCACTCGCAAATACTTGCACTTAATAGGACAAGCGGACTCCCCGGAATGTACCACATGTGGCGTGCTAGAGACTATAGAACATGTTTTAGTGGCGTGTCCAGCGTATGCACGTGAAAGACTCATACTCGCATCTGCTCTGAAGCCTATGGACACATCGCTTCTCTCTGAGGATTTGATCCTCGGCGCTTGGCCAGATAGTTTTAGAACGGTAAAGGCAATGCCTGCGCTCTCACGCTTTTTGAGCGACACGGACCTTGTCTCGCGTTTGTGATGTCAGAAAGTGTGCCTTTTTTTAAAGTAGTTTTTCATCTGCCTCCTCCCATCATCAACGTCCCCCATCGTGGCCTTCTTTTATCTCCTCTTCCCGTCCCCCAGAGCAGAGTAGCAGGCCAGATATTTATTTTTCAGGCCAACCTCTCTGCCTTTCATATCAATAAACCCTCTCTCTCTCTCCCTGCGCGGCTTACAGCACCGAAATGTTACAGCATTGTCACATATTTGTGTGTTAGTAGGACGCTATAACATGCTTCTTAATGTCTGTTTTCGTGTCGTTTTTAAATGTTACAATAAGCGCTGGGAAAACTTTTTCCATACCTCAATGAAATAAGACCACATATAACTTTCGCTAGAATGTTGAAGGAACAATGCAAGACAAGATCCCCCAGTTCTGAGAGTACACTTCCAATTCAAAAACCTGACTGCGTTGAGCAAGAAACAACAATTAAACATAGCGAATACGTGCAATTGATAAGCTTCACATTCAAATTTTGCGAAGGCCTCAAGCTAATATACCAGCCTTGAAAGGCGCGCCATAGCAATCGAAACAATGGTGAATGAATAATAAGCAATGTTTTCGAATTACAACTATATTTTGGTGGCTCAACGTTCAACCTTCGGCAGGCAGAATTAGGAAAATGTTTCTGCAAATTTTTTTTATGCTAGTTTCAGACATCATTACTAACTAGCATGGTTTCAATATATTTCTAATTTTCATTCTGGACTTATGCTTTGGACTTTATGCTGAGACATAAAACACACCATTAGTAACATTGAGACTTTGAACGCGAAAGAAATATTTCCGGCAAAAAAGGTATTATTTTTTAGTTTTGCCATTTTTGTAACGTTGGAACCTTTCATGTAAGACTACTGGAGCGCACACAGGAGTTATGCGAATTTATTCTAATGTTGCGTCCTTTCTTAGAAAGCCATTGTCGGCCATGCCAGTTTCAGCAAAATGGGATATCGTTAAGTGATAACAGGCATTTGCAGCGTAGTCCAGCGAGCTGCGAGTGGAATAAGTGCCATCTCTGTGCTGTTCTAGGAAAATCCAATGAGGTCTAGTACGCCCAGTAATAGCCATTGTGCGGAACACACCATGCTCTGATTATAACCCATTGCCAGAAACTTTTCTGTAGCGAGAGCTACACTGGGCTACCAGTCGAGCATTTCGCGGTACATGGGAGAGGAAAGTTGTGCGCATGTGCTGTTACCATGAAAACCGATGAGGAGCAAAGTGCGGCGTGTGCTTCGCAGTCGCCCGGTCCACCGTCCATTCCATTCCAAAAACCTTTATTTAAATCCGAAGGGAGGCCCCCTACTCCCTACCCCCGGCATGCAGGCCTAGGGGCTAGGGACCGGGACCCCCGCGATTAAAGGCAGGCAAAGAGTTGCTGGCTCTTCGCGGCCTCCACCGCCAGATGAATGGCATGCTTCTGCTTGACGGGGTCCGTGCTCCGCAGAAGGGTCTCCCAGGCTTCACTACTATCAATTACTTCGTTAGCCCCTGGGGAGTCTACACATTCCCAAATTACGTGATCGAGGGTACCCCTCTCTCCACATTTTTTGCACTTATCATCTATGTCTTCGTCTTTGAGGATGTGCGATGCGCAGACCGGATTAATGTAATTTCCTGCCTGTAATCTGCGCCAGATCGTCGCCTCTTTGTTTCCGAGCTCTCTGTCCAGTGGAGGGACTAGTCTCCTTTGTAATCTGCAGTTTTCAGTTATTTCCGTGTAATTCTGCCGTCTCTCGTCTAGTTCTTTGCAGTCGGGCGGTTCTGCTCCGGCTCGGAAGTAGAGATCTCGAGCCAGAGCGTGCGCCGCCTCATTGCCTGGAGCTGACGTGTAAGCTGGTGCCCATACGAGGCTAATTTTCCTATCTTTCCTCCTGTTAGTATACGCACCGCTTCTGGTGCAATCCTATCTCTACTATAGTTATATATGGCCGTTTTGCTGTCGCTAACTATGAATTTTGCTTCTGTCCCTACGCAAGCAAGCGCTATTGCAGCTTTTTCTGCTGACTCCGGATTGCGGCTGCGTGTGGTTGCTGATGAGACTGCCTCACCCCGGCCATCCACCACCGAGGCTACCGCCGCTCCCAGCTTGCCACTCGCCGCGTCCGTGTATGCTACTGTTTTCTCGTTTGCCTCGCTGAAGCGCCTGACTAGCGCCTCAGCTCTCTTCGCCCTCCTTTCCTTGTGAAAGGTGGGGTGCATATTCCTAGGGAGAGTATCCACCCTAAGTTGTTCTCTAATTATTCTTGGGATGTCCTGCTTCTTTTGCATACTCCTGTCTATTTGTAGTCCTACCATGTTTAGGATAGCCCTACCTGTGCTGGTTTGGCTAAGTCTTTCCAGCTGGGCTGTTTTAACAGCCCTCGGCGATTTCCCTCCAGGTGTTGTGAACTCCAATTCCTAAGAGTCTTTCGGTTGAAGTGCTTATGGGTATACTGAGTGCTCGCTTGTAGCATCTCCTGATTATCGAATCTAGTTTGTCTCGTTTCGAGGCCCGTATATTAAGGTATGGTAAAGCATAGCTCAGACGGCTAATAACGTAGGCCTGCACCAGCTTAATTAGGCTCCTCTCTTTAAGCCCTCTTCCCTTGAGGGCTATTCTCTTAAAGATTCCTATGACCTGTGCCGCATAGCCTTCCAGCTTCTTTATAGTCGCATCATTATATCCATTGCTTTGGATATTTAGACCAAGAATCCTGATCTTGTCTACCTTTGGGACCGTTTTATCTTCGACTGTGACGTTAAAGTCATTGCTTTGTTTAAGTCTCAGAGAATTAGGGTTGTACACCAGGAGCTCTGACTTCTGTGGTGAGCACGAGAGCCCCCTAGCTGCTGCGTAGTCCACCGCTATATTCGTGGCTTCCTGCCGCTTGCTCTCGATGTCAGCGTCGCTACCCTGGTTGATTCAAACGTTTATATCGTCCGCATACATGCTGAAGTTTAGGTTTTTATCTCTTTGAGTCTCGTGGGGAGGCCTCTCATTGCTAGGTTAAAGAGGAGTGGGGATAGTACAGAGCCATGGGGGGTACCTCTGCTTCCCAACGTGATTTCCTCTGATTCTATGTCCTGATATTTTATACGCGCTGTCCTATCAGACAGGAAGTCTTTTATGTAGTTGTAGGTTGTACAGCCTACACCTACTTCTTGCAGTTCTGCTAGGATTGCCTCGTGCTTGACATTATCAAAGGCTTTTTTTAAATCTAATCCTAAGATTACCTTTGCGTCTCTCGACCGCGAATCTATGATGTCGTGCTGAAGTCTCAGCATTACATCTTGGATGCTCAAGCTCGGTCGGAAGCCGAACATCTCGTTTGGCCATAGCTTGTTGTCTTCCATAAATTGAGTCATTCTCGTTTGGATCACGTGCTCCATTAACTTTCCTACGCAGGACGTAAGAGAGATCGGTCTAAGGTTTTGCAGCTTGGGTAGTTTGCCTGGTTTAGGAATTAGTATAATACTAGCTTCCTTACACTGCTTGGAAGCTCACCCTTTTCCCACACTTGCTGGATGTAGTTTGTAACTGCTGTGATCGACTCGTCGTCTAGATTCCGCAGCATTGTGTTTGTGATTCTATCCGGGCCCGGAGCGGATTTCGTTTTGAGCTTAATTATCTCTGCCTGCGTTATAGGCGTATCGAGTTCCTCTCTGGGAGGCCCCCTACACTCCGGTAGGCTAGAGCGAGTTACATCTCCTACGTATGTTTGTATGATTCCCTCCAGAAAATCCTCGTCTGACCCCTCATATACGTGTCGCGCTTTGGCTAGCCTAATTTCTGTCTGAGATTTTGATTTCGTTGGATCTAGCAAGGGTCGCAGAACATTCCACGTTTTTGCTAGGCTCATACCTCTTTCCATGTCGTCGCACCTGCTACACCAGTTTTGCTCGCAAAGTGGCATCGCATACTTTTCGATCTCCCGGTTGTGTCTGGCTATCCTTCTTTTGAAGTTTCGATTCCACCTTTGCTTTTTCAGTCTGCGTTCTAGGCCACATTTTGCCTCCCACATGTGGAGGAGCCTTCTGTTGGCTATTATTGGAGCGTCTGAACCCTCTAAAGATATCGTCGCCTCGGCGAAGTGTCTCTTTAGTGTATCTGTCCAATCCCCAATGTCCGTGATGGTTCCGATCGAGATTTCCCCCTGTCGTTTTCTAAATCTTTCCCATTGCGTGACTTTCGGCTGTTTTAGCCGGTTTCCCTTCACCCCTTTCGTTAATGTTGTGGCTATTATATAATGGTCACTTCCCAAGTCCTGCTCTGTATTCTCCCAAGTAACCGCTATTGCGTTCTTGGAGAGCGTCAGATCAGGCGTGGTGTCCGCCATCACGCTATTGCCTCTTCTTGTCTGGCAGCCTGGGTCGGTGTGTAATGTAAAACCCAGCTCCTGTATGTCCTCCCATAGCTGCCTGCCCTTGCCGTCTCTTCTTCTGTAGCCCCACTCCTCGTGATGCGCATTTAAGTCGCCCACTATAATCAGGGGATTTCTCCCCGCCGCCTTCAGGGCCTTCCTAAAGATGTCCCTGAATCTGACTTTCTTTTGTTTTGGTCGCGAGTAGATGTTTAAGAGAAAGAGGCTCGACTCGTCCTTTCGCCCCGTGAGCATCTCTACTAAAACCCCTTCTCTGTCTGTACAGTTGATTTCGTGGTCAGTTGTCGCTATGATTCTTTTCACTAGAGTCGTTACGTGCGATTTCTCTCCCCTATGACTGTGAAATGCCTGATATCCTGGGAGGGTTGCTAGTTTACCGGTTTCTTGCATCGCTATAGCCAGCGGCTTTTCTTCTAAGGTGTCTATGTATTGTTGCAGTAGCGCTCGCTAGCGTTGGAACCCTCGGCAGTTCCATTGCCAAATTACGGAATTATTTCGAGCGTTTCGGGCCATGTTAAAGCTGAGTTAGAATTCCTTCAACATTTTTTTGCCGCTCCGCCTGGGCGACCAGCTCAGCTCTTTGCATTTGTAGCTCTGATCTCTGCGCATGCAGTTCTACTCTGCGCCTGTAGTTCTGCGAATAGGCTTTCGTGTTTTTGGTTTGCGTTCTCTGGCGCTTTATTGTGTGCAAACATCATTTGTGCCACGAAATCTCTGAGTTCTGCCTGATTTGCCTTAGTTGCGGCCCGATTGGCTTCTGCCTCTTTTTTGAATGCTACCCATATGTCGGCCTCTTCCTCCCCCTACGCTTGAGCGGGGGTCTCCTGATTGTTTCTGCCTCCTCCATCGCCTCGCCTGCTATTGCTTGCGGTTTGTGTGCTGGGGGGGGGGGGGGGTGACCTGTTGGACTGTCTGTTTTGGCTGTGCTAGTTGTGTGCGAGAGGGGGATTCCGTTTTTGCCTTTCTTTTATCCTCCTTCTGTTCTTTGATAAAATTGGCTAGGAGCCCTTGAAGCTCCTCTACCTTCCTTTTTAGCTGTTCGATCTCCCTATCCTTATCATCTTTAGCCTGGGAGGGCCCTTCTACAAAGCTTACTTGTTTGGGGTCCCTGTTCGGGTCTCTCCGCGTCTTGCCCCAGGGGTTCTTGGGGTCCCTGAACCTCGATCTTCTGTGCTCATTGTGGGCCTCCTGGCGACCGGGGGTCGCCATGTCCTTCTTGTCTTCTCCCAACCTTGGGAAGCTGCCGTCCCTGCGGAGCTCCTTAGCTCTGTCCGCTGCCTGCTCCCGTTGCTGGGCTTGTCTTTGCAGCTCCTCGTGTTTCTCGATCTTCTTCTCTCATATTCTTTTCTTGACCGCGTACGGGGTTCTGTACATCTCTTTGCATTTCTTGTCGCCAAGTGAGTGCTCCTTGGCGCAGAGCTGGCACTTGGTCTTGCATTGGTGGTCGTCCTGCGGGTTGTTCTTTCCGCATTGTCTGCATTTCTTTTGTTTGGGTCCGGGAATACGTCCGCTCTGTGGCCCATACGGCCACAGGCGTAGCAAACTTCATATCTCTTTTTGTAGAGTACGCACTTAGTTGGTGCGGGTGAGAGGTAGACCTGGCACGGAGCCTTCCTGTCCTCAAAGAGAATGAGTACAGCCTTGGAGTCTTTCCCTAGTCTTCTTACCACTAGGTTTGAGGGGCTCGTCGTTTTGAAGTATTCGAGTATCTCCATGATTTCTTCCTCCGTCCAGAAGGATGGGACGTCTTAGATTACGCCTTTGCCCCTGTTCTCCGGTACCGCCACGTAGGCTTTTATTGCCGCCTTCTCGTTTTCTATCATGAGTTCATTGACCACTGCGTATTTGTCTCTTTTCGCTTCGTCCTCCGTAGCAATGAGGATGGATTGCTGTTTCGTATTGAATGTTATGATGTCGTTCATGCCTCTATCGTTGGTGCCGGCCGGTTTGCTGATTGCGTCAACCAGGAAAGCGCCTCCGTGCTTCAGCAGTTGCTCGAGACCCCCCTGAGGTCTCATAACGATCTTCTCGAAGCCGCTTGGAATTCTTGTGAATTGCCGTTCCACCGACTTCGCTGCTAGTCGTCTCCCTTCACGCCTCTTCGCCGCTCGTCTCCGCTCTTCTTGGCCCTTGTCCACGTGGCCACCATTGTCCGTCTCGGCCGGCACTATCTTCCCGTTTCCTTTTGCCCTGAACCACTGTCCAGGAATTTTCAATTCGCTGGGATCGATATCCGTCCTTTCTACGACATCCATGTCGTACGGAGTCGCCTAGCGAGGCCGTTAGGCCTCGGTCTCCTCCCTTGTCTTCCGTCTTGCCCTAGGCCTTATTAGGCTTAGCGTCCCATGTGGCATGTGGCGACTTCACGGGCACGAAATGTAGGAAAATACGATCCCACCTTGTCAAATTCGGTGAATCCGCTGATCGGGCGTCCCCTGTCGTTGATTCCAGCCAAGAAGGTTAGCACCCAGGGCCCTGAGTGCTTCGCAACCCCCGATGCCGACGGAGCTCGTCGAACGCACGTCCGACTACCCATACAGCCGATGGAGGAATCCCCCGGTCCACCGTCAAAGCCGAGTGTGACGTCACGCGGATGAGCAGTTGTGCACATGCGCCGATACAATGATAACAAGAGAGACCCTACAGCTGCGCTGCGTTCTTCGTCGCTGCCTCGCCGCACGCCGCTCTATTACCCGAACTTCACGTCGCATGCGCAGGAGTACGTATAAAAGGCGGAGATGTAGTGGTCGTCTGTATCAACGTTTCACATGCATGCAGAGAAGAAGAGTCCTGCCGCTGCTAAACGGCGTTATATACAAGAGGAGATTAACTCTTCCGATTCTGAGGTGGTCGCCTGGCAGTTGACCTGAACGAAATAAGAACGCTGGAGTCTGTGTGTACGTGAAACAAGGTCAGACATCTCCCTTCGATCGCAGTGAATAATGGTGAAACATGCTTTGTCGGGTTTCTGGAAAGCGGCAATAATATCAATGAGTCTACGTGGCATCGGGAACATCTGTCAAGCAGATGAATAATTTGGTTGCCACGTGTATACCAGCCTATGGCGCGGTTTCACAGTTGTGTGTGATTTCAACAGGAAACAGGACTGTCTTAGTCAGTGTATGAAATAAAACTTTTACTTTAATTTAGCTTCGGACCGTCACGTCCAGACTACGCAGTGTGGAACTACTATAGATCTTGTAAACAGAAGCGGCTCTACCAAATCGAAATAATGTATCGACAAAATTGGGACCGTTGCATGCTACTTCAGTGATCATCGGGCAGTCTTCGTCTCTGTCAAGCAAAATGAATAAAATATGTGTATACCCAATGTCTCTCATTGCTAAACAGACTGTGACCACAACAAGCTCAGCCAGGCGAACGTACCTCTCGGCTACGTGTATCCTGGCATAGCACGAGCTACGCCACTGCCATTTTTTTTTGCTTACGGAAAAGTGGTTTAGTCAGCAGTCTCTATATCTGATCGCGCTATACTTATGAGGGTTGGTGCATTTGATCAATAGTATGTCGGCACAGGATTACAGACGTAAAGATTTTAGCTTATTATTAATGCGCAACATGCTTTGTTTCGCAGGGCTGTAACAGAGGCGGCAAGTGTAGCGACCCGTGCAGGTGCATAGGCCGGAATTCATGGTGTAACGGATACTGCACCTATATGTGAAGCAGTAAAATAAATCACTCATTTCGACTCTTGAGTTACATCACTGGCTTTGTTTTTTTGAGCTAGTGGTTTCAGTAAAGGCTTGCATTCTAGCCCTGCGTAGTACACAGAAAGCACATGTAGACGTAGTTGTAGCAGTAGTAGTAGTAGTAGTAGTAGCAGCAGTAGTATTAGTAGTGGTTTAAAAAAACATGGAGGAAAAGAATGTAGCCGGCCGCGGCAAATGAAGTATCAAGTTTATTGAGTAACGCACAGAGGAATAATGAATTCAATAAAATCTTTACAGAATAAGGTCCCATAGTACACGACTTTTGGGGCACTTCCTAGAGCATCGCAAGTGGAGTATTGAATCGCAAACAATGAAAGGCCGTGTATTAAGTAGTTATCATAAATATACAACCTAAAAAAAGCGACGGAAACAATAATATGTGTGAAAAACAACAAAAAGTATATACAGTATCAACTTTGAAGCATTATGCAAAGAAAATTGCTATGGAACATCTTAAGCACCATGCACACCAAAACCTATCGAGCCAACCCCGACAGAAGTAGAAAACTCGGCGGCTATTTTTGGCAATGAGCGGTAGAATACACACACTACTCCTACCTTTGCTTCCTGTTGCGCCGTGTCCAAGCTCGCTAGGGCGCATGCATTGCGGCGGAAAACTGCTCATCAAGTGAGAGGCCTTGATGGCGTCAACGTCAGGGTAACCGAGTAAGGCAGTTATGTAGCCACTCAGTGCAGCGCTCGTAACCAGTTCATGCATGTCGCCTCTGCGTAAGCCGCCGA